>JAPYZF010000058.1:0-600000 GCA_030523045.1 Meteorus cinctellus
AAAGAAAGAAGAAAAAAAAAAAAAAAAAAAAAAAAAAAAAAAAAAAAAAAAAAAAAAAAAAAAAAAAAAAAAAAAAAAAAAAAAAAAAAAAAAAACACCAATGAAATGAATAAGAACATGGGACATGAAACAGACAGAAAACATTCCATCAGTCATATATGAACTAAAACAAGAGAAGAGAAATATATACATATTTACGTATTCGGAGCAACTGATTCCACACATTTAATGATATTTTGTCATTATCATTTTTAGATTCGATTCGATTTCTATTTCTATTTCTCTTTCTTTTCATTATATTTATTTATTTTTTTTTTCTTTTCCAATTGGTTCATTGTTACCAAACAAACGATAGTGAAGTGTAGTTTTATGTTATGATATTTCCCTATAATCAGTTATATTTGTCAAACGTGGATTATGAATTGAGTCAACTAACGTAGTTGCAAATTTTTTTCCCTTTTTATCTACGTTATGAGCACAACTCTTTATTCTGTAGATTTGACTCAAAAAAAAAGAAATTTGGAAGAAAACTTTACACTATTATTGCCGAATATTTCAACAACTTCTTTATCTATAGTGAATGCTTTAGATTCTCAAAGAATTTGACTTATGCTAGCGAGAATCAATCAATAAAGAAAGAACAAAAAAAAAAGCAAAGCATAGAGAGTTATAACATAAGTAGACGTAAAAATACTCAATTGTTGAACAAGTTCACTGTCTAGCTAAATTTTTTTATCACATGAAAAGAATAAAAATGATCAGATAGACAACCATGCTCTGTCATTCAATTCTGTTTCGTTTTATATATGATGATGTCATCAAAATAATGTCCGAGTCGTGGTTGAATGCAATTGGTGGCGATTTTGTTGCTTTTTTTTATGGGTCTGGCATATTAAGTTGTACGACCACAAGATTTATATCACACATATAATATCTTTTCATTAATGAACAGCATAAATTATCAAAAGTGGATATTATTATATACGCCTTGTTAATGAGTAAGTACGTCAAACAAGAATGACAAAAACAAAATATTTATTCACTGCGATTGATTCGTTAAATTGGATAAGACAATGACGGTACTCAGCTAACTAATGATATGACCATTCATTATTTGTATTAAGACACAGTTCACACTGTGTCATCAACGATAATTTTCATTTATTTATAATTCGTCGCAAAAATGGCAGCAAGTTTTATGTGTTTCTACCACCACGCAACAATTATAAAATTATTCGAAGTGTTCCTTATATAAAAAAAGAGAAGAAGGAAAAATAAGATAAAAATAACGATATTCATATCAAATACGAAAACACAAACAAGGATACACAACATTGGTTTTCGGTTTGTGGAGATTATTCATCTAAGTTTGCGTCAATCAATACAACACCAAGTCATTTTTTTTTCCATTATGTCCAATGCTACCAGTTGGCTTTGAGATTGAAGTTGTGTGCTAAACAATTGAACATGATAAATCCTTTTATTCTACAGCATTTTTTGTAAATAGTTATTCGTATGATGATGAATAAACAATAAAGTGTCATTCGAGGAAATATGGCCAAATTATCAGTGACTGTACAGTGGCTCATTTTGTAAATAAAGATATCAAACACGATATTCAAAAACGAATTTTTAATCTTGTAAATAGGCGAATCTTCAGATTATATATGTATAATCTTGAAACGCATAAGAACCCATATTTTTGTCGCGATAAATAAACTACGGTCACTCTTGTTGACAAACAATATTGCAACGATGATATGGGCTGGGAACTAATGCATTCTTAATTGTTGGACTTCTGGTAGGTTCAAGCAGGAGCACTGTATTACTAATGGGTTTTTCTGCACAAAATTGAGAATTTCCAGGTCTTAAATCTAAATGGCGCCAAGACAATCTATTGCTACAAGCATCATATTGATGAAGTCCTCAAGATAACAAGCCACCATGGCCCCGAAGAATCTTTCACCAGGTTATTGTATTTTCCGAATGATTGTGATTCGACAAAATAAGGCCACTGCGTCCAATTTCATCCAACTGATCGTATGTCGTAGATAAAAGTTTGCTATTGTCAAATATTAATTATTGTTGGGCGCCACTGTTGACTATGAATGTCAGGAGAAAGTAGACACAGCGCACAGGATGTCGTTATGTGTATAAAAATACGAAGGGATGAAAGGTCAGTAATTGTGCGCTTAGTCCTGTATATATATCTCGCAAAAATATTGGGAGATATACAGCATCGAATCAGGATCTACCATAATTATTTATCATATCTATATCATATTTTATTCAAGTGTTAATAGGTAATGGTATATGTGCACATGAATATTCATGAGTAATGTTTGAAGATAAGTTTAAGTATGTCAACTATCCACATCTCCTCATGTGGCGTAATAATACTTTGTACAAGAAAACTCTCAAGCAATTATTACATTATGAGACTAGATGAGAGGATCAGAAAACTTGTGACCTGGAATCCATAATTGATCCTAACAACTGTCAACTTAATGATGCTATTTTATCATCCGAGGTAAATATTTCTCCAGTTCTTCAATTCAAAGTTATAGGATCAACGCGTTAGATAAAGACTGGATTCCAACTACCCCCTTCGAGTACAATACACAACTGAGTAATGATATTGGTTGTATATCAATGTTGCGGAATGAACAATAATTGTTAGACTCGAATCCTGTCCGTATTGCGACTATCTGTGCTTATTGATTTTCAAAACTCGCATTCATTGTGTTTCCTGTCCTCCTTTGCTCATACAACCTTGCATGTTCATTCTCTGTAAATATCAACCATACATTTATATTGACAAATTAAATTTTTCTCCAGGAAGATTGAGGCTTAAAATTTTATTAACGATGTACCGTGAAGAGTGCTCGATATTGTGATGAGGTAGACATATCATTATGAATTATGTAATATTCTGTTAATGATCAGATATATTTCATCATTTCCTAAATATTGTATACCATTGTTTTTGTGTTTCGTTTTCTACCATCATAGACATCATAAGATTTTGATATGAAGTCTGAAATTCATCAGGAGTTCGTCTCCAAGACAACCGTTTATGGATTATATAGGCAGTTGGATCTCGTAAGGCTTGGTGATAATTGTTATTTATTCATATAGTTATGGTTTATATAGTAAATTGAGGTATTGATATATACATACAAGAATAGCATCTAGAGAAACGTATGTATGCTTATATTCTTGGAATACATATTACCCATTCTCTTCTCCGAATAAATAAAGTACAACCGCCTGAGCAAATAAAACCGTGAACATATAGGGTGGACGCTGTGGTTTTTTCAAATTTCGCTCCATTAACTTCTATTAAATTCCGCTTTCAGCGCTGCATCCGTTGTAGGTTCTTTCACAGTCCGCTGGGACGAGCGCTACATTGTTGCATTCACTAAGATGGCGAAAGTAAAAGCAGCACACGCATTCCGTCGCTCCTGCAAAGGTATTATGCATTCCAAATATTCACAACGTGTCAAAGTTAATTACTCTGTTAGGTAAATTATCATTGGGAAATGGATTTCGCTACACATCAACAATGGAAAAACTATTTCATATCTCTGCAAGTGACTGCTTTCGATGACTCCGTAGATTCTTCGGTATACATCTAGATTTCGCAACAGCACCATCGAAGCCCGAGTAAAAACTTCGTCGCTCATCGTACTACACTCAAGTACTCCTGTTGCTGTAGGTTCCTCGACAGATCCATAACTTATTATGTTTCATGGTAACATTTTATTCTTAAATGCGCAAAAATAAAATTTCGTTCGTAAACTAACAGTTTTGGACGATAAATAATTACTCGTCATCAGATAAATGTAATGTGAACAATTGTCTTGTGAGGAGAATAAGTGAAAAGAGAAAATAAGGAGAAAAAAATGAGAAACGGGTTGAAGTGCGACACTTGAAGAGATGGTACAAGTATTAGTCGTCTGATCCGTCATTTTTTTTTCTTTTTTTTCCTAAACAAATGAGAGGTCGCCATATACGCAACAAGAGAACGCCTAGTTGGTCATAGCTTATTCCCAGTCCTACTACACTATAAACGTGAAAATGAATTTCGTTTTGTTGTGGAATAAAATTTTTAATGATCGATCAGATGAATAAATTTCGGAAAATTTAGTATAAACGTACTTGCGGTGTTGAATATGTCAGAGGGTTATATAGTGTGGTAAGTAATCTCATTAAAGATGGTTGGGTGAGATAGGTAAAATGAATCGAATCTACGTGTGTTCGGAGAGGGGAAAAACGTGACGGATTTCGTCTTGGTCTATAGGATGTAGTCAAGATAGAAATTTGTCCTACCAATTTGAACTTATTCGAATACGTATAGCAACAGTTATAAGTGGATTATGATGATCATTAGCTTTTTCGGGCTTGCAATTTTGTTCGCAATTGAGACCAATAGAATGTCAGTTAGTTCTTTGTCGATACGTTGAAGGAACTTTTTTCTCCCGGACGACGCCATATCAACTTATGCAGTACGTGTGGATATCCCAAAATCGATCATTGTGTAGCCATTTTCGTAGCTTTATAGCTGCAAAAAGTAACAGCTTATTGCAACTTAGCACTTGTTAAGCAATTTTGCTAATGTATTCTATGGATAAATTCAGTGAATGTGATAGATATTTGGAGTCTACTATGTATATCGAAATATTAAATCATAATGAAGATAAATAATACATAAAAATAATGAAGACTTTTACGTTATTATATTTTCACTATCATTCATTTTTTCCTCGATACTAAAATGTACCTTTAAACAAAAGTGATATAGATTTGTCGCATACTGTTCGTTGCTTCGCAAGATTGCTCGTGGTTCGTTACCATACCTCATTATGTGACGGCACTATGTGGCCATTTGCATGTCGATAATTATTCCCATACAACAATGGACAGTAGTGTGTGATGATATTGGTGGAAACATTAATATGGAGATATTCCAATTCCGCTCTTGGGGCATAAGGTGTCCTGCGATATATGAACATTTTAAATGCAGGAGAGATATGAGAAAATAATCTTACTATATCTAAGTCGCGTACGCACCCACTACCAATTGTTGAAAGGCAACAGCATCAGCTATTTTACCTGTTTGCTGACGCGGAATAATGAAGATGGAGGTGTATTGCTTCAATGGATTGTAAAGAATACTGATGTACAAAAATATAAAAGTCTGCAAAAGTTGTGTGGATCGATAGAATTCAAAAATAAAGTGAGTGTTGTTGAAAAAGCTCCAGTAGAGTGATATCCTTCTCCAACATTCGATCATCTATATGACTACCTACATCGGTGACAATTAACATTTTGTCAAGAAAAAGGATGACTGTATCACGTTCGGTAAGGGAACAAGTCCTTATGTAATGAAGTTGTGAACTTATTGAAGGAAAATTCTGGTAGAAAATACTTTGAGAGCAGATAATTCGGCAAGAAATAAAAATATTCACATTTTCGAGTGTGCGATATGATTTCGATTCTTATGCTTATCAATTGAATTTTGTTGCTTCGGATGAGCATGTGGAAAATGAGTAGTGAATGCACCAGAATTAGCTTGGACATTCCGTACCAACTGGATCTTTGGCTGAGATAAGGCATCTGCTGATCTAATCAACTGTGAAACAACAAGATCTTTCCGTTTTTCGTAGAACCAGCTTGGCGTAACGTGAGAGGTTTTTCATGCATGCAGGGTAGTGGTATTTAAAATTCTGTGTGACGTGGCAAGTTGTTTCTGCTGCAGAATCGAACTCGTATGAGTGAATGTTTCAGGCCTTATACAAACGAGATTTTATCGCTTCACAATTCATTCTCAAACTTCGAGAACAATGCAGATATGTTGCATCTCAAAATGGCGTCCATATCGGCCATTTAATAAAATTTCCCGAACTTTATCCAGTACATCAACTGGCTAAGAAGAGTGCATGATGAAAGATTAAATACATCGAAGTTCATAATTGGACCCGTTCTCAAAATTATACAATCAGTTGTAGGTTCAAAAATTAATCGAGTAAGTGTATAAGCGATTTTTTGAAGATATACCACACGAGATGGTCAATTGTTCTTTGGCGCCACCATCGCTCATGGATTCCGGAAGAGGGAGTAGGCACAGGATATCGTTATGTGTATGGGAACGTGGAGGGTCAGTAACGTTTTTATATCCAACAGTCCGCATTAGATGAGCTGCAGAAGAAGTGAGTTCGAACCGGTTTAATGCCCACCGCGACAGAATTCAAAGACAATTGTACTATCGTATCATAATTTACTATAAAATCTAGGGTGAGTCTCATTCATCCATTATCCCTCGCACAATACACTTATTTTTGCAATCGTACAATTGTGAGGGATAGAATGTGAAGCGAGTAGAGCGACATAGACATAATACGATCAAGCAACAGCGAGATCTATCGTTGGTAGGGCGTAGCTTAGGATTCGCCATCTGCGTTCAAGTTAAACCACCGTACCCATGAGTGTGTGGTAGTGGGACACACGGTTGGGTTTCGGGTTGTTTCTCCATCGTTCTTAGAATTAACCAAAGATGTGACGAATATGTCGCAGCGACCTGCGTATGGGGGAACGTATCTTTATTCTATGTACGGTCCAGAGTTCTTTTTTGTTTCTCGTATCGCTATATCTCGTGTACAATTATCTACAGTGATATTGTTGAACTTTATATGAATGCAACATGCTGAAAAAATGCATCCACGTGTTCACGAAAACGTGGTCTTTTCTCAGAAATGCATTATAAAGAACAGCGATTTCATTCATCTTATTTTTTTTTTTTCGTCGTAACAGGAGGTTAGGCTTTTTTTCGTTCATGAGTAGTAAAAACATGTGAGTATCGTTGTGTTTCATTCTTTTGTTTTATGTTATTATTTTTAGATAATAGAATTTTCTTATTTCATTCATTTCTTTTTAAATTAAACAGTGATTCATGTATAAAAAACTATTGAATAAAGAATTTGTATCTTGTTGGAATTTACTTCAGTTTGGGGGGGGAGTTAATATATAATAGTGTGGGGATAAAAAATATTAAATGACAATTTCAAGGCACCAGATCAGTCATCTATTGAGGTGCTATCCGGTATTGGCACATGCGCGAACGATTATTATGTATACGTATATATATATATATACACATACACATATATATATAAATATTCATACGTGAAGTTTACGATTATGTATGCCGGATCTCTCTATTGTTCCATGCAGTTTTACATGAGTGACGATGTGGAGATAGAGAGTAAATCAACTATCTATTACATTGCGACAATGCAAAAAGGATGGTTCAATATTACTCATAGGGAGATTTGTCATTGCGACATAAGTATTATAAGGGTTCATCTGCTGATGACAACATCGAAAAAAATAAAAATTCATAGCGGAATGTTGTATTCATCCTCCGAATAAATATCAGTTCGTGGTGGACTGTACATAGAATTTGGGTGATGCTCAGGGATGTGTTCATGTGCGTCTGACGTACAATTGAAGAAGCATTACACAAGTAGTGCAGGTTTTGATGTTATCGCTACACAAGTGTTGACTACAGATAATATTAATAATTTAGAGAATTAATTATTTTATCTTACGGAAATTGGTATCTTGTCGTTTCATGAATAAGACATTGTTGAAGATAATTGGGGATGGATTCACAAAAATTTTATGCGGGTAATTATTTTTCGGCGCAGGTGAAATCACAAGTTACAATAAGGATGGACGAATACGAGATTAAATTTGCAGAGATGCAAAAGTACATACCATTCCTGGAAAAGATGATTGAGAGACTTCAAAATGTGACAGATAGGTCACGGGAAGATCAGCTGAAGAAAATGCAGCAGTTGCATGGAATTCTCACGAGCAATAGAAGACAGTACGTTCGTGGTATCAATTTACTATCTCTGCCATCATGATGATGTCCATCTTCTATAATAATGATATTCATCTTCAACGTATTCACTGAAATCGATTGATAAATTGACATATAAAGCTAATGTGAATGCAGAACGTATGCAGATGACGGGAACATCGCAAAGATTACACGGGCGGCAAAAAGAAACTCGTTCACCGAAAAAAAAATGGATGGATCACATCTGTTTTACTCCGTGCATAAAATATACTTATGCTCTAGGGATCGTTGACTTGATATCGTAATATGAAAGATTAATGCTGAACTCAAAGTATTTTCTCGTCGGAAATATCTGCTGCTTCCATAATTTCTGAAACCTGCATACGTTTTGTTTTGTTTGCTTTAGTTTGCACAATTTTATTCTTCATCTTATTTTCTGTATCCCCATTGTATATAGATTTAATGATTTTCTTTGCTTTTTTAGGAGATTGAAGATAGAAGTTTTACAAAAGTGCGAAGGGGTGTTACAGAAACTGTACAGAAGAATGGGAAAGGTAGATATTTTAATGGCAATCTAGTAGTAGAACGCGTCATTCATGAACAATACTAATAGTTCATCATTCTGAGTTAGTGAATTTACTCTATCATATCTGATAAATATCATGGGTTCTCTCACAGGAATGGTTGATTATGATGCTTTAAATGAACATTATATGGCATTGTTTGCGTATTCCGAATTATTCTTTTACGACCGTGATACAAATGAATGTTAAATACATTTTTGCGATTGTTCTCATGTCAAGCTTGGTAATAATTATTACCACGTCACTACATTTGAGTTGTAACGACCTTCGATGTTATTTTCTCATTCATGATTATGTAACTGAAGTAGGGCGTAGTTCAACAATATTCCTAATTCAACACAAGTTTCAGAGGACGAGTGCTGGTGTAAATGCCGCCGTTCGAGGGACCCAAGAACGTTCTTCTAGTCCATCAGAGTAAGTTTTAGTTTAACGTTATGGATAACTTGATATGCTTCCACGATGAGAGCATATGTTTGAATATGTTGAAAGATTGTGTTTGTCTTATTGGATGCATGTGGAAAATAACATTTTTAGTGTATCAGCATCAACCAAGCATAAGAAACCAGGACAATCAACCGAATCTCAGAGGGTGATGTTATCCAAAAAAATGGATGAAACTCCAGCAAGTCCTAGTCCACCGGCTAGTCCGGATATCACGAACAGGTCCATTGTGGCTGGTCCTATCACGATTCCTACTGAACGGGCGAATGATTATAGCGATAAAATGGATAGCAAGCCGGCGAGTCCCGAAGAAATTGAAACAGTAGCAACAAAAGAACCAATTATCATTCCAACTGAAAGAAGAGATGGATGGTCGGAACAGTCACAGCAGAATGCATTGTCCAATATTTCGTCAAAAATTGGCAGTTCTGGAACGCATAAAATGAGTGATGCAAGATCACATTCAAGAACGATATTATCGATGACAAGTTCCTCATCAAGTTCGAGACGAACCCCTTCAGTCGAAAAGACTCGTGTTGAGGCGACCCATTCAGACGATGTTCCAGAAGTGATCCAAATAGATAGTCCCAAACAAACTAGACTTACATCTCCCGAATCCCGTAATATCCCGAAAAAGAATGCAACATCACTATTAGCGTCCCCACCTCCGGGGTTGAATGCTCCACCGCTTTCTATGGAAGATTTAGCAGAACTTTTAGATGAGAATACAGATTCCGATGTAACTACTGTTCAACACAGAGAATTAGAAAATCGCAACCGATTTGTAAAAGAAAGAATACAGGAGGAAACTAACAGATCTGGAAACGAGAGAAAGTCAAATAAAAGTTCTGTGGGTGATTATACGAACTCTGAAGCGGAGAGCGAAAAGAGGTGGGAGGAAGTTGATAAACATATTGTTAAGTTGACAACGCGTAAGAGTTTGTCTTCAGCGGCAACTACAGCCGCAACGAATATCAGAATTGAAGCATCGAAAGCTGATGCAAAGTCATCTAATCTTTCGTCAAAACTCAATTCTGGTGACAGTAGAAATATACCAGTGTCTCCATCTACCAAAAACTCTGAGCGTAACGCTGAACCCCGTTACACTGATAATTATGAGCGTTATCCGCGTCATTCTCGGGAACCTCAAAGCGATACCCAAAGTATTCCTATGCCCGACATGAATGTAATAAAAAGTGCCTTCTCAAATCTTTCTGAAGGTGATATCGCCAATCTTGTGCAGACAAATCTTCAGATACGGACGAATAATTTCCTACATACGGATGATAGAAATCCGACATTTCAAAGACGTACTGATCAGCATCAGCAAAGACCGGGACCGAGCCATATTGGACCTCCTGAGCCAGAATTCAGACGTGACCATTCCGAATTCTACGATATGCATGCCCAGACGCCGATGCATCATCCCCCTGGCGCAGTTGGATACCCTCCGAATGCTCAGTGGGCATCCAACCCGAATGTGCGCGGTCACATGCACGGGCCAGAATTATCCCCACGGCAATATCAGCATACAAACAATGTTCCACATCCAGATATGTGGAATATGGCTCCGAATCCTGCGCCGCCGGATGGTCATCCTCATCACCACATTCCAAATCAATTCGGACCAGTACCAAATCGTGGTATGAGATCGCTGTTGAGTCCACAAACAGACAGGCCTTATGCCGAGGACATACCTTTATCTCCCCCACCCCCACCACCACCCACATTAATTCCATCACTTATGGCTTCACCTACGTTTCCAAATCCCCAATATCGTGGATTTCCATCCGAAAATCGGCCATTTGAGCGAACAGGTGAATTCCAACATGGGCAACCAAGACAACAATGGGATCATCAGCCAAATAGAGGTAATGACCCGGCTTTTGATCGGTCTGGCGATTATGCTCACATTCCGCCTAGACAATCACAATGGGACCCCTCGACTAATCGTTCTAATGAAGGATTATATGACCGATCGACAGAATGTCCCCAACCAGAGTATCCTTTACGGTCAAATCAATGGGAACATGACCCTAATTATCATGAAAGCTCGAGGGTGAGAGGACCGACTGATAATTGTTATGGTCGAACATCGAATATTGAACCACCATTATGGGGTCGTAATAGTGTTCCCGAAGTATCGAATAGGAACAACGAACGTGGTCGAGGTAATGATCGTTTTCCCAATGAGAGAAATAGACCGGCTGAATCGAACCATAGTAATTTCTCTCGACCACGAACGAGTGAATGGGATCGCCCGCCTCAAAACGATTCATCAAATCGTTATAGAGATCGAGACCCACGATGCCGTACCGAGCCCATTGCTACTCAATCAACCAATGTACCAAGTGCCTCCATTCCCAGAAGAGATCCAAGACTATCTAAAGACATCCCCGCGCAATCACCTGCCGTAATTAAGACGAAGGAACCACCAACGTCTGCTCCGATAATGAAACCAAAAGACCCACCCACTATCAGTAAACGAGATCCCCGACGGAAAAGTGTCGAGGTCAAGGACTCCCATAAATCAAAGAGTTCCTCAAAACCAACACATAGGAGTAGGAGTAGGAGTATTGATAAATCTAAAGAATCAACGAAACATAGCAGTGGAAAAGCAAAAAAAGATTCTGTAGATCATAAATCGAGCGCCGAAAAGCTAACGAAAGATGTTGAAACCATGCAATCGCCATTAGAAAGTCTTTACGGTGTTATAGATACTACAGCCAAGACTGGAAAAGGATATGGGCTGCAGAAATTCAAAATTCCAAAGATACGACGAACAGAATCACTACTACCGCGTCCACCTACTCCCCCCAAACCGAGTAGGCATGCAGTGGAAGAAGAGGAATGGGCAACAGAGTCATCAGTGCCACCAGCATCACCAAAAACAGATGCGTCTGTTAAGACTAAGAATAGTCATGATGAGAAGAAAGCGGAGGTAACGAGTACAACAGAAGAAACTACAGATCCTACATTACCAGTGAGGTCTCCAGAAGGAGATCATGATCCCAAAAGTTCGGGAGTTGTAACAACGAGTAAAGAACTGCCTGTACAATCCATTGAAAATAAGAAGAGTGATGACAAGGTTGATAATTCTAAAACTACAGTTGATACATTAACTCTTACGAAAACTCCTGAACCTGGAATTGACGCTTCTCAAGAAACACAATTGAAAGACTCCGTGACCCAGGAATTGATCGAAGCGTTAATAAGAAAATCATTGGAGTCAGGCGAAGCTAAGAAACTTTTCGAGCAAGCCAAATTGTTGCAACAACTTGTAGATCCAAAGAAATATAGGAAAATCGAAAAAATAATAAATGGAGATTCGGACAGTGGTAGTTCGGACGAAGAAGCTTCAACAATGAAGAAAGCTGTGACGAAGAAAAAAAGACGTGTAATTGTCTCAGATAGCTCGGATGAAGAATGTCTTGCCGATAGACTCAGTATTACGAAAAAGAAGGGGAGGAAGCGAAAAGCAGTGGCTAAAGATATCGCCCATGAAGAAAAAGAAGATGTTCAGGAAAATGAAATCGAGCAGAAGAATATAGATGATGAAGACGGAACAACGACAGAAGTTGGGAATACGCTGTCGAAAAAACAAAAAAAATCGAAGAAAACGAAGACGAAAAAACCAACAGAAATAGTTGAAGAACCTGAAGAGCCCAAAGAAGTCCCAACGAAGCCACCAGTGAAAATAGTAAAAAAGCGTCGGAACTCTCTAGAAATGTTGCAAGAGGACATCAGAGAAATGTTCATATGTGAAGGTGTTGTAACTGCCACCGGTCATCGTATGTGTAGAGTCATGAAAGAACAGGAAGGTAATTTATCGTCAATTACTGGCGAGGGAAAAGCTGACACAGGTTCAATTTACGTATCAAGCTCGCCGGAGCGTCAAAACGATATACAAACAGATGAAGATGAAGCGAGTCCAAAAGTAAGTGTACGCAGTAGAGCAAGGACGATGAAAAATACTGATGTGGGGGAGTCGCCTAAATCAAAATTAAGATCAAGGAAAGGACGGAGACGCGCAACCAAAGTGCCGAAGGACATTATTTTGAGTTCTGACAGTGAAGTAGAGCGAACCACCACTCACGATGGAACTGCTGCTGATAGCGATACTTCTGTAGTTACTGTGAAAAATAGTGTTTTGAATCAATCAACGAGTTCATTACCTGAATCTTCCGACGATTTTGGTCCGATATTGAGAAGAAGTGAAAGAGTGGCAATGAAAGAACCGCGCGTATTAATTGAAAAAGCAGATCTATCAAAGATTGATTCATCGAAAATAATGTTTGACACCTCGTCTGATGAAAGCTTTGGAATTGATGTATCTGAACTGACCGCGGCTGTTGATATCTCATTACATTCGGAGCGTCAATCAACCGATGATGGTAGTAATTCGATCACCGGATCTTTGAAGAAAATTCCAGACAAAGCAATGCGTTCACGAAAAAAGAATTCGAATGAGTCGAGTGACAGTAAACGTGACGCACTTGTGGCATTCGACGATGATATCAGTATGACATCAGACATTTCGACACTGAGTGGCATCGTATCAAATGTGAGTAAAAAAATCACAAGTACTTCGTCTCATGTGGACACTAATAAAGAATTGATTGGTGATATACTTGGGAATTTATCTGATGAAAAGGTGAAGGAAACGGTCAATACAAATTCAGAAAGACATAGTGATATAGAAGGGGATGAGGAAAAAGATGTTTCGGCCGCAGATGATAATAGGAAACCGCAATCGAAAGTTAAAAAGAAAAGATGTAGATGGCAAATGGGCTTTGTACCGAAGTGCAAAAAGAAGAAGTCTGGCAATAATAGTTCGATCAGTGAGACCACAATTTCCACGTTGGATAAGAATACTGCAAGCTCATTCGGGGATAATAACGAAGTAGAGGGCGCTTCAGTTATGCCTATGATTGACGCTGAGTTGAATTCTAATGAGACCGACACTGAAAGATCAGATACGGAAAAATTGAATTTGTCATCAAAAAGTATTGATCATGATTGCACTAGAATGAAAGATGAAAAGGAATCGTCGGTACCGCAAACAAAAATTGAAAAGAAAGCAATTGAAGTATATGAGAGTTTGGATCTGAATGAAGTGATTGAATATGCATGGACAGGTCAGGAACGGTACAAATGTCTTCTGTGCCAATTTAGTGGTAAAAATATTGTGCATCATTACAAAATGAATCATCCTGGTGAAGAAATTATGATTTCACGATTGACTTTCTTGGACGCGAGACGGGCTATTGATGAGGCTAAGGATGAGACGTTCATTAAATTATCTAAAAAAGTTAATAGTGGGCCACGTCGAAAGTTCAGTTGCAGATTTTGCGTATTCACAAATGAAGGAGTGAAGAAACCGGCAATGGAAAGTTTTTATGAACACTGCAGTACCCATACAGGTGAATACAGGTATAGTTGTAAAAATTGCGGCTATCAAACGATTTCCAGGGCTTCAATGAAACCGCATTACTACAAAGTTTGTCGAAAAAGTGCTGAAAATTTTGCAGTTGCTACTGCCGAAGATGCAATTCCATTCGATGAATATATCAGTGGTTATTTATGCTCTGTTTGCAATTATATTCAATTGAAGGAATGCAATGTTGAAAAACACGTGGCAGCCATACACAAAAATTTATCCGATGTTGAAATTATAAAAATTAATATGTCGGGTTACTTCGATGTTAAATACAATGAGGAATTGAATCATCCATTTGATGAAGCAATCTCACTCAAAGTAGAATCTGATGCAAGCTTCGATCCGCAAGCAGAGATCAACTCGAAGATTCAAGACAATGCAAAAGACGATAATAATTCGGACATAGAAATTTTGGACAAGATTACAGATGAAGAAGAAAAAGTACCTTCCAAACTTAACGAACCGGCACCGAAAATAGTACAAGATGATGTAGATAATCCACCTTCGAACAAACTCAATGCATTTGTTTGCCCACCGGAATTAGAAGACAAAGAAGTGGAAATTGAATTGGAACGGAAGAAAAAGATGCAAGAAATTTTGAATAATATGGGGAGAAATTTCCAGAAGCCCTTATCCGTTGGGGGCTTGTCTATTACTGATAAATTAAAAAATAAGATGACGACAGACATGAATAATTTGGAACCTGTTTCACTAGAAATTGATGATGACGAAGAACCGTCGATTGTTCAAGACACCAGGATATCATCCGAGTTACCAGCTGGAGAGATAAGTCAGTCATCACATCATGTCGAAGAAAACAATAAGAGTCAAAGATCTGACTTGGTTGATCGAGATCCCATATCAATATCAATGAATGAAGGTGAAAAACTCACGGATCAGATTTCAGAAACAGGTGACGAGAATTCAGAGAAGGTTGAAAAGAAAATGAAGGATCCTTTGACATCAATTCAAAATGATGAGCAAAAAGACGATGATACTGAGCATGAAGGCAGTGACACTGAACCAGTTGCTGGTGTTAGTAGGTCTTATGAATCCGATTCTAGCGAAGACATGACTGACACTGAATTACCCACAGATGTTCATTCATTACTTGAAGCAGCTGGAACAATTAATACTTCAACAACGAATGTACCAATGATGACAACTATTCAGCGATTGGCTGCCCAGTTGCAGAGTGCGAAAAACTTCGCAGCTGTGAATAATGACAATATCGATGAAGAAAGAAATCAGGAAGGTCAAGAAGCTATTGGTGATGAAGTGTCAGAGGATGCTGCAGTTGATTCTCCAATTAACGCAATGAATTCGAATATCATGGATTCTGGAAATGAACCATCGACCTCAGTGGCAGCATCACCGGTACAAACACAAGTGGAAGATGGCCGAAAGAACTTTATTCGTTTGCGACGACTCAGCGGTGACAAACTCTCAATCCCAGAACCTAGTTCAGTATCGCGTTCGTCAACTGCAGAGAATTCACCTCTAAGTGCAAATGAAAATTCGTCAGAGTTATTATCGAGTGAAGTACTTTCGACTAGTACGGAAGACGACTGTTCTTTTTTGAAAATTGAGAACGTTGTTAGCCTGGCACCCACTACACCGAACACCAGTGATGCAAGTCCTGCGGGAAATGATGTCCGAGCAACTGTAACATCGTCAACCGGGAAGACTGTTGTGTCAGTATTGAAAAAACTCCGGCCAGTAGGAAACCTCGAAGGTTTACTTGGACGTTTGCCACCTATAGCACCGGCGCCACCAAAATGTTACAAATTGTCAAATATTCCTGCAACCAAAAATGTTAAAATCGTGAAAATTCTTAATCCTGGGAACCCTTTTCGTGAACTAACATCGTTGAAACAGAGAGATCCTGGACAGATATCATCTGCACCTAAATTGAAAACTGTGGATGCTTATAATAATATGTTAACGGCTTCAAAACTCCGACATTTGTATAAATGTATGAGCCGATCATGTGAGTTCACGAGCGACTCAGTCGAAGCATTTGGGAGACATTATCAATATCATGCTAACAATGTGGATAGAAGTACTACGAGTCCTCCCTATGATTTCGAGAAGTGCGCATATTGCAGCGAATCATTATCAACGTGGGACGAAATGCGGGCGCATTTCAAATTGAAACATACCTTTTGTTCGTTCCAGTGTAGTTATTGTTTCTACCGTGCTTTCACTCAGAGTTATGTTGAATTGCATCAAAGCTCATCGCATCCAGGCAAACCAACGTCAGTTATTCTTGGCATGAAAGATTATCATCCATCAGAAATGATTGACAAACGTGAACACGTTATTCCAATCGTTTGCAAACACGAGTGCAACAAAATATTTTATGTTCCGGAAGCATTTGTTGCGCATCTGAGATCGAAGCACGGTCCAACTTTATCAATATTCAAGTGTCACATATGTCCTGGCACAACTTTGAAAGCTGAACAATTGATATCTCATTACAAATTGCATAGCATTTACAAATATCAATGTTTGTATTGCCTCTTTGGTGCTGATGGACCCATGGAATTGCATCATCATTTGAGTTTGATGCATTGTAATCGTCCACCAAAAATTCTCGAACGATCTTTGCCACCTGAGCCCGTTCGTGACAAAGATGTTTTATTACAATTGATTATTCGAAATTTAGATGCTACATTTAAATGTTCTGAACTCAAAATTATTTCTGACTCATCGAATCTGGATAATGTTCCTAAATCGGCAAAACGCCGAAAACGGAGCGGACCGAATCCCAATCCTGGTGAAATTGTACTCGCTGGCCATGGAAAGTCCATTAAAATTTTGCCCGGACAAGTTAAACTAGTCGGTCATGAAGTTATTGATTTGCTTGAATCTGGAGATAAGTCATCGGGTACACAGCGGAGTAACATATTCATTAACCTAGCTGATACATTGCGAGCAGCCGGTTCTTTTAGTGACAATAAAAAGTTAGCTGTTGTGAAGATTGATGGCAAATCATCAGCCGAATCTCTATCCAAGCCTTCTATCACTGTCAGGCTAAGTGAGCATCCAACTATTGAGGATAGAAATCCAATAAATGATCAAAATCTATCGACTATGAAATCGACGGAACAATTGGTTCATCATGAACCTGAACTTGAGTTGAGATATGCGACTGAACAATTGCAAAGTAAAGTTGCCAATGCAATCGATCCTTTAAGGCTTTCAGAACCTGATGAATTTATCAACATCAATTTTTTGGACAATCCAGAGATTTTGAAGAGCGCAGAGCAATTTACTGGACAAAAAGACAGTGGTTCAAATAAAATTGTTGAAGCAACCAATGATGACGACAGTGATATTGAAATTCTAGAACATATTCAACACACCGATGAAAATTCAAGGAATAAATCAGTACCAGTGACAGAGCCTGAAGATGAAAGGCCGGTGCCAATTATTGAAAAAGAACATGAAGAGGACGAAAAAGAGGCGAAATTTATAGCATCGGAGAAAAGCACCGCCGTTGCTTGTAGTGCTGCCGAGGATTTAAATGATTCAGGTGAATGTCAAGCCTCTGCTGAAAATGCTGATACTAAAGAAAAATTCCATGGGCCATTAACACTTAATGACATAAAAGATACTGGATTTACTGGCCGCGATCTCTATAAGTGTGGATACAATAATTGCACGTTTTCTACGTCAATGGCGAACAGCCTCAAAAATCATATTAAACAATGTGTCCATGCTAATGAGCGGAAAGAATTCAGTTGTATTCATTGTTCGAAACGCTTTGTAAAAATTGCTTATCTCTTGGAGCATTTCAAAATACATGGGCTGAAACGGTTCGGCTGTTCGGTTTGTACTTCGCGATTTGCTATACCTCATCAAGCGATCTCTCACATGAAATTCAGGCATAAAATCTATAACAGTAAATTAGTGCCAGCCGATCCAACGAATCCATCGGCAGATGGCCTCTTTGTGATTCACCCTCATGTAAGTAATATATCATCGTCTGCACGATATCTGTTTACAGAATAGTGGCTGATAATTGATAAGTAATGACGTGATTTGACAGAAGGGGGTATTGCAAAAATACCGTGGGAAGAAAGGTGGAAAATCGAAATCATCGGAGAAAAAACGTGGGAAGGAAGAGAACACCACTTTCAGTCCAACAGATATAGATGCTCTCCCACGTCAACCAATCTATAATCGTGAGGTGCAATGCGCTATATGTCCATACAAAACTAAAGTACGGTCGAATATCATCCGCCACTTGCAACTTCACGCTAAAGATGAAACAGTTCCAGAATCTGGGCCAGTTAATCCCGTGCCGTGTTTGGATAAAAAAGAACGAATGTTCGATAAAATGGTGAATCTAGCTAGTAGTTCTCATCAAAATGGTCGGATGGGTGGAACAGTAAAAGAAACCGTCACCGCAAGTGAATCGGATGGACTACCAAAATATGTTCCAGAACAAAAAAGGTAGTTTGATACAGATGAATTCTTATTAATGAGTAATTCGATGTGATTTCTGAATTTTTCAAATTTAATGAAATTAATGTTCTCAGGTATGTGTGCGGTGTCGCCGATTGCAACTATTTAACTGTGGACGAAACAATGTTACGATATCACTCAAAAGCATTGCACCCTGACGAGGTGAACTTTCGTTGTCCCCATTGCCCCTCACAGTCACCTGGCCAGGAGACACCCCAGATAATCCCGATCGATAAAATGGGTGTGCACTTGAAAATGCACGACACAAGACTATACAAATGTTCACATTGCAACCATCACCATTATCATAGGTTCGTAAAACACTCTCATCGTCACATCCATCATTGGTACTAGTCAATTTTCCTTTAATACATGTTCCATCCTATATAGTCAACACTTATAAGTTAACATAATGACATTGTTCAACTTCTAGTGGTGACGATAATCGCATGTCTACACAGTTAATTTTTTTGTATGTTCAATGAATTATTGTGAACTTTTTTGGCAATACTTTCTGTACGAATTATCGCACAAGCATCTTGTGAATAACAATGATTAATATTTGGAAATAGGCACGTGGTTGAGCGTCACATGACTGATAAACATGCAGAGCAAAGGCCGTACGTAAAGATAATTCGTGAAATTGAGAACACAGAAAATTCTCAACAATCTCCAGCGCAAGAGGAGCCAGAAGAAGGACCTGCCGATCGTGATGGAAATTATTGGAAGTGTAACTTGTGTGACTACAAATGTGTTTATAAGTCAGAAATGGTGATCCACGCTGGATCTGCACATAATGAGAAGGCCCAATTCAAGTGTTCACTGTGTGTATTCAAAACTACAGCGAGAATAAGTCTTGAGCAGCACATAATGTCTAAACATGTCAATGATCCTGATTGTACATATTTATTGACGTTCGAAAGGATTAAAGGTCCGAAGCCAACAACGATTGAACCTACTCAAAATGATGAACCTTTTGACACAACGCCGCTTTGGCGTCGTGATATGCCTCGGATACGCCATATACGAGGAATTTTATTAGAAGAGGAGAACGAAACTTCCCGTTCGACAGACACACCTGCGAAGTTGGGAAAACGTAAAAGCGATGGGGAATTATTAACGAAATCGGCCAAAATCAAAGTGAAGTGTATGTCATTAGATGGATCGAATGCAATTGAAAATAAGGGAAAGAGTGAGACAAAAAGCGAATGGATCGATAATACAGCTGGCTCGTCACCAACGATGGCGTCAAGTCCGAGTAACCAGGCGACGGCTATTCCTCAGTTGAATACAGAGGGGCTGGAACCAGTTTCGAGTAGCGGTTCTGAGGGAGTGACTGGTTTGGGCAAGGAGAAATATGGAGCTTTTGTCGAACCAAATGGAAATTTTTATGTGTGCTCACTTTGTCCAAATTATAAATCCAAATTCCGTCAAGACATGAAAGATCATTTGTACAGAGAGCTGAAATATTGGCGGTAAATATATAAGATACAATTAAATTCTTTTATTATAAAAGAATTTGGTGATTCCTGAAGAGTGATTTGTACATTCTTTTTTAGATTGCATTGTAAGACGTGTGGATTTTTGACGGTATCCCAATCATTACTGACTAAACATAATAATAGACAACACAAGGATCGAAAAGCTGATTGCGTTGCCATTAAACCAAATCCCGAGATTGAAAGTTGGGTGAGTCTCGCATTAATTTTATTCTATTTCATTTGGTATAGAGGTTATTGTTATTCGAATTTGTTCATATATGTGTTCAGGTTCAAACTTTTCTAAGCAAACAACTGGCAGTGATGCGCGGTGTGACGAAAACTGTGATGGAACCAGTGCCCAGTGCACCTGCTTCCAAGTCATCAGTGTCGCGAATGGAAGTTAAAAGTAAACCGCCGATGATCACGATGGAAGATATTATTGAAATACCTGTAGAGCCAAACAAATCCAAAAATAGTCAGTCATTGTTATCCTCATCGGCGAGAAAAACCATCACTGAATCACCATCCGCAATGCCATCGTCAACGATAACAACTACAGAAACGGCAAAGACTGTTGATCTCACTGAAGCTATTTCGAGTTTGCAAGCGATAAACAGTACACAGATGAGTATTGATTCTGATGACGATGATGACGGTGATGCTTTGGTAATTGACAGTAAAGATGATCCGGATGAAGAGAATAAAGATGTTATATCAGAAGATATTCCAGATTTACAAATTCAGTCGAGTGAAATAGAAGTGCCAGAAAAAATTTATGTTTGTAAACATTGTGATATGAAATTCTCCCGCTGGCGTGGATTCAAACTTCATGTTCAAGTCAATCATCTCAAACGCCTTGGATTCTTGTGCCCATATTGCGATAGAAGCACCAATTCTGAAACAATGATGCGTCAACATATACGTACAAAGCATACTGGCCGTCCAGAACATATTGTTCACAATCCGGCGGCGGGTGGTCCTGAGCTATCCGATGCATTCTGGGAACAAGAATATGGATTGATACGCCCGAAGAAAATTAAGAAACGTAAACTCAAGCAGCCATATCCGGATTCACTCGATCCACCTGAAGAATCAACAGAAAAAATCCCAACAACCGAGACCTGTACAATTTGTGGATTCTCTGCGTTGAACTTCACTGGTTTGAAAGTACATATGCGAGCGCACGCAAACAAACATTCACTGAAGTGTGTTCACTGTAGCTTCACTACGAATTTTAAATCTGAAGTGTGGCAACACTCTGAGATAAATCATCCAAATGTGGAATGGCGTGCACAGGAAATAAATTCGGCAGGATCATCAGAGGGTCAACCAATCCATCAATATACAAAAACTGCGGGTGAGGAGGATTACAGTGAAGATATCGAAGAGGAATCCATCCCAGAAGCTTTTGAACACAAAATTATTCACGGCTGCTTCTATTGCAATTTACGTAGTGCTTCGTTAGATTCTGTGAAAAAGCATTGGGCTCTAGTGCACAAAGAACTTAAAGAATCATCAGAACACAAAACTGGTGTGCCATTCCGTTACAAGGAGATTCCTGTTAAGACAATCTCGCAAAATAAATTAATGAAATGTGCATATTGTCCAAAAAAAGGGTCTCTCACCGCGTTACGTGCTCATTGTCGTAAGAAGCACTCGAATTTACCATTGAAATTCACCGAGGCCATCGATAGATCACAAGACATATGGGTATGCAAATGGTGCAAAGAATCGTGCGAAGCCAATACTAGAACAGCACATCATACTATGTTCCATTCTCATTTGCCAGTTCGGTTCAGGAAAGAGCACGATATGCAAGTGATACAGAAGGGCTATGTATGCCCTGAATGCCATTTCGTTAGTGTTTCATTAAGTCGTATGAAAACTCATGTCGCAAAACATTATGATACGTTCCGATGTAAACGATGTGATGGTAGTTTTGCGAGTATTGTCTTAGCCACTCAACACAGCACTCGAGAACATCCGGGCTTGTCAGCAAATATTGAGGGTCTTGCAACAAATATTGATTTAATAATGGCGCGCGTTTCGCAAACTGACTGTGCTGGTATCGTACCAAATACTACTGATGAAGTCAAACCAACCCCGTCAAATGATATATTTAGAAATCTCGGTGTTGCAAAGAAATCGACAACCAAACAAATTATAAGATCACCAACAACATCCCCATCCAAATCAGTCGCTAGAAAATCAACAAATCCATTGCCAAGATATCCACCCGGGTTAGTATTTGATATAGATGATATTTTGAGTGATAGCGAAGATAAGACGGTGAAGAGCATCAGTTATTATGGCCTACCAAGGGAACCTGTTGAATTGTCCAATTTGAATACTACGATGGTCGTAGGTAGTGCCCGGATGACAGTGAAATGTAATACTTTAGCGCAAATTATAAACATTGAACCACGTGTCATCTTGGAAGACGTCAATAAAATTAAGAAATAGATGAGGTGAGCGAGACAGCCATCCAACATTAATTTTACGTTTTTTTTTCCCCCTTTAATTTATATTCATGAATAGGTAGTTAGTAATTGAGTACGTATTATTTTGAATTATACGGCTTAAGAAAATTCAATGTGCCCAGATCAATTTATGTTTTAATTACTATAGAGTAATGAGTGTTATATGTTGCACTTCAGGCACATGCTGTTTGCTGTAACAAAACAACATGTGTTTTTAATATAAAGAGGAGACGTGTGAAGGATGTCTGAAAATCATTGTAAGAATGGAAATGAAACTTAAAGGATAGTTCATAGTCCGAAGTTTTGACATCACATCGATTTCAAGAGTGTTGTGAACAAGACAAGTCAATTGATTAAACGAATGTGTTATTGGTGGAAAAGTATATTATTTCCCACTGATCCACAGTACATGTGATTACTGAGACCTAAGTTCTCGAACAAGATATACAAGCCAAATATTCCGGACAATTAACGATATGGATAAATATAAAAAAACTTCTTCGAATCAAATAGGCTTTTTTCCCCTGTACATATAAAATAATTGGTTTCAATTGAAAAACTTGGCGAGCTGAAAGAAGACTGACAAAGGTCCGATAGCGTGCTATGATCATAGCTCATAACTGTAAATATTGTATACTAAAAGTTTGATGAACAATAAATATTTTTGATTTTTATATATGTCAAATTGGTCGTACTAATTTTGGTTATTTATTATATTAAAAACTCCATTATATATTTTTTAAGAAATATTTATTCTGAACTCAATGCGAAAGCTGTCACAAATATGTGTGTATGTAAATCGATACACTTGGATGGGAGAAATTGTTCTCAAATCTGTGTGTTGCGTTAGGAATTAACAAATGTGTGAAATATTACTTTAGCACTTAATTAGTTATGATTGAACAACATTTTTTTGCCCAAATTAACCTTTAAGTGATGCAAGACCTGCTCTCATTATTTCATCTACCAACAGTAGATTACTAGCGATGACAGTGCTGAAAAAAATGAACATTTATGAGAATTTGAATGGATACAGGATCAATAATGTGCATGCGAATGTGAAGAATTAAATACCAGGAATTGATGATTTGCTTTTTCACAACATAATTGTCATAAATGCCAGCATCACTTGGTTTCATGGCTTCACCAGAGTTGATATCTAACCCGACAGGTTCGCCAAGTGCCGCAGTCTCCTCGAGCAGCTTCACGATTGTGTATTGCGAGTCAAATCCGCTGTTAACAGCTGAAGAATCATTTTAATATCGTTTTGCTATTAAAGAATACTATAAATTTTTCAAATGACGGACGTAATGTTTACCAAGTGTTTTTGGAATGACAAGGAGTGCATCGCTGTAAGCTTGAACTCCAAGTCGCAACTTTCCCTTTACTTCTTCCTTGTATTTGCTCAAAGCACGACTCGCAGTAACTTCGAATGCACCACCACCAGGTATAACAGCTTTATCTTCAATAGCATTGTTGATAGCTCTCAAACCGTCACGAACGGCATCTTTCAATTGGATCAATGTATACTTATTTGGTCCCTTAAGTAAAATCGTTACAGATGTTGGTTTTTTACACTCCTCGACGAAAGTATACTTATTTTCACCAAGTACATGCTCATAGACAACACCGGCCCACCCCAAATGCTCTTCCTGCAAGTCGTCCACTGCATTCATGGCAGTGCCACCACATGCAAGTGCCAAACGTTCCATATTACGTCGCTTTGCGCGTCGGAGTGCCATGATACCCTCCTTTGCAAGTGCATCCAATGATGGTGGGTCGATTCCTTTTTGATTGATTACCACAAATGTTTTGTCTGTTCCATCACACACTTTCTTTTTCAATGCGATGATTTTCTTGACTCTATTATCAATAAATTCGCGTTCAGCTGCAACTAATTTCTCACGTTCCTCAGCTGTTTTATAGAAGAAACCACTGTTTACTTCAGTTTTTTCATACTCCAGACTGACATTGCACGTGAGGATATATGCATTTTCAAGCTTTTTTGGCATATCTGGATGTCTTGAACCATGATCCATTACAATACCACGGACGAGTGTTGTATCAGCTGCTGTTCTATGTTGCATTTCCATCAACTCTACCATGTGTAAATCAATTGGTTTATCATCCTGCTTGATGGTCAGTACTGCTTCAACACAAACTTCAGAAAGTTTTTCAGCCAAGTCTGCATGAATTTTTGTTTTCAATGATGTCTTTGCGATATCAAGCAAACCTTCTTTAGTAATTTCAATTGGAATTTTCAATGAATCCAATATTTCGAGTGTCTTAATTCTTGCCAAATCGAAACCTTCAGTCAATACTCGCGGATGTAAACCTTCACCTATGTACAATTCAGCTTGTTTCAGTAGTTCACCTATTACGAGAACGGTACTTGTCGTACCATCTCCTGTCATATCATCTTGAGCAGTGGATGCGCGGGCAATTAAAGATGCAGTAGGATGTTGAATTTGCATCTCGTGTAACAATACATTTCCGTCTTTTGTGATCTTGATATCACCAGCACCGGACACTAACCTAAAATAATAGTTGTGAATCCATAAAGAAATTTTTTATGCATTAGTTGATGCGACATTTTTATTTTGTTAATTTTTTATGATAGCAAGGTGTGCCGGTTGACAATGATGCATTGCCATATAAGGTGATCTGCAGCGACTGGAGAATCAACATAATCAACTTCATCGGCGATAATTCTCTACATGCACTAATTTAATGCTCATATTATGCATTAATTAATGGCTATGATCAAAATTTTATTTCGGAAATGAAAGAATATTAAAGTAGTAAAATAACCACGTGAAGACGTACATTTTCATGGTCCCCTTGGGACCTAAGTTCGTTTTCATCACATCCTGAATGCCCCTTGCACCAGAAATATTGACTGCTAATGCCTGGGATGCTCTGGCAACCTCAGCTTTCGGATTCAATAAACTAATTGCTGACATTATTCAAATATATTTTCGTCCAAATGAATAAACGTGTGTCAATTTACCGTGAACTATTCACAATTCCTTCAGATGTATAACGCGAACGTTTTGTCGGAGAGTCACGAAATATATAGAAAGATGAGAGTACTCACAACCGAGGCTTCTTGATGGTTGGCTGATTTGTTAAGTTGGCGTCAGTGCTGCTGTGTGTGTGTGTGTGTTTTTCTCGAACTACTTGATTTTCGTTCCAAATGTGAATTTAAATTCTACCAGAAGTACAATTTTTGATATTCTCTCTATATTATTCTCACCATTCTTCATAATATTCTTGCAATACCGAAATCATCATATCATTCGTCGCGTTATCATTATTTATAAACAAACACCTCGACACTATTTTGTCATATTCAACTGTTTCGTTAGAATACTGCATTGTCTACAGTCGATAATCATTCAAATTTTGCACATCATGAGAAGACCTAACACTCCCGATCTAACTTTCGATTTATTTCATGATTTTCACATGAAGATTTCTCTTCCTAACCTCGTTTGACAGGACTTGTAACATCATCCAAGGTATGCGTGGTACAGCGGTTTAATTCTTTTCACGAATTAAGAATATTAACATTTTTATGTTGTTTTCAGATAAGCATTCACGCTTAATCATGGCGACGAGAGGGAATTTACGTAGAATTGCTGAATTGGAGCCGCGGATTGATTATGTCCAGTGTGATGGATTGGCGGCGATGAAAATTATCAAGCATTGCCATGAAGAGTCCACGAGTAATATGGAAGTAGCGCAGGGTGCTCTACTCGGCTTGGTTGTACAAAATCGTTTGGAAATAACAAATTGCTTTCCATTTCCGAAGAATGATGAACTCACAGAGGAAGAGGAGTATCAATTAGCCGTCATGCGTCGTCTTCGGAGGTAATGCTCCACCAATTTTTTGTGTTGCGTCTATTCTCATTGCTCATTTTGAGAGATTTCAATTCTACCGGTGATTGTCATATCAAGTTATTATTGTGTTGTTATTTTGTTTTCTGTTTATTATTTCAGAGTCAATGTTGATCATTTCCATGTTGGTTGGTATCAGAGTGCAGATGTTGGAAACTTTCTGAGTGTTTCTCTTCTTGAGTCTCAGTATCATTATCAGACTTCAATCGAAGAGTCGGTTGTGGTAATATACGACACTGCCAAGTCCTCACGTGGATTTTTGACGTTAAAAGCATATCGTCTTACGCCAGAGGCAATTATGATGTACAAAGTGGGTGAATTTACCCCTGATGGTTTACGCTCATTGAAAATTGGCTATGAATCTTTGTTCGTTGAAATTCCAATCTTAATTAAGAACAGCAATTTGACCAATATCATGATGTCCGAGTTAGAAGAAATGATTCCAGAGGAGGAAGGATCCAAGTATTTAGATCTTGGTACAGCATCAGTGCTCGAAAATCAATTACGTTGCATGATGGATCGCGTAGATGAGCTCAATCAAGAAGCAATCAAATTCAATCGGTATCAACACTTGGTTATTCGTCAACAACAGGATAAGAACAGGCTTCTAGCTAAACGCGCTCAAGAAAATGCTGCACGTGCTGCGAAGGATGAGCCACCACTACCTGATGATGATATCAACAAATTAATGCGTCCACTTCCAGTTCCACCCAGGCTCAATCCAATGATTGTCGCTGGACAAATCAACACTTACAGTGAACATATTTCTCAATTCTGTGCGCAAAGCTTAGCGAAATTGTATATCACTCAGAGTTTACAAAGTGCTAAAGAATCAAAGTCTACCAATTGAATAAACAAAATACTCTGAAGTATACAGGAAGAAAAAAATTCTACTGTTCCATTTTTCCACTACATTTATGATCTGTATGATTTTCTATTCAGAAAACAAACATTTTCACAAAATTTCTACGAATCAATGACTTTTTGTTCGCATGACACACTAAATCTGACCTGGAATCCAAATATTCTAAACTATATTAACTATTGTCCTTGAGGAATTCACTTCTTAGTATGAGTTCTACAATTTTTCTGACTCATTTTGAATAACTTTGAATGCATTCTCCCAACGCCAATAATATCTACACTTAAGTTTACATACCGAAAGAAGAACAGTTTCCCTCTGCAACTTAGAAATATATGTCTCCATCCATAGTAATTCAATTCATATTTTTCTGTATATAATTATTTCCCTTAAAATCCTTCAAAATGACTGAGAACAGCCAGAATTTTTAACCATAACTTTAAGCATTCCCGCTTCATCATTCAAATTTGCAACATTAAAAGCATTGAATGAAATATCTCGAACGAGATAGAGGCAAAATAACACTTCGATATCTCGCATATCTAAAAAAGTCGCTCGTTCCATCAGTTCTTTCGTCTCCTATTTTCTTCCCCTCCTCACACTTTGTCGCCCCTTCTCGTTTGTGAGAGAGAGCCATGATGGCTGAAACGTCAGTCGGCCAGTCGAGACTGTTGATCGTGTGGGTGTACGCGTTACCTGCGCTGTGGTATAAAACAACGCTGAGTGGGAGAGTACGCGAATCTCCGTGGTGAATCTAGATGCCGTGATGGATGGAGCCACTACAAACGGTATGTGTTTGTTATTATTTCTTCCATAGCTCTCTTACTCTTATTTCTCATTCGTTCACTATATTCTTTATGCATTTGTGCATATACGCGGTGATGAAAACGCTATCACTTTGATCTATCGAAAGTGATATTGCAAGGAGAAATCCTCAACCATTTTACCAAACAGAGGCTTGACATCGCCTGAATATTGTCTCGTGCGTGGATCGCGTGGGCGTCTTGTCCTTCCAAATGCTAACAACACTTCATCGCGGTATATTTCCATCTTTAATTGTTAATAGATCAACAATTGTGGTTGTTGAACATTCATTATTTGATTGATAACTAATGTTTGAAGAGTGCGTGAGAGAGAGAGAGCACAATCGATTTAGATGTGCTCTCTTTTAGTTAAGAAAATACCAGAGAGTTGTTTTCACTTCTGTCACTCGACACTATTCCGTGTTCATTGTCGGATATGATTCAGCTTTTGATATACATTGAGAATTGTCTTCAAGAGATTTTAATATTATGGAATTGTGATTATTTGTTGATAACCTTAAACATGATGATTAATACGATTTATTATATTGATATTGTTTTCCCCAGATCCTGGCGGTGGAGAAGGTGGTGGACCGTTGATTTGTGCTGGATGTCTTAATGCTATAGAAGATGATGAATTCATACAGGCATTGAATCAGGAGTGGCATATTGATTGTTTCCAGTAAGTTATTATAGAGATGAAAATGATACAATGACATGTGGGATGAAATTTACTGTTACATCAGGTACATACGTTAATTGTGATTGTTTTTTTATTATGAAAAAAGGTGCTCGGCTTGTGATGCTGCATTGTCATCGTGGTACTTCGAAAAGGATGGACTTTTATTTTGCAAAGATGATTATTGGGCGTCTTATGGTGAAGCTTGTCAAAGTTGTGGTCAAGTTATCACGGGACCAGTCATGTTGGCTGGTGATCACAAATTTCATCCAGAATGCTTTGCTTGCAATTCGTGTGGTGCTTATATTGGCGATGGTGAAAGCTATGCATTGGTTGAAAGATCTAAATTATATTGTGGTGTTTGTTACAAACGTCAAATGCAGCCACTTAATAGGACTGCTAATTATCCATTCATCAGAAAGCCACATAGTATAAGACTGGTAGAAATTCCACCGAATACGAAAGATCCAGAGAAACAACGTGGAATTAAACTGACATTGGATGCTACACCGAGTCCACACAGTTGTGGCTGTGGATTGCTCAGGATTTCAGAGTAAGAGAACATTGAATTGAATTTTATTTGCACTTTTAGTATGAAAATTATTCTCTATGATTGTTTTGGAGCAATATTTTTTGACCAAAATAATTGATAAAATGTAATGAATTTAGAAACCCTTAAATAATTGATGAAATCAAACTGAAACTTTTCGGTAATGAATAATTAATTACTGAATCTATTGGAAGACCTTATTTAAGGGTTTGATTGGATGTTTTTTAATATAAGTTTCCATGGATTAATAAATGATAAATAACAAAAAATGCAGGTTAATGAGAAACGTTCGCGGAAAGATCAATAAGCTGATGGCCTCTGTGGTGGAGGTTCTTTTTAGTCTATGCTGCAGATTCTTTAATAATAGGTATTTGCCACATGGAATAAATAAAAGTGCACGAATTTTATGCAATTATTCACGTAGCCATTGTATGTTATCATAACTGAATGATTGGCAATCGATTGGTGCAATCAATGCACTCATCTGTAGTTATTCCACCCTTCCTGTGTTCATTTTGAATTGACTGCAAATTTCTTTCATTTTGAGCAGTTATATATTTATCTGAATAGTGTGTTCCGGTTTTGATATTGTAGCTGTTCAATGACATATCGAATTTTCTTTCTTCCATTTTACAATTATCATGGTGACATATGTATATTTACGATTTCATTTTAGGCTGAATATGTCAGAGGATTTGATGTCTTTACACATTGGTGATCGAATTTTGGAGATAAATGGGACCCCAGTTAAAGATCAAGCCGCAGAGAATATCGAAAATCTAATACGATATTCTGACGCAGTCTTGCAGGTGGATATGACAAATATTTATATAAATGATTAGCATGTTTTCATATATTAATTAGTTGAATAGTCGCTGAAAATATATATTTTATAAATACGTACCTGCAGCTGACAATTGAACATGATCCCGATGCGGTATCCCGTCGAAGTAATTTTTCCACAACGCCATCGGCGTTTTTTTCTACTGCAACGAGTCCTCGTACAAGTCCTGAGAGTAGAGAGCGATTATTCAAACGTCGAGATGAAGGGTACATTAGTGGCAATCGCAGCCGTCAGTTGCGAAGATCGAAAGATCCAACGAACAAGGAGCGCAGTAGTTCTATGTCGAGATTGCTTGATTGGTAAAATTTTTAACCTTCCAAATTACTGAATAATTCTCTATGACTATTCACAGTTGATAAGGTTACTGAATGATATTGTTCATCAATCGTTTCCAGTGCACCACCATCTAGTTCGACGTGTGATCTGAGTCGAACGAGGTCATTCCGTGTAGAGCCAAAAAACCAGAGAATCTTTCGCGCTAGCGATTTGGTGAAGGGTGAGCTTTTGGGCAAAGGGTTTTTTGGTCAAGTATACAAGGTTACACATCGTGAGACAAATGAAGTTATGGTATTAAAAGAATTGTATCGTGTTGATGAGGAGGCACAGAAAAATTTCCTCAAGGAGGTCGCTGTACTACGTTCACTGCATCACAATAATGTCCTGAGATTTATTGGAGTGCTTTACAAAGATAAAAAACTTCACTTGGTTACGGAATATATAGCGGGTGGTACATTGAGAGGATTACTACATGATACAAATGAGCCTCTACCGTGGGAGCAACGAACATCATTTGCGAAAGATATTGCTGCTGGTATGGCCTATCTTCATTCAATGAATATCATCCATCGCGATTTGAATTCACATAATTGTCTTGTGCGCGAGGATAAGACTGTCGTTGTTGCGGACTTTGGTTTAGCGAGGATAATTCAAAATGGAAATACACCGGACAAACGAAGATACAGTGGACCTACAGATGGAGAAACAAAGTGCTCGAGAAAAGAGAGGAAAAAACGTTATACTGTTGTGGGTAATCCATACTGGATGGCACCCGAAATGATGAAAGGCAACAAATACGATGAAAAAGTTGATATTTTTAGCTTTGGTATTGTTGTATGTGAGATAATTGGCCGTGTTCAAGCAGATCCAGATTATCTACCACGTTCATCAGATTTTGGATTAAATCAGAAAGTTTTTCGTGAAAAATTTTGCACCAATTGTCCAGAGACATTTTATATGATTGCATTTTTATGCTGCGATTTGAATCCTGATAAGCGACCACCATTTGAAGTAATGGAAGTGTGGTTAGAAGGTTTGGCAATGCATTTGTCAGTTGGTGCTCCACTCTCGCCCGATTTGGATTTCGATATTAGACATTATACAGGCCCAAGTCCAAGCAGCAGTGAATCTACAACGCCTGAGACATTGGCGCCACAATTGAGACCCATTAAAGAAGGCAAGGTGCATCAGGAGAAAAAACGGAATTGTTGCGATGATAGCACGTTAGAGCGCGAGCCAGATATTGATCTCTGTGGTGATTTTAAAATGCCAGAACCACCGAAAAATAGGTATTCAAGACAAAGCAGTTTGGCGGATGCAGCGGGTGGCGTTGGACGATTTTCAAGGCAAAATTCGAGGTCTAAAGATTGCCCTGCAGATATAGAGAAGCCGAGTATTATTATTGTGCCAGATGCAAGTGGTTTCAGTGGACGATTCTTAAGAAATCATGTCAACACAATGGATTCAACAGAACCATCAACGATAAATAGAACAGCGGATATGAGGACGAGTGGAAATAAAAGAGAATCTAGGGCACCGAAAAATGGATCGTCGCGAATAATTGAAACTGCAAATTCTACGGTTCCATTGAAAGTACCATTCATAGAAACATTGCGGTATGTTGGTAATGCGAGTGTTGGAAACAATTTCGATCTACCGACAGAGCCGAGAAATATTGACAATAAATATTCATACAAAATAAATACAGCAGTCAGCACAAAAAATGTAGAAAATACTCCTGAATTATCTGCTGCAAGTACCGCTACCAATATACGTGATGAACCGAATCAAATTGATAAATCATGGAAATCACCTGAGGCTGGCGGTTTTGTTGGTACTTACTTCAAACAAATTGGTAAATTGAAAAACGCAATGGACAATAGCAATAAATCTATTGCCAAACAAAATAATGTGAAGTCTCCGAATATTGATACCAGAAGAGGAAGCAAAGATGCGGCGAAGCCATCAACAGGATTTCATTTGAGACGGATGAAAATATCACCAACAAAAGAGCAAACAAAAAATGCATTCACTCCACAAGATAATGAAATATCACCCAGTGAACGTGTGAATCTAGAGCAGGGTCTCCTGTCGAAAGAAAGCAATAAACAAACACCGCTGGTAAGGCAGGGAAGTATCGCCTCGAGCGTTGGCAGTATTTTATCGAGGCATCCAAGTCTTGCAGTATCAGAAATAATTCCGAAGAGTGATTATGACTCGTCAAATCCAATTTGCGACCGATCAAATGAAGTTATGCTCACCAGACAAGACAGCTTCGGCTCGAATGCTAGTACACTCAAACGAACAGATCTTTATCATACAGATAGCTTTTGCTCCAATGAAAGCACATTGAAAAGTGAGGATTATCTCACTTTTAAAAATCTCAATTTATTAAATTCAGATGATAAAAATTCGATATCATCTACCTATACATCAAATCAACCACTTGAGTGTGATAATAATATAAAACTCAACTACAAAACTAATTTCGAATCAACTCCACATCGACTGGTAGACTATAATGATTGCTATAAAACCGTTGATTTGCGTAGGCAGGAGAGTTTTTGTACTGATAGCGCTGTGGGAACTATGCGTAGTGATTTTTTCGATGATATTGATGTTGCTGAAATGCGTAAGAATGCCGAAGCAGAGGAGATTTGTTATATACCAGATAAATGCGGCACAACAAATCCGCCAACATCACCAATGGAGAGCACTGCTCTTTGAAAAAGTAATTCTTAATGGTTATAATTGTAATTTCAGGTGCAATGATTGTCAAAACCACAACGATGAACAACGGAATATCTCATTTTTACGACAGGCAACATTGACATGTTGATGGGTATTCTCTTGGAACTGATCCAAAAGAAGTATATTAATCATTTTTTATAACAGTCTCAGAGACAAACCCCGATCAAAGATCAAATTGAGAAAAGCTATACAGATATATAATATTTTTCAATCCATGAACATAATCGAAATAATAATTGTTACAAAAGCAATAATTGCATTCCATGACGAAATATATACGTGTACATGCTCTTAGATTAATTTGCCATTATTGGAACAAATTAAGAGCACTTGCCACATCACACAAAACAAATTTATTACCGAAGGTGTATTTATTATTATTGCATTCCTTGCCGATAAATACTTGCGTAGTGTATTTCGTAAAGAAAAATTCTTGCCGCGCCTGGAGACAGAGAGTAAGATAAAAATCGCAATATTCACAAAGAGAATGAATTTCAAGTGGAAGCATTCCATCCAAATTGACTCCCGATTACATTTTCGGGGTCTTTGTATACACAACGACACATACTTCGTTCAAGTGTGTCACAAAATGTATTCGAATAAGTAGAGTTTATATTAAATAGACGACTATTATAATTGTGCATAGGTGAATCGAAAGAATATTACGTTGAATATATATATGGATAAATGAATTAAAAGAATGTTTTTACAACATTACAGTTAGAAGGACAAGGGTGGTTTTGTGGGATTTTTTTTCCATTTTTAATTACGGTCCAAAAAGGAACCGTATGATTGACTGACAGAACTGAAAAATATTAAGTGAATTATGTTTTTGTCACATTGAATAATACAAAATTGTATCATATTATAAATAGATGCTATATTGAGACTCAAACAAACAATAAGAGAAAAAATAATATGAGTTGTTCATAGAACACTCTATCATTTAATATTAATGAATGAACTGGGAAGCCTGATGCATTATTTACCTTTTTCTTTCTTCGTCTACAGTGAAGGATAATACAATGCTATTTTAACATGTTCCTCTGGCTATAGAATTAAAATATTGTAACAGAATAATTGAGGAATTTGTATAGGTAATTTTGATTTGTACATAGATTTTGTACATAATATATGAGACACGTCACTTTCAAAACACTAATTTTGTTCCAATATAGAGACGCTGTAATCCTTAACACTTTCTCTTCTTTATATTAATGCATAGAGATATTAGCAGCACATCATGTTTTGTATATGTTTCTTATTTTTTCTATTGTCTTCTACAAATATACATATATATTTGTTTTATTTTATACATAATTACATTGATATCATTCTCAAGTTTTTTCTCTTTTTTTATAAATGCAAAGATGTAATAAATTATGGAGCCTCTTCTTCCGTTATTTTATCAGATTAACTGAACACATTATTATTGGAGTTAATTGATCAGTTAGTTAATCAATCAATTCACACTTTAAAATTAATATATGTCATTATCGAAGACAATGTATGTACTTACCGATTAATTTGTTATCGGACTGATAATAAAATCTTATTGAATTTATTGTCGACAGGATGACATTGAAGGTTGACATCGAATAAGCCTCGAATGTTTGTTACAATGTTGAATTAATATCTGATATATATATATATTTTTTTGCAATATGTTGAACTAAATATCTTTCAGCTCTGAAAAAATAAATAAATGAATGACATAAAATGAAATATCGACATGGCATATTGCCGGCACAGCGCGTCAATGTCTTAATTCCCCCCCAGAATAACATAAACGTTGTCTGTGATAGAAAGTGTTTTGAAATTATCTGATGAAATTATATGTTGGTGAATTATGTATTAATCGCATTGTAATTAATAATTGTCACAGTTTGCGTAATAATTATGTGAATAGTATGATATAAAATAGTTATATATAACGTCATAGTTATTCAACAAGCATTATGATATATAAATCAATTATTTGGATACTTTGGTGCAATTTGCCTAATGTAGGGAAGTTAATATCTTGTTTTCTTCTCCTCCACGTCCTCTCCGGAATTACAGTATTAATAAACAAATGCGAAATGTTGCTCGGTCAAATACAGTATTACAACAGCGCTTATGCAGAGAAAGAAAAAGAAAATTCACAATCAAACAAAAATTGTGATAATGAAATTCATTTTTATAACATGAACATAGATATGATGATAAATAAAATATAAGATCAATTGTCAATATTATTGTTTCACTGACTGAGCAACAAAGTAATTGCAACACATATTGGTTGTGCACTCATTATGTCGTTTGATACTTGATCGAATACGAATTAAATTAGTTGACAGATGAAAGACAAATTTTATTTAGCAATAGAGCAGAAAAAAGAAGAAAAAATTGACGAATAACAAATAAACAGATAACACATATACTTTTTTTCTCATGTTAATATGAAGAATAATTCCATCTGTATACGAAGATTATATCAGATGTTTCTCCTCTTCAATATCAAGTAATTTGGGAAACAATAATGAATTTGACCGCTGCTGGGAAGATGGTGTTTTATATATATACATTTTCGTATTGATCATTTGTAAAATTAATAATTATTCATATGAATACAGATGATTATCAGGAAAGTAATCCATGTATGTTAATAAAATTCTGCTTTTCATTTCTATCTGTTAATTTAACATTCCATGTGATGAGAAGAAGAATAATAAAAAAACAAAGTATAAATATTCTTTCTCCAATTTTTAATATTCTTTTGAGTGCATTAAAATAATATAATGGTATAATCCATAAAAAAATTAAGACTGATGGATTCATATTCCGTCTTCAATGATTTCAATCAAGTTCTATTACAAACAAATAAAACCATATTGAAAAGAACGAGAAAACAAATATTTCCGTCAAATACAGTCTTGTTGTCATTTGAATCTTCTGTATATTTTTGACACCCGATATATAATTTCAAACATCACAGTTCTCATGACTCTCGTAAGATGGACCTTCATGTCACCTTATAAACTCCCATAAAATTCAACCACGTCAAGAAATATTTCTTCTCACATTTTTTTATGTCCACATCAACTTAATTGCCCATTATAAATTTTTCACATTTTATTTTCTCAATTTTTCTCAACAACAATTTACACTCCATGTAGCAACAACCAGTCGCAACACTATTTCTCCCTCTTATTGCATAATTTATTGCGTGATAAAGTCAACGATCGGTATCGGATCGTGGTTGCGCGGCAAAAGCAGAGTAGAATAAAAAGGAAGGAAATACCGCAGCGTGTCATTTGGAATTGTGAAAATTTATGGTGAGCCATATAGACGGAAACTTTAAATTTCACGTACGCCAACAAATAATAGTCGTGGCTGGCTTGATCTTTCGCAGTGAATATACACCGAGGATATCACATTCTCTACATAAAAACGAAAGACACATTCGTACAAAAAATTGGAGAAACAATGAAAATGGGATGAAAGCAAAGAAAAGAACGGGGAGCAAAAACACGCGTGTATGAGATGGTATAAGAGGGTGCTAGTGGTTGGCTACGAGGATATGAAGTCAACGATGGGTGGAATAAATGAGAAAAAAAAAGAGGTTGAAAGGCTGTAGAGATTCACTTGGGGGTGTGCTCGGCATAACACAGTACACCGCGACTCGCATCTGAATAAAATGATAATAAACCGTGCGGCAGTGGCAAAGCTCCTGGTGTTCACTGACTTGACGTTCCGCATTCGAAACGAAGTACACGAAATGTTTCCACTGGCGAACTAGCAAGATAAAAATATATATACATAAAGAGGACGGAGGAAACACCGCCGAATATAACTCACTGTAAAGGAAGAAGAGCGCGCACTTGAGAAACTTTGTCGAGTTATATTTCATACGTGCATTGCTAATATATTTTCTTCTTCCCTATCAATTCACTATTATTGAAAAAAAATCAATAATCGCAATCAACAATGGTATTGGTATGCGCATGCATTAAATATGTATATGTGAAAGATAGAAGTGAATATGAGAAGCAGAGAGAGTAGAGAGAAGAGAGCATTGGCAAGAAGCGAGACACGACAGGAGAAGACAGGAGACAACAGCCAAAGACATAAGCAAAATACACATATGGATATTATATTTCTATGTATATGTGTATATATTCATATATATATATTGGTGCACGTCCTCTCGCGCGTTCTCCTATCGCGATAATACCATTATGCGAATTCGTGATTTGCATATTTCAGAAAGCGCTGCACAGGAAAGCATAAACAACGTCGACGGCCGTATAACTGGGCTTCCTCGGCAGATGAGTTACACACGCGGGAGATTTACGTAAACGCTCGCCGTCGCCATGTCTCACGTCCATATATATATATATATATATATATTGTAGTTATATGTATGCATTTATATTTACAAGTATGTAGTTTTATGTGCGAGGCTTGATAAATTTCTTTCCATAAATGTGTCGAACAAATTCGTGCAATAACGCGCCAAGTGTGCGATTGATTTTTTTTTTCCTGTTTATCAGGAAACAGAATCTGAATGGGAAAAGAAAAAACGATTGAGAATGATTTACTAAGTAAATACAGAACCTAAGAAAAAGTGAAGAAAGAATTTATATTTTTTTATTTTTCGAGGGATAATGAGGTAAATAAATGTGAGTTTGAACCGTGAAATATTTGCGTTGATGATATGCACAAATGCTTTGGAGAATATTTTATCTCTGACTCAGTTTGACTGTCTGTCAGTCACTTAAAAGCCTGTTTGGAACTATCGTTTGTCAATTCGTTCTGCAAAAGGGTCGAGAAAAATTGAACAGAGGCGGTGGAAAAATAATGTGTATCTGTTAAGATTGTATACACGAAAAATTAGATGGATGACGGAGGCCAAGTCGAGGTGGCAGTCAAATCGGTGTAAACGCGAGATAACAATCTCTTGTCGTCTCTCATATACATCTCGCCGACTGTTTCAGTATTTTTCTTCTTCTTTTAGTATACACTCTTAGTTATTTGTCTATCTCGCTTTTTTCGTTTATGCCTCTGGATCTCTATTCCAAACGCGATCCTCTTGCCTTTTTTCTTTTTTGGAGGTATAACGTCGACGGCACTTTTAATTATACATCCATGAGAGACAAAGAGCCGTTGCGCTGCAGGACATGGGACAAACGGTCAAGCGTTACAGTTTCCAATAGCAAAATGTTGTATATGTATATAGTGAATGAGGAAGATAATGACGACAGTTGTCTATGAGGAATAAATGAGAGAGACGTGTAATAGACAGAAGGAATGAGGGTCTCTCGTTATGACGTGTTCACATTGACATCCCACCTTTCTTTTTATTTTAAACATATTTTTTCGAAGATGAATATATTGCAGTCGTGTGTGTGTGTTTGTGTGAAGATTTTTTATGTATCTATAAGGTTGGAATCCACCTGCAGTAGATGATGTAGATCGTAGTCGTTTCGAGCGACGCAATTTTCGCCTTATCCCTTCCTTCTTTGGGGTACAATCTAAATTTTGATCTTTTTAATCAATCTAAAAATGATGGACGTTGGCAATCATTGGATGCACCTTTTCTTTATGTATTCTGGGTATTTTTGAATTTCAAATAAAATATTTTTGTTTCCATTTCTGATATTAAACAAAAAATTTCAATCTTTGTTTTAATATTTCTAGTTTTACATGGTCATAATTAGTTTTATGAATTCATAAATAACTCGGTGATAGAATAAAAAAAATTGGGAATAAACCTTTGCTATAAATGAAGAAAGATAGATCAAAGAAAAAGAGAATGGATAACGAATAATTATTTATAAATGATGAATTTTAATTCCCACCATAGAAATGTCACAGAATTACTGCTGTTTCATTTCCTTATTTTCTCCCTGTTCGTTTTGCGGTCACTCTCATAGCGCCTTCGTCTATTCTCTATGAGAAATTTAATGAGGCAATACATATATGTAAAATAGATATAGATAGTGAGCGAGAAGAGTGTGGATGTGTGTGTGAAAAGGAAGAAGAGCACATGAGAGAAGAACCGCGTCAAAGTGCCGCTATCTGAACCATCAGTGTCCGATACCAGGCTCAGGTGACACGTTTTCTCTTATATACACGACAATGACGATGACGACGATGACGACGAAGACGAGCGAGTATACACGTGCGTTGTATAAGAAGGACCCCATGTAGAATGAGCCCTTAGGATCTTTCAGGCGCAAAACCCTTATTATTAAGGTGGGGATAAAGGTGGGCTTTCGATCTCTCTCGACACAGGCCGCACCGATGACAGCAAATATTTACAACGTCATGCGACGTAGACTGGGCGGGACTGTGAGTGTCGTTATATCGGCGCCGGGGTGATCCTCATTCTTTTTTTTTTCCTCCACTTTTCCATTTTTATTTTATTATATATATATATATACATATATATATATTCATCTCGTTATTTATTATATTTTTTTCACGATATTTTTCACTCCCCGGCTATTTCGTAGATATTCAAAAGAAATTTGTGTTAAAGACCGTGAAAAATTGGTGTTAATAACGATTCTGACTATTCTTTTATTCGTTTTTGCGAATAGAAATTTTTTGTTAATTAATTTCAACGTAATTTTGAATTAATGAACAATAATTTGTTTTTTGTGACGATTATTTACAATCAAAATTGATATTACTGTCATCGAAATTGAAAAAAAAGGATAAATTGTGACGCAGCAGTCCAAGTGCGATATCAACAGTGGGGCTTAACTCACTATGTAACTGTCTTTTCACATTTTAGTATTATTATTTACAACCCATATATCATTCGAGAGCTTTCACTTTTACATTGACCATTAGAAATTTTTCTTTTTTTCCTGTTTCCAACAATTATCGTGTGTCACATCTGTGAAAGAACAATTGTTTTATTTGTGAGATTATAGTTGCCGTTTAACTACACATTTTTCTACAATCAGGTACAATGTCATTGCGCACACGGTCGCAAAGTTTCCCTTTGGAGACATAAATACTCAACTAATACTAAATAAAATCAGGTAAAAGTGTCGATTTCAAACATACCTTTCTCGCCAACAGGATAATTATCGTCTGTGAGTAAGAGCACGCAGGTAAATTGTTAGGGTCGTTCGCGCGCGCGTTTGTTCACTCTCTACAAATAGCACCGCATGTTTAAATTGCACCGTGACGGTCATTATAGGACAAAACCGGAAATAGAGAAAAGTAAAAGGGGCGCCACAACTAATATAAGCGTATCCATTGCGCCCATGTATAAATGCATAATAATAAATGACCGCGTACACTACAGACATAGAAACACACTCAGAGGATTTGCATCAGTCGCGTGGACAGTCGAATATAGAAGAATGTGATGAGCGTATGGACATAAGTAAAATCGCAGTCATAAGAGAAAAGTGAAGTAGAAGTTGCGATGAATAGAAAAGGAAAAAAAAGGAAATATAAGAAAAGCGAAGTGGGATTATATGGAATTTGGTTTTAAAGAATATTGCCGCATAAGATCAGAGAGTTGAGAGACATTGTTGCAGTTACAAAAATACAATCACTTGGACAAGCATTTCTTGAAGAATATAATCCCTTGTCTGGAAACGCTTGGTAATTTCTTTTTCTCCACAATTACGAAGACGCAACTATGTATATGTATATATAAACCAACGACACAAGAGGAAAAGGAAGATTATATCGCATATAGGAGACACACGAGTGAGTATCTTCTTTTGCACCGTTGTTTGTACATATGTATATGCGTATATATACATTTTGCCGCTCTTTCACAACGGGATCGGGTTAATGAAGGTTCCGGTGGTAACAGAAGTTTCCTTATCTCATCATTGTATCCATCTTACAAATTACGTTAATACCATAATCCTTGGAGTAGTTTGTATTTTGAAGAAATGATAATGGCAATGGATACATATCAACCGATGCAATTAGTTTATTTTTTTCCTTCATTTTTCTTTGTCCATTGAAAGTCATAAATATTTACTGTTCTATAAGTTTATTGTAGTGTTCAATACTGAGTACTTTCTAATATCCATTTAAATATTTCATCACTCAAAATTGTTGAATAATAATATTCTCTTTGTAGTTTGTTGGAATGAAATTCATCTTTGTATCAAAAATTATGATCTATATCATCAAATTCATTTTTTTTCCAACCTACAAATGAAATTGTTCATAAAAATATGGACATATCAGAATTCCAGATGAATGCTCGCTCGATTATTTAGGCTAGATGATATCTCAGTTGGTATTCGATTGATTGATATCATATAACAATATTTGTTTTACTTGCTACATTTTATCATTCCGACAGAACTCAATACAGATCAATAATTTCTGTTTGATAAAGTAAATGGACATGACCCAGAATATCCTCAACTTCAAGAATTAAATTGTATTCATCTGTTGAAAAAATTCTGATTGACTTTCCAATCTTTTAGTCCACATAAACTTCAACGTTATTTATCATAAACAAAACATCTCCAATAAATACTAAAACGATTTAAACAATCAAATATGCTACCACTCTTCCTTCAAAAACCATCCATACACATACTTTCACATTTATACTACCGGGGGGGGCACATCAATCTACCCACTGGAAAAAAAAATCTATGTGTGTCTCAGTACAACTATCTCCTACGCTGTTATCTAAAAAATGTCTTCACCCCATCTTGAATCAATAAATAACAAATCGAATGTCTATAAACGTTATATTCACTCTCTCTCTTTCTCTTTTTGTTTTTTTACAAGCAGCCATAGTCGTATCTATACAAACACACAGACAAATATATAAATGTTTGGTTCGTCTTGCGTCGAGACCCCCCGCTGGGGGTATCGATTACGCTTTAAACCGCGTTTAAAGAGTTTGGGTAAGGCGTCTTTGAGTAAAGCCAAACTGTGAGGCGGTTTGCTATAAGTGTAAGAGGTAAATATATAAGGGAAACAAATAAGGGAGAGTGAACAGGTGAGAGTAAGAGAGAAGGATAACAAAAAGGGACTTAGAACGCGCGGATCCTGAGCGGGACCGACGGTGGCGCCAACGAGATCGGTATCTTGGCGCGAGGAGCCCAACGAGTGGGTCCCCTTTTTCCTTCTCTCTCGTCGCTGCCTTTGGGACCGCTTTGGCCCTCTACTTGTTTGCCTCGTTGGTGTACATGAAGTGTTGCGTGTATATGTGTATATATGTTGAGGCAGTATATAGCGTGGAATGAGACGAGCGCTGAGGAGGAGAAAGAGGTGGAATAAAGAGAGGGCTCATCAGAGATAACATCTAATTCCGAATCAGCCGTTCGTGTAGGCTTCCATGTAGCAGAGGACTGTGTGTTCTCTTGCATGCTCGCGAAGTGTCGTCGCGCCGCTGCTTTGTGTGTGCATAAGCGAGCCAATTCTCTTCCTTTTTTATATATATATTTGTGTGTGTATACATTGTATATAGGTTGATGTTGAGGGATTGAGTAGGTATATAGCGATATTTATATATACGCGAATCGGAGAATCGTTTGCGCGCGGCTTGTCGCTTGGATGGACATGCCACGATCGTAACCTTCAGCAAGATATGGATGCGATGAAGATTCTGGGGATGAAGTAATGGTGGAACTAGTGGAGGTGGAGAAGAAACGAATTTTTATGTTATTCCAGGAATTTCAATGTGTTATGAATGTATAGGAGGAAAGAAGATTTTTCAATCGAGGATGTATTAACTCTTTGAATTTGACATTTTATTTGAGAGTTGGTGAATATGGCCCTTTCTAGATTTTAGATCATTGATGATGACAGTGAAATTGTTTTTTTTTTATATTCTGGAAATTTATCAAATGAATTTGTTTAATTCATTGACTGTCTATTTTATTGTATGATAATGGTCATTTATTATTTTTCTCCAATCCGTACATTTAATTGTTTGTTCAGCTTCTGTTGTATTTTTTTCATCAATAGGTTCATATATGTGAGGTAATTGGTTGTTGGAACTGTGAAAAAAAAGACGCACACATATCTGAAAGATTCAGCGAGACGAATAAACGCGTTTACGTGATAGTGGTATAACAGACTAAAATCGAGCATTTGTATTCCGCGAGGATTTTTCAACGGCGACTGGACAGTTTTCTCATTTCGTTTATGGTTGGCTGTAACATAACTCTACTCTCTCGCAGTCTTTCTTTCATTATTTTTTCTCTTTTTGTTCTTTATTTTTTGTTCTTCCTATATAGCTTTTGTCTCCTTGTTTTTCTCTACATCGAGAGAAGCGGGAGAGAGGGGTTTATATAAAAGATATGGACGTAGGGAGCGAGACTGTCGAGATGAGCAATCGGTGACCTAAAAGTGGTCCTTCCTTTCTTACAAATATATATAAACTAAAAGAGGATATAAAATTTTTGAGTGTATAAACTTTTTGGCAGAGTCATTCTTGGAAAACATTTATGTGCGGTTATTTTAATTAATGGTTATTACTGAATGAAATTGCACCGATAGTTTGATTAGGCTTTTGATTTACAGATTTATCAAGTTCTTTCATGATTGCGTGCACTTGAATTTCATCTTTCTGATAAACTGTTTCAGAACAGCCTTGAATTGTGGATAATAATTTTCATGTTCTTCATTTCATTCAGTGAATTCAGATGATGAAAAAATTACTATGCTCCAATTCGAATGTTACTGTTATAATTGGGTTTCTCAATCACTCATTTTCGTGAGATTATTTGGATCTAAGAATCGCAGCAAGCATCTCTATGTGTGGTCTCAAAGGTGGTCGAAGAGGGAAATTGAAAAATTAGAACGTATATAATAAGTCGATAATGGCAGGGCGATTAATTGCTACCCAAGTAGAAATGAAATGGAGGGAAAAACGAAGATCTCAATACCTCCACCAGTATTCAGCCAGTACCAGATTTTCAATAATCCTCAAACTCTCCCACGAGTTGCCAAAAATTTTCTACATTATTAAAAAGTAAAGAGAAGAAAACCAGACTAATCTATGACAGGGTTCATTCAGAACTTCCATTACACTCAATAATTCGTTGCCAAAATTTTTTCACTTCCCAATTTGTTCATTTGTTCAATACTTAAATGAAAAACGTAGTGAAAATAATATTTTCGTCGATGTTATTTCATAATTAAAATATTTTTCCCACGCAAATTATAATATTCATTTTGATGAGATCACAAAGATATTTGATTTTGAAAATTAAGAAGCAGTTTTGTGTGTATACACATCGTCTTTTTGAGACAGGTTCACGCTAAATGGCGCTCAGTCGAGCTATGTCGCACGCCACGGGGCGTCCGACAGCAAAAGCGCCGACACTGATTTTCTGTTTCTCACTACCATTAACGTATTATAAGACGCACACCACACTCACTCTTTCTTATGTGTCCTTTTACTCTTTCCATCTTCTTGTCTCTCTCCATCATTCGCATGTGCTCTTTTCATTCCACTTTTTTTTTCTTCCTCTTCTTTTAAAATTTAGTTTATTCGTCTACGGTATGCGCCGCGTGATATTCTAAATGGCGTCACCCGTTACGTTACCCCGGGGACTCTTTCGTGGCTGTGGCTGCTCGCGCGCGGGTTTTCCGTCGTTTTTATATAGTATTAGCGCGCGCGTACTCTTCCTATCCCTCTCTCTTACACTCTCCCGATTATTATCGCGAGATTTTACGTATAAGGTTAGCCCTCTCCATAGGGATCCTCTGTCCCGCGAAATCGCCCTGAAATCAAAACCGTCTGCAACTCTGTATGTATAACCCGATCATTCGTAGTTTTTTTCTCGTATTCATGTGGAAAGATCGCGTTTTTGATATATCACACTATGTTTTTTTTTTCTATCTCATTTTTCTATAGGGATATACATGATCAATTATGCATGTTTTTGGGGTTCAATCTAAACACGTGGGTATAAATATATACGTAGGTATACGAGTGTGACAAAATTCGATAGTGTTCTATTCTCCAGAATGACTTGCTCGAGTTTCTATCGACTAATTTAAAGAGCACAATCATTATAATAAACTGAAAACGAAAAAAAAAATAGATTGATTTGTCTTTTTATTAATTATTTGTTACGAGAGTGCACTGAATTCGAGTTTGATGAATTCAATCCTCTACTTTTTCATTTTGAAATCATAAATTTATTGAAAAAAAAAAAATAATGGGCAGGAGAATATATTTGGAATCCACTTCCTCGTATTTATTCTACATTATTCATTTCAATATATTGAAAATGATAATTGTGTAACATAAATTCATATATGATAACTTTAAATTGTTTCTTCCTGTTTCCGGACTTGTTCACTAATGATTTATTCACATATATACACAATAATTGTTTCCTGATGAGTTTTTTTGATCAACGAGATTACTTTTGGAATCATCCACAGAATTATTTATCTTTTATGTACATATTATATGGTAGACAAACATATAATAAGAAGGAGCCAAGGCGCCAGCACGCTCTCAAAAATCTCCTATTAGCAGAGGTATTTATTTATATTTTTCTTTTTCTCTATATGGCTACTTCGTGTAGCATATGGTTAGCCCAAATCTCATCGATCTATTACCATAACACTGTGTATGCTCCACCTGCTTTTCAAATTTGAAAAAAAAAAATAAAAGAAAAGGAAACGAGGGAAGGTCATCTATTTGTTAATACCGGACGTAAATGGCAGACGTGCATTTTGTTTCCCTCAGATTCGGTTGCCAAAATATTTCCGAAGGTCAAAAAATCATCCATCAAAATATTAATCTTTCCTGTCTGTGTTTCTTCCTTCTTTAAAAAATAGAATGATAATAATAGTAGCAAGGGCAACGTGAAAAAAAAGAATGCACATCTTTGTGTGTGTGAAATAAATTTACTCGTTCATGTACAATAGCTCAAATAATTCGTTACATTCTTCATAATTTCAAACTTACAATTGTAATGACTAATACCAATTGCTTTTTATTAATATGTGTATTTTATTCGTTGGTTGTATATAACATTTAATATTATCCTCATGAGGCTACTGAAGCGGTATACAGCTGAGTAGTATAAAAACTTTATGGATCGTTTTGTGGAAAACACAATGCTCGTGCCTTCTACATCATCACTTTTTCTATTCCGATTTGTTTCAATCAATGACACAATAAGTCAATAGATACAGAAACACAATACAAATCATTTTCGTTTGATATACATTGACAAGATACATTTTAATTGATACGAATAGCAACTGCACATTTTCCCATTAATTCATATTCAATTTTATCGACTTCAAAGTTAAACGAACTTCATGTCCGATTGTATTCACTAAAAAGAAATAATTATTAAAATATTCAAAGATGTAAATGATCGATTTTGTTTTAAAATCTTCTTACAATCCAAATGTATTTTATCAAAGAAAAAACAAGACGAAATGATATCCAAGATCATCTCATCCTCCAATATAAAACCACTAGAATTATATTCCATTCCCTCAGGTCCTTTCTCATAAATACGACGAGATTAATACGCCGTCACAAATCCCAAACGGTCGTAGTTTATCGTCCGATATCTGGTGCGTTGGTTTTCCTCTTGGTATAGGGGAAAAATGTACTTCACATATACGCGATGCGAGGAATAAAACTGCAAGGATTTCTCGTATGATATGTATGTATTGTGGGGGAGTGAATTGAGCACGACGATACGCGTCCACCAGAGCTGATGGAAAATCAGTAAAACCCGGTGTGGTGTGTATGGTGGGCAGCCTTTTCAAGAGTCAATTGCGTTCCGCAGGTCTGAAATATGATTTTTTTTTTTGGTGTGGTCCATCTCGTTCATTCCCTTCCACGCACTCACTCGCTCACTGTCCCCTTTTCATATATAATGTTTGAATGGAAAAAAGCTCAGCGAATCGAATGTGACGGACTGCGGGCAATATTGCACATTCCTATCTCTCCATGAATTTGGTAAGCGGCGCGACGAATTTTTATTTACCACTGAGAGATGGTCCTCACCATTTATATAAATTTATTTATTTCTTCAACTTCTTATGCTCTTCGTCATGCATTCTTACGTATTTATCGCACTATTTGTTCTCCCTCGCATCGTTTGTCAACCAGACACATGTGTATATGTATTTATTTATTTTTCTTGCAATTTATAGTGGGAGCGATGAATATCTGGGGAGATAAAATTTTATAGGGCTAATATCACTTGCCAGATATATATTTCATTCTCTGTGTGGTTTACTATGATAAATTGAGGGTTGAAATGAGATTTGTGTGGTTGTTATTGTTTTGTTGGAGTGAAAAAAAAATTCTTTTTTGGCAGAAGGTATTCGTGTGGCTATTTGGCATACTTTTCTTTTTATTACAATGATTAATTAAATATTTGACTATAGATACGAGAAAAATGGTGGATTAAATTCTATAATTCTAATAATTTTCATATTGAAACATTTTCCTTACGTAAATTTTTGCCATAATTGAAAGTGACTAAAAAAAATCCTGGACGTGATTGAGTCATAGTGAAAACTCGCTTCTCTATTTTTCCTATATACACTCCACACAAATACAAGAAGAAAAAAACGTAAAATTCGTCTACTTAAATTAGGAAATTAAATTTAGAGAGGTAGAAAAAAAAGGGGGAGAAAGAAAATCGATGGCGAAAAGAGAAACAGTAATAACCGATGAAGAAATGAGAGGGAGTGGTAGGAGAGAAGAGAAGCACCAGGAAGATCTACTCTCGTCGAGGTAGGTGGCGCCATGCCATGACCAATAACGAACGTTATATGGCCTATAGCGCGCAAAAGCCAGCCACGACGCGCGCGATCCGAGCTCGTCGTTCTCTTCCTTCGGGGGCCCGTCATCACGCGAGAGCTAAGCCCTGATTTACTGCTAGTTTACTCACCCACGAAGCGTCCGTCTAATTGTAGGGTTCGTGCGCTTCAGTAGAGAAAAAAAATAAAACCAGACCGTTGTCCCTCTTGCCTCCCTCTCGTTCTCTCTTTTACTTCCCACCCGCTTACAATATATATATACATTTATTTCATGCGTGATAATAAATATCGTCCACTCGCAGTGTGAATAATTTTTTCATTCCTATGTCACACGAATTTTTGCAAAATTAATCATCATTTTTATGAGTTAAGAAAATAATTTCGTCAGCAATAGTGAGTGCAAATGGATTTAAAATCCATGCCAGATGATAAGCAGAGGAATATTTCGATGATAGATTGACTGATAATTTCTTATCAGTCATGTTTATTACCAAAAAATTAATCCAAATCCCGCCTTGTTATAGATATATAAATGTATATACCACCCGCGGATTATAACCAGTCGCGTGGGCGTGCAGAATTCATCTCGACGATGTTCTCTCTCACTCGATTTCGCGTTGGCCCCTTCGTCTTTTACAACCCGGTGATTATGCTGTCGACACTACGTGTCCGATATATGTCCTGAAAACGATCACGACGAGGAAGAAGATGTGAGCAGACAGAAAGATAACGTAAATACAATATATATACATGCATACATATATGTTTATAGATAATACATCGTCCGCCATTGCAGCATGTCGTTTTTCTCCTCTTTCTCCCACAGTTTTACCGAGTTGCGTTGCACCTCCGGTCGAAGTTACGGTGGTTCACCACCTCTGCTGCTGCTTATCCACATTCACGGCGTTAAAATCATTTGTGCGCGTACATGCACGCACTCATGCATGTATATAAATGTATATGTAATGCAGCGGGTTCTCGGGGGCGTGGCGCGACTCCGTGGTGGTCCAACACTGGCGTAAGCACCGTTAAATTTTATTCATACTTCTATTTTACACGTTTTATTTGGTTGCACATTTCAACATTATGTTCTATCTTTTTATCTTGTGCGTAATTCGAGTAGATTATGGAATTTTTCAATTTTAATATGACGTCTGATTGGTGATTTCCTTATTAGGAAGCTTCATCCCTTTGATGTATATATTTAACCAATGTAGAGATTGTTTTTTCTGGCTTGGTTATATCTATGATAAATTAATCAAGATGTTGGTGTGATATTAATTGTCAAGGATTCGACAATGCTTATTTGTTCAGTGTGGAATATTAAAGTATAAGTGATAAAAATAAAAGTATTAATTACAAAAGTTTTGACGGGTTGAACAGTTTTTTTATTCGAGAAATTGTTTGTGTTCATTTTAATCAGAAGTATTTTACAATGAATCTGTGTGAAAATATATGAATTCAATAAATAAATGACATTTTTTATTCCGGTTAAAGGTAAATTGGGCGGAAATAAGGGTAAAAAAAACAACTGGTGGGAAATGATGTGACAATGTTCTGAAATTGCGGTTTTGAATTATTTTTGATAGCAGTTGGCGAATGATTACGCCACTGCGGTCAGGTATGAGGTATATAACTACCGAGTAACGAGCCCACTCGCGCTGCTTGCACTATCGTTCCCTCGCCCTCTTACTCCCATTTTATCGTTGCATTTCACTCTCTTTCTCTCATATTCCGCGGGCAGTGTGCTCGTCGAAGCGTCTGGTCACGAACACCGGACCTCACATCGTCACGTGAGACGCGCTCTTATTCTCGCCATGCATCATCGCTGCTTGACTGCTTCTGTCTACTTAGTTGCCACGCTCATGATTTTTTTTTTCTTTTTGCGCGCACCTTCTCTATCTTTGCGCGCAATTCGCTCGCTGCCAATTTTGTACTCGATGATGCGTCTCAATATCAATCGGGCATGGTGACAACGAATTAATTAAACGACTATTTTTATCATTTTTTTCTCTCTTGTTTATTCATTGAGTTCCTCTTTTCTCTTACCTCAATCATAAGAGTTTATCAGAAGTACACCAGAAATTATAATGAGACGTGTAATGACACTACTTAATGAAGATTATTATTCTGTTTTCATTTTGCTGCAACTGATTCATAAAAATTTGTAGCGGAGACCTGGAAGAAAGAATATAATTGTTGTAAAACATGAAGCAATAAACCTCAAGAATAATAAAATATTTAAAAACTTTATCTTGGAACAATAACATACTTTAAAAGGTTAGAAAAACAAAATACAAGTATTGAAAATCATAATGAATTTGTCTGATAATTGTTTAATATATATTCTCCTAACATATTCATTTTTATTTTCATCATTTGATATTCCACGTTTATTTTTTTGCTGTATATGTCGAATTTATATTTGTTGAACACGCGCAGTGTGGCATTTTACGAGCGATCTTTCAGACATCAATGCAGATTCTGCGAAAGAATTGATAGCTCTTTCTTTACGGATATATTTTACGAAGAAACGTGATGCTTTCCTCAATACACATAATACTCACCATTACATTTTATTTATTTTTCATTTTTCGTTTCTATTGTATATATTTATTTTTTTTCTTTTTAATTTTTTTTCTGCTGTCACGGCACTCGTTGAGTAGCTGTGAGCGTTAGCAGCGCGCGCGTCCGTAATACCCTGCGGGTGAATGTATATATATTTGAGAGCGAGAGATAGTTTGCCACAAGACGTTAACTCCCTTTGGATATTGTCCGATAAATGGTATACTCTTAAAAACCGCAAATTGCCATGGTCATCTCGCGCCCTGCTCGTTCTCCACGTAAGAAGAAGCATTGAAGAAAAATTTCATATCTTCGTGGGCGACTTGGTTGGAGGTCACGTGATATAATGATATCCTGAAAAAAAATCAGTGCTATTATGGAGGAAACGAAATTTTTTTCATTACTTTTTTCATCTCATTGTTTCAAAAAGATGGAAAATTTTCTCACGATAATTTTAATTCGTTTATATTTGTTAATGTCGTTTCCAATACTCATTATATCAATAAATAACAGAACAATGTGGGAAAAATATTCATTTAAACATCACAATTTTTTTAATTACCAAATTAATTTATTCAGTTGAGTGAATAGAATTGCAATAAACGAGAAAATATAATATAAGTGTGGCTCTAATATTTTATTTTAATTGTATTAATCGAATCGAGCATTAATATTTTTATTTGATAGATCGTAATTTTCAAATACTCCTGAAATGATTGAACAAGAGCGAAAAAAGTCCATTCGGGAATGAATCAATTGATTAACATCAAATAAATTTCATAATTAATATAATAATACAGATTAAATCCTCTTTCATTTAATGATTGAGTATCAGCATTTGTTATTAAAAATTTTCAATAATCTGATATAAAGTGACAGGCAATTTATACAAGGCGTGAAAAATGATGTGCATACGATATAAATTTTCCATAACGTGAATCGTCTGAGAAGTCTTGAGAGTTTGAATTGGCAAAATGACTTGAAGCAACAGTACACCACATACACACATACATATCACTCTTTCACGTATACTTTGAAGCTTGTGAGCGATGAGTTTAACAAGGGGATAGCGTGCCAGACAACGATCCGCTGGTATATCGGTTGTAAATCGTTTAGACGATGCAACCTGTGGCAATGGATGCTCATACGGAAGCACCCGACTGAACGAACAACATATATAGATACATAAAATACGTTAGTGGGCGCGATGAGTCGCGCGAGTCTGCTGTTGCTCCTGCAGCCTCACAAAATTGGATTGCCAAACTATTTCTTGTGTTTATCTCGTGCGCGCGCGCGCCCCTTTTTCTTTCTTCTGTGATGATGCGCGGTGTTTCAACCAATTGTGGTTGAATTCGCAGAAGTGTTTTGTGAACCATTTACAAAATCTACTGTCCTGTATAAACAAATTATTATTCGTTACCTGTGTCAGATAATCAAGACATTTTACATCATGAACCTGCGCCAGGAAATGAAACGAATATAAAAATACCGCAATGCCCCAAATTTTTGTAAAGATCTTATTTAATATTTGAGAAAGGAGATGGAATACAATTGGCCAATACTCTTTAGTCTGAACTGGGATGAATAATACAAACACAGAAAAATATTGGAGTAGAGAGTACTCATCTCAATATTATTTTGTTTCAATGACAAGTCAATCAAAATTAATAAATTCAACAACCTCCAATTGATTGATATTCATATAACTATCAATATTTTTTCAATCATCAATAAAATTGTGTGGAGAATCGTGTCGTGTGTAAATGTTCACAAACATAACGATAATAATCCTCTTGTTGTCTCGTTATGTGTTATTATAAAGCAAACGCGGAGGATCGTGACGGGCGTGCGATTGACGACAACGAGTGTGTGTCTTGTAGCCCACACCACGCGTTAATTTCACTTCACAAAATCGTAAAATGCAAATGAATGATCCCTGGGGCCGAAGCACGATTGGCAAATTGCGAAAGAAGGTTGGGCTCCGTGAGACGACGGGCGTGCAGAGGCGCCCAAGGTGGTCGAGTAATTTCGTCGACGCCAAAACGAGCAGCAGCACTAACAGCAGCAGATCATCTTGTGTGTATATGTGTGACGTATCTCTTAAACTTTTTTCAACTCAACACACAACCATACGCCAATATATACATCTTTGTGTAATAAGTGCGAGAGAGCAAATATGATAAACATGAACGGTAAAACGTGTATGGAAAAAGAAAGAGAGCTATCAAGCAAGAGAGAAAACGGTGTGGCGCGCTCCTGAGGTTTTTGGCCATTGAGAACGAACTTTTTGGCTGTGGGATATAAAAATGTGTTGATTATATGGTACGTCGCGAGCGAGGAATTGGGCGCTACAGCAGTGTGTGCGGTGGGCCCAGGGTGTCGTTAAGAAAACACACCGTTGTATATATTTGTTCATTTTTTATTTTTTATATTTTCTCATTTATTTTTATCTTTTTCCATTTTGTTTTTTTTTTTCATTTTCATTTGAAACTCACAGGTATTCTTTCCATCCACTAATATATCTTTACAGCTATATACATATAAGCTTATTCCCCTCTCTCGTTTTCTTTCACCTCCAGTGAGATCATCAAAATGAGGACATTGTTGACTCTGACCTAAACTTTTAATATACACATTAATATACAAGCATAATTTTTTTTTATAGAGGTGTTGGAGGTCGGAGGATGTTTAGAAATTAAATCACTTGAGTGACAGATGGCATTTCCTCTCCCTCCTCCTCTTACTCAAGAATTAACTTTTGAATGAATAATTAAATATCATTTAATAAAACTAATATTCATGTTTATTTATAAAATGTGTCACATCAATTGGTAAATTGATACTTTGTATTACATTTTTTAATATCTATCGTATTGACAGGCGATCAAAATTTGAAGGAGATAAGCTTGTAACACTTATACTTTTTTCCTACATATCTAACGTTACATTTTACAAATGTATGTATACATAAAATTGAATCTTATTAGAAAGAAAATAAAAAAGAATAAATTAAAAGTCTCATGTATGCCAACATGTGTTAAAAAATAAAAACTAATTTAAATGCAAAATATTATTTGAATATACAAAAGATAAATATGTATATTCACACCAAAGTGTGTACATACAAAACACACATGTTGAGATATACAGAATATAATGAAGGAAATGAATCCAACGCTTTTACATCTTGTAATTGAGACGACGGAAGAGAAAGAAAAAGGATAAGTGAATAAAAAAGAAAGACGGAAACGTGGCAGACTCTGTGCGAGGTATTTTCTGATAATAATCATGATGTTAATCACTTTATCATTACCATAATAATATTTGCATCCACGTATAAATATATTTATATATACACACTTCATAATGCCTACATGTGAATTAACGTCAACTAGAATTAGAGAAATGAGTGAAGTTAATTAACCTTCGCACAATCCTCACATGTACATGAACATTCATATACGTTTGTATATTCAAAACTTCAAGTCATGCATAAATGAATGTGACATATGATCGATGATAGTGTAGATATGTGTAACACATCAACATCACTAAGAGATCATTGTGACATATAATAAAAGAAAGTCAGGAGCAAGAATACTTCCGGCAAGAATTTTTTGCCATAGCCAATGTGAGTGAATGTTTGAAAATAAATTATTCCACGTACTGATTATTAATTGTTGAAGAGCAGCCAATAAGACTAATGAATCGCGTGGAGTCAATGTTTTGTGAGTGTAAAGAAGGTGTAGGGTGGAATAAAGATAAAGAAAGATGTAGAGACGGAATATTGGATGAAAAAGAGAAATAAAGACAAAGAATGAGAGAGAATTGAGAAGAGGTTGCATATGAGCCTGGGGCCCGGATGTTGCCTCCGTACACGCCGTTCGTCTGCGTGCCCAGGATGAAGATTAAAAATAAATAAAAGGCAATAAGTGTGGGGCCCCGTGCGAGACCCGTCATTACGCGAGGCGGGCCCACCTTGTTAGCTCACAGTGTGCTGAGCCCCCACGAGAGTTCTTCACCTCCATCTTCCGCGCCTCTTCTTCCATCGTGTCCTTACTCGACCTCACATATACATGTACTCATATATGTATGGTAAATTTCTCTCTGCTATTCAGGATGTATTCTATATAAGATGTATCATGCCAATGTGTATCTGTATATTTGTGAGAGTCCTGGCGCCTGCGCTGTTAAAATTGCCGAAAATTCGAGGAATCTGATATATTCACAAACAATCTTTTCGCGCGCTAAGCAAAATTATGGTGTCCATGCGTGATTCCGGCTTTGCACCTGACCCAAACTAACACTCACACAATTTTGTATATGAATTGATGGTGTGTATATAGATGGACGTTAAATTAATGCCCTAGAGCTAGTCGTAAATATTGATACTAATGAGACACTGTGTGGCGGACATTTGAATTAAGTTGTGAAAGTCACGTTGGCATTTATCAAAAAATTATTTTGTCAACTTTCGCATTATATATTACATTGTGAAAAACATCTATCATTATATTTATGTCTATCTTGATAGAATGGTGTTTGATTAAATTTTAGATGAACCTCAAATAAAATGTCTTGTTTAAGCTGGTTCTATTATTCGACCGAAAGGTTGGGAATAAATTTTATTTTTATATCGTTGCATCTCAATTAATATTTATCCGTTAAAAAGAACAAAATGAAGATTATCGATTAATTTCTTTTTTTTTTTCAAAAAAAATTGCATCAAAAATGAGGTTTGGGATATCGAAGACGTTGGGAAAAGATATTTTCATATTTTTATGAGATAGATGCTGAACGTTTATGATGAAAAAATATTATTCTATGCTCGGGGAATGAAATTTCCTCAAAAAATCCTACGGATAAATATGAGGAAAAGTAATTCGTCCTCTCTATTATTTATAACTAATCAACATAAGATATTTTGTATTATATTCACATATTAGCGAATTATTAACCACACATGAATGAACATTTTATTTGCATACAGTAATTAAAGGAAATATAAGGAAACTATGCAGTCAATAATGTAGCGTAGGAGTACTGCACGAGCATCGAGTAATGACTAATAGTACGTAATTGAACAAAGCAACCGCAAATTGGACCACCGTGCAAGAGGTCTAATGGGTCACTAAGCACTAATCCTCTATCATCGCTATTATTTGCATCTGCCAATATGTCTGTTAGTTCTTTCATTTTGCTTTCCTCTCTTCGTCTCAAACGTCAGCACTAATAAAAAAAAAATATAATCTACCAACATTTTATATTTCTTATTCCCGACAAGAGAAGATGAAATAAATTGGTTTCAAATGTCAATTTGTTCTAGAAATAGAATTCAACAACAGAATCTATTTATATAATGCTCATTGATCATTTAAAAATTGTATATGAATGCCAGTATCATTATAGATTTGCATCACGATTGCAATTATTGTTATTGATTCGAAAGTTTGTCGTCACTCTGTTGTAGAGTTTGATATTTATGCACTCGTAGTCATTGTTAGTACATATATTGAGATATACATACGGTTAATTGCAGTAATGAAACGAAAGTAGTAGTGAAGTAGCTAAAGCAGCAGCAGCAGCAGTTCGTTGTTGTCAAGGATAATTTTGCCTCTTGGCATTTGTAATGCAGGTCCAACGCCACAGGCGACTGTTGTCCGTCACTCACGACTGATGTTCATGCCGATGAAACTGTCAGATATGATGATGTATAACGCGCGGCTTGCGATTATCTTGTTTTATCTCGCGCGCATTTTGCCATCGAGCACGAAAACTGTTATGCATAGATATATTCTCACATGTATACATTATATTTTTATTTGATTTATTTATCTTTTTTATTTATTCTTCAAGAATGGATATGTATATGTGCGTGGCGATTAGAGGAACATGAATTTCACTAGTGGGCGCGAGTGCGCGCAAAATGTCGACCATAAGATATTATTCTCTGTCACACATCACAGATTATCATCTGTGTCACTTTTATTTAAGGATACACATTGCCAGCTGCCAAATTGGCGGGCTTTTGAGAAATTATTATTGGACGTGGGCATATACCCACTCATTCGCTACTAAGTTGGAAATATTTATGAATAAAAGTTCAATAAAAAATTTATCAACATATTGTGTTAAAATTGTTGATATAAAAATTGAATTCTCCGAAAAATAAAGCTGTAATCATCAATATTATTAATTCTCCTCATAAAATTTTAACAAATCAATTTCAATTAATTAATCAAATAGATAAATCACTATTCATAGTGATCATTCGCTTGTATTCTGCCTCTCATCAAAATCAAATACTCAAAGTCTCTATCCCAAGATCTCCATTTGGCCCCACAAAGTGTGGCTATGTCACGCCCTTCCGTCCTATCTCACATGTTCCCATACTCACATACATCTATATATAAATATACACCCATAGAACGTGCGAGGTACACATTCAGACGCGTCATAGCAGGTGTAATAGGTACACAGATTCATTTGGGTCTTCTCGATCTTTCCATATAAAATACACAACACAACGGCACACAAATGAACGCGCGCGCGACCTCATCTGTACTGTGTCTAGTATACATAGACTTATGTCTTCATAAGTATATGTATACATATGTATATATACATATATGTATATATATATACTTATAATGACGAGGATACGAAAGCGTCGATGGGAGCGAAGAGATTAGTCCTCGGTGCGGTTGTGTAACGCGCCCAAGAGTCATCGACTTACCATCAGCGCGCGCACTATTACTTCTTCTCTTCGTCTTCGTGTATGTTGGTCTCTCAATGGACTCGATTCCCGCGGGCGCGGCATTAAGTCAAGTAAGTAATCTCTTAGCCGTCACGCCATGGGACCTGGCCTGAGCTTCGATAGATATATATCCTGATTGCTTTTTCGTTTCTATACTCCCTCGAAATCTATGAACGTATAAGTAGAATAGAATACATACACGTAAATAAAAATCTTCTCCCCACCGCACATTTCACTTTCTTTATCAATTTGTTCTTTTTCTTTCTTTCATATGGATCTGTACGTTTGCCATTTGCAATATTGTTTGTACAATGCAGAAAGGAAATATTTTATCTGTGTGATGAAGAAATGTAGAGGAAAAAAAAAAATAATGACGATGATAATGAGAATAATGGACCACCCAAGAGGGAGTATATGTGCTATGGGGTATACATTACGGTTTTGATTGTGTGTGAATGGTGAGAGCGAGTATATTGCCTGCGAATAATATTAATGAATGAAGTGGGAAGAGATAATAAAGTTGAATGGAACACAGGAGGAAATATTTATGTGTGGTGAGTGATAAGGCTGTATCTTTATTGCATATTATAGATGATACAGGGAAAGAAAAGATAGAATTATTTTTATGGGGTAAATATATTGTAGAGAAAACTGATCAATAGATTATTGTATATCAAATTTTATAATTTATTTTCTGTAAGAACTTTTCCATTATCTTCATTCTTCTTCATTTTTCCTTATAAAGGAATACCAAAGAATATTATTACAAACAATTGTGTTATTATTTTATTTTCTCCTCATTTTGAATTTCAATATTTTTCTTTTAAATGATTTTTCTGCAGTTGTGAATATGAGGTCGTTGGCGTTCACGTACATGTGGTATATAGTACGGTGGCCGCGGTGTCCGATCAAACACACGTCTCGTCTACGCATTCAGCATCGTATATGTAGATAATATATTTATTTAAGCGGGTGGAATTCGATGGTAGCGAGCGTGATCGGCATTAAACTGATTTTACCATCGAGAAATTGCCATCGAAATTTAATGCATCGTATGTATATATAATATACAGTATACTTTTATGGAATACTCATAGATGTGCATAGGGATCTATCAAATTAATTGCACCAGTTCCCATCACGATGAATTATGAGAAAAATACTTCATCAAGATATTTGCAGTATATTTATTAAACTATATCTCATGTTCCTTGTAACAAAAAATAGTTAATCGCTCAGTGATTGTTAATCATCCAACAATTTACAAATTATTCGCGATGATATAAAGAGAAAATAACTCAATTTATATATAAATATTTTGCTTCAAACATTTTTCTGTATAGACTTACGTTTGATCATTTTTCCTTTCTCTTCTTCTTTTATTTCTCGTCGTTCCAATTTCTATCTCATGCTACGATAATTTTCATGGATATACACATATATAATATAGGTCTTTTGGCACTTGCGCGAACGTTTGTGCGAGGCCGCACATCCGGCCGAAATATTCGTATATATGTATATGTAGTGTGTAGAACATTGTGTATAGGAACAATCCTATATAACTCGAAGCTCTCGCCGCGGAGATCCGGTAGGACAATGCGTCGCCTCGTGTGTAGTGTGTGCGGCTCCTTTTTTCTTTTCGACGTTCTCTCTTCACCTCCTTGCACCATTTGTAAGGCCCACCTCTCTTTTTCGCCACCGTCTGTTGGACTGTGTTTGCCCGCGCCGCCCTTGGACCTCGCGGACTGGGACAAACAGAAGTATGATCCAACATGAAAGAGACCGCGCGCGCGAGAGCGACGAGAACTTGGATCTACAGTATAGAAACGCACTCACTTTTTCGTATGTTTTTCTGTTCCACTCGCACATTCACTCATGACCCCGAGTATACACCCCTTACTCTGTTGTGCCTTGTTCAATACGTTTTGCACACATTTTTTATTCACTTATTCAATTCTTTTTTATTATTCCTTTCTATTTTTTCCAGCGAATTTATGTTTTCAGATGGGCCCTTATTTTTATCGATGCAAATAATTCGATTGTCCTTTTTATTTGTGTCATTAAATTCAATATCTCCTTTGTAAAAATGAATGAATAAATTTGTCCAATTGTTATTACTTTCGATTTGACAATTTTTTATAATATATTTTCCCAATGATCAGAGCTGCAGTAAATTTTCAAACAGCATTCAATAACTCTAGCATTGAAATAACACTCGAAATTGCAGTGTTAGAAGAGAATAAATTCAATGGCTACTTCAGCATCTGATGATTGTCTTCTCCCTACTTGTGAAATACATTTCTGACAACACACGAAAACAAGAGGAATTTGCAAAGAGGAGATGTACATGGGGTTGGTTAAAATGGTCGGATGACGAGCATATATATCCATGAGTAGATATATATATATATATATATATATATATAGAACGTAGGGGTTGGTCAGTTAAACGGTCGTGTGCTCGTTAGCTGATTGAGTTAACTCTCGCGGTCAGCGCTGATTAGAACAAACTGACCATCAGCCTACGCGGCTTGATTGCCAGAGGGAACGATCTCTCGAACTCTCTTCCTCTATATATCTCTTTCAGCCTCGTTATCTCTCTCTCGCATTTATATATACGGATTTGTTTCGCTCGTCCTCGCAGTTTGCACGTTCATGCTGCTCTCTTTCCTTCGTGCATGTATCTACAGACGTTCGCATAGTCCATACGAATACATATGTATATATACGAATACGTTTTCTGTCCAGAGAGCGAGCAATGAGAGAGATGGAGATGATAGGAGAGAGAAATACGAACGTGATGCGACTACATTGGACGTTTAGTTGGTGGTTTTGAGACATACACTAACACAGTCCATCCTATTCGTTGCAGTGACTAATTGGCTGTATATCCTCAGTGAATAGTGCATATATTTAGATAAATATATACACGAAGAATGTACAAAGACAAAGGATTATTTTTAATAACTTTTTTCTTTGTAAACAAAAAAGAAGAAGAACATTTTTGTCTTCATTGCATTTCTTACTTTTTTCTCTTCATATTTTTCTTCGCAACTTCTTTCAACATTCACAAAGAAATTATCTCCCAGATAAATATGAAAATTCTGTCATCAACATTTAAGAAAAAATGACGCTTCCTCTGCATTTTTCATTCTATTCATTTAGTTTTGATGACAAAAAAATGAATTCAAGTTATGGATCAAAGTATACAAAAATTAATTGGATGAACTTGAAAAGATGTGTTTCTCTTGTCTTTCTTTTGCATTGAATTAATTAAAAAATGTCAGGCGTAAAAGAAACACATATGCATTGTTTGGATATATATATATATATGTATATATACATGTGGATCGGGGGGCGCGTCGAGCCCGCGGCGGCCATGTTTTTTTATTCGACAAGGGGGCGATCCGAGGTCTCGAGTGCATCTCTCTGTGGCGAAAACTCTCAGCGCACCCACGCCGCTGACGCCGCGCGCGGCTATACGCTCCTAACGAGGGGGTGCGGACTCTGTACAGTACGCAGGGATAAAAAAGGGTGAGAAGATACAGAGTGAGTGAGACCGAGAGAAGAGCGCTGAGAAAGAAAGGGATGACTGTGTTACATGCCCTCCAGGTATATACACGCAGGCGAACAACTGTTCGCTCTTGGTATAGGAATTTTTTTTTTATTTATGCAAACTGCGATGCAGTTGTTATCGGAATAATTAACAGGGCGCGATTGGCTTCATTAGCTATTGAAATATATTCGTTTCGTCGATTTTTTTTGTTCAGTAAAATTTTATTCATTGTAGAATTAGTCCTCGTTCTTGTTTTCATTCTATTTTACATTTTCATTGTTCTATATTGTTTTCTTTGGGAATCAGAAGTCCGAAGTCCATTCAAGATGGAGAATATGCGATAAAAAATGTCAGATGTAAAATTTTGTTGCATATATTATAAATAATAAAATGTAAGAATAGTTGATAAATATAATTTACGGTTGTACATATGCGGGTGCGGGTGTGTACGATGTGCGCATTTTGCGTTGCGATTGCATTTTCATTCTGCATTGTGATATTATAAAGTGGTTGCCTTGAGAATATAAAAATAGAAGGTTGATGATGAAGAGTTGAAGAAAAAAATATGTTTTATGTAGAAATGAAGGAGAAAACAGGAGAAGAAAAACAAGAATTTGCAATTGGCGGTGAACTAAAGTTGAAAAAATGTTGTGTGACTAAAATTGTATTAAAATTCAGACCGTGTATGAGAGCGGAATAATCCCGCATCAGACACGAGTGATGGAAGATATAACTGAATGTACAATGTATATGTATACAAATGCATACACACCGGAAAGCATTTCTCACAATTTTTGTGGAATTTTTGGGAATTTGTCTGACGTGTACTTTTACTCATGCGCACTTGCACATAAATAAATGAACACACCAACATTACGTACATATGTGATACACCTAGATATATATTGCATATTCTGATACATGTCCTGATAGGCTTTACAATTGTTGCTCCGAACGGTGCCTCGTTCACTACCAATTCTATATTTTTTATATAAAATCTAAATTTACCGATACTAAATTTATTTATTACTAAATAGCGGCGAGAGTTATTTTACATGATTCTATTCCTTTTTATATAGATAAATATGATACACTGGTAGCGTGGGAACTGTTGAAAAATTTGCCATTCATATGCGAAAAATCTTCATTCATACAGTATCATACAACATAACCATATCCACCTACACATATCGAGATCAAAATCCATGGTCGTGGTGTGTATATTCATCATAATGCACACGTCCGGTCGTTCAAAAAGTACATAACAGATGGTACATATGCTCATACTGAAGTCTCGTCGCGTCCAAATCTAGTTTTCATTCACATGCCACACGTTTTATTTATATTTGCTCATCATACCGACTAAATTTCTAGTTTCAAAATATGTTTGTCCGACAATTTATATTTATTATGGCATTAATTATAAATTTTTACTATTCATACATCCATTGATTCTTTTTTTTTCCCTTTCGGAGTTTAAATATCTGAAGATAACACTACAAAGCAATGACAAAGTAGACATGAAAGTATTGAATAGGGAATAAATATTGAAGTGAAGACAACAATACTAAAGAATAATTATTATCGAGCACAACTCCAACTCCGAATGGTGAATATTCTGAAAGACCTGAAGGGAAAAGTATTGAAGTGAAATCAATAACATAAAATCACATTCAATATGGATATTGATAACCTCATTTCCATTAGAAGAATTCGAATTATTAATTATCAATGCAAATGGGATTACTCGATCTGCAAAAAAATTCCATAGACACGTTCATATACGTTAAGAATATAATTTTCATTCATTCTTAATGCACTCAACGACCTCTACATGAGTCACGTCACGACATACATCAAGATGTAATAACCAAGATGAATATTACGTTACCAGGTTTCTGAATGTAGTTAAATGTGAGACATCATGACGGTCCAAGTCATCACCCAACATTATAAGTTTTTATTGTAAACATCACATCAAGAATTTAATTTTATGATGGTCATTTGTAAATTCGTGGCAGTTCATCACAAATAAAAATTGAGAAGAGTAAAGTTTGATTGGCAAAATTCAAAACGTTGAATCAAATTCGATTGGTATTCACTGTAACACTTGACTGTGAGGTAAATTGTGTGAACGTCACTTCGGAGGTGAAATATTCGAGGCACAAGTTTCTGCAAAAGTGGAAATTCACATAGAAAATAGATATATGAATACAAATGACACAAGGAATGATAGGAGGAGCAGTTAAAGTAGAGTTGGGACAGGAGTATAAACAGGAGAGACGGTCTTCGGCCACCCAGAAAGTCTTTGCGCCGAGTGAAGCCAAAGAGTCTTAGGGGCCCATCTCTCTCTCTCTCACTCTCTCGTTTTCTCCTTTAGTTTTATTCACAATATATGTGGTCTCTCACTTGGTTTTGCTCGCTCACTCGATATTCAAACTAATAAATTAGGTGGTCGCAGCGGCGGTGAGGGCCGGTCTCGCGCATATGAATCATCTAAAACAATGGAATGCAGACTAAGATGGCGCCTGGATGCTAGTTGGTGCCATATATATAATATAAATAGTGTTCTATGAAGAAACCACACCGTGTGCAATCATACATAGTCACAGTTCTATACAAGGAAGATTAAACTGTGAAGGAATGACTCGGTTTTTAATTTCTATCTCTTCTTGCCGTTTGATTTATTTTCAATATCGCTGTTATGGTTGTGTGGTGGATGCATACATACACAAATTTATATTCTGATTATTACATTCGAAATTATATGAGAAATATTTAAGTGGAAGTTTATGATCAACTCTGCAGGTGAAGTAGTCCAAAGGTTTTCTCGAATTTTTATTGTACCGGATATTTTATTTTATGAGATTCTTTCATTTTTAAATTCAACTTCTGGTTCATTTGATGTTTTATGACATTGGAAATACTGATCCGATTGTAATTACTGTGGATTAAGATTTTATTATATTTTCACACTTTTCTCGCAGTGTTTTCAAATAAAGCGTGAAAAAAATTCTTCCTTATTATGTTTTTATTTAGAAGAACTCTGAATGGCTACCGAAAACCGAAAATAATATCGCTGAGAGGCAAACTGAATAATAATAAAGAGAAAAACATGAGCAAGAAATAGGGAAACTATCAATGTGCGTGGGCGATACATATACATTCGATTATTCACATATGTAGAAATAAATGTTAAGTGAAAATAAATCAATGAGATCCCCGAAAGTCGAGCATCATTCCCTGCCAAAGCGTGACCGTGTCGGTCAACAATGGCCATTGTGTGCTCTATAGCCACCAGTATATGGACATGGCCACTCTAAATGATCTCCGGTCACAAGTCATTACCTTTTCATTTTAAAATCCAAAAGCGCTGGTCCGATGTGCGCGTGCCTTTATACAAACATTCACATCGTGTGTGATATGTGTCGGATGGGTGGCAAACAATTTTCAATTGGCATTGTTATACAGAAAACATTCATATTTTATAACAGAACCGAAAGGACAAAATGGGATTTATGATGGGGACACTTTATATAAAAATAGTTGACCACCCCCGCGACACGGGGGGTGAGTTGACGTATTTATCCAGCACCCTCACGGTACACTAACGATGTTAAATGATATTGTGTCATTGTGATGGTCTCGTGGGTGGTTTTGAGTTGTCTATAGTATATCTTCATGTCATGCCGGACGTGTTTGAATTCGATTGCGTCATTATATGAACGAAAGTTCTATTGAATATTGTATAGAAATGATATAAAGTCATTGACAATATGTGAGGTAGTATAATTGATGATAAATCATTAGCCAAGTCGAGTCAAAAAAATTTTTAATGAAGTTTTCCAGTCGTATACAATAGTAATGATTGTTAACGACAAAATATTCGCAATGTGCTTTGACTTTTACATAGATTGCTCAACTGTAATTGAACTGAAAAAAAAAATGTCCGATATTTTTTTCATTTAATAACAGAAATATATCACGTCAAAAATCGGAATTTAATTCAGTGACTTTCATTAGCCGCCTCACTCATTAAGCCCACTTTTCTTTTTGTCTTGAAGTGGATACTGAGTGAAAAAGTTTAATTGCAAACAGCCCCTATGTGGAATAAATAATCATTGAAACCTCCGACATTTATATTCAAAAATGCAGCCAATTGTATGTACAAAATAAAGAATAATAATAAAAATGAAATAAAATAAAAATAATGAATGAATAATTCTCGTGGGTAAATGAGTGTGTCCATGGCGCGTGCTAACAATTAAACGCGTCCGGACACGATGGAGGATATAAATTTTCTCATCGTTAAAACAGCGCGCGCTCGAGTGTGCATACAGGTGTATGTCGGTTTGGCATAAATGAACACAAAATGATGCGGGTAAATTCATATTATATATTCACTAGCATATACATTCATAAATATACAAACATATATATACGTGGAAACAATCGCACGAAAGCGCAATAGTGAAAGCGAAGGTTGAAACGTTGGTAAATTTAAATCAGAATGACCCGGATGGCCAACAATATGCGTACACCAATCACATCCATTGTTTGGTGTCCTCTTCCGAGAGGGATGTGGCGGATAAAAGCCCTTCCGCATTTTGCGAGGGTTTTCCGCAGTATGTTTTGTCAGAAAATATAGACAGCTGCAAAAAGTCACAATTATACATGTTTTGTATTCTATGAATTTATTCATATTCAAGTACAATTGAAACAGCATTTACAAGTCATTCAGTGATTGACAATTCATTCCAGTCGCGTTCGCATTCAATAAAGAATGCTGAAAAGTGAATATACGTACATCATTACACTAAAGAGATAAATAAAAATATAAAATGAAAAAGAAATAGAAACATTGGTAAGACAAATAAAAGAAATGGATCAAAAAAATAAAATATAAATACAAATGTATATATAAACTATGATTAGACATTCAAATGAATATGTTGTGCGCCACATATGGTGTCCATAATATTAATTAATATGCATCGGCAAAATTCTCGCGTGCAGGTAAACATATAGATACATTATATATATATTTATATTATATGATCATCATATATAAACGTATTATTGCAATACAGCAAATACATACGAATTAAACATGAGATTATACTCACGTTGTGATTAAACGAGTTGAGTTGCAGGATATATCAAACGATTAAATAGCATCCAAATGAAAAGCAGTCACAACGAACAGAAGAAAAAGGAATGAAGAGGTGGTACACATGTGCAACACACACTGTTTATAAAAATTAAATGATTATGTGAAAGACTTGGATAAGGAATGAAGTGAGGATGAGAAATGGCGAAAGAGTGAAAAAGGAATAATTTTGTATATTTATTCCAGCCGCTGTAAATGACTTTATAATCGTCCGGGAATTAAATACCTGATGCGCAAGTTATGATTATTATTTGATAGACATTCATGTTCATGCACGACACGGGTAATTTGTTTTCATATCGGGTTGTCGATAATTGTACTAGCGAGAAAGTAAATCAAACTACCGCAAGAATATCATGTAATTAATAAGACGATTCGATGGATAAATATCAAGTGAATAAGAAGATGATTTTTGGTTCCACTATTTTTTTTTTTCACATATTTCGGCTGTATCGTATCGATAATTTATGCAATGGTGAATTGAAAGTGAGTCACGAGTAGAAATATTTGTCCACGATGGTGAATCATTATTTTTGTAATGACGAAACAGAATAATCGTGCTGAGGAAACGAATAGGGAAATCTTTGGCAGTGGCAGGATAATGGGGAAAAAAAAATTCTACAATGTCTATTTTCACGAGTCAATAATGCGAATCTTGTATTATAATTCATAACACGATTAACCGGGAATTCTGTTGAGAATAAAATCCTTCATAAAGGCACATGAGGAATTGGTGAACATTGAATGACCGCATCATCCTGGCCAAACATCCTCTTAAAATTTTTTTGACAACTTCTAAAACTTGAAAGAAAATATTTTCTTGCGTGTGATAGATATTTACATCTGACCGCTTATTTACCACTCTCCGCCACTCATTCACCCTATATTCATTTTGTTTACAATATTGGCTTCCGTTTTGCACTACAGGATATTATTTTGGTTGGTCAAGGGTGCGAAATTTCCGTGGTCGATGTCACACGTCTGCTCTACCAGTAACTTCCTCGCATACATAATATGCAAAACTGTCTATACATATTCTTGTCAAACAATGCCACAATGCGAACGACCCATCCGAATTCAAACGACAATAACACCGCATCCTTCCGGTTCCCTTTGCCTATTTCATGTGAAACGAAATTTATTTTTTTCCATAAAAATTTCAATATTTAAGACGATTTGGTCCATGTGACATCCATCTGTCATGTGTTCATATGTCACACAGTGTGTATTCATCAAATTCTTCAAACTCTTCAAACAATATATAAATAAACAAATGAATAAATGTCAATTGTCAACGTTCTTGGGATTGTGACAATAGATAAAATGTCGCGACAATACTTGGCACAATGTTTGTACACAATTTTATATAAAAAGGAAAAGAATAAGAGGGCGGACAAATTGTCGGAACGTCGTGTCACGCACCACGATCTGTCATTATTATAGTGATTATCGTTAGTATTATTACTACTCGAGTGGGATATAATGCATACAACATAGTTCATTCACTTCTATATCTATAAATTGCGTATACATATAAATGATAGAGGTGCATCCGTCGTAGGAAGATATACCAACGTCGGATTATTTGGTGTTCATTTCTCGTCTGGTTGTTGCTTTTGCCGACGGCCACAAAACCGCAATACGCCATATTGCTCTATTGTCATCAGAAGACACTAGTGGAGTCATTTATATTGTCGGACGAGCCGTTACATCACGCAAGACGCGTTCGGACGAGTCATTATTTTATATATATCGGTTGGCATGCATAGGATGCGAAGTAGTAACAGATGGCCTCATATACCTACACACATCCACAATTAAATATAAATAAATAGATTTTTTAAAAACGTTCCTCTGCATTCAGTATATTGATATCCGGTGTTGGGGTGAGAAGGAGGATCTTCCAGTGCATGTATGAACACTTCCGAAATAATTATGCGGTTAGATGTTCACTCTTCTTCTATACGTGAAGATGAACATAACTCTTCTTTTTATTTTTACTTTTTTTTTGTTTAGACGCGCGCGCTGACATTTCATGCATATCTATTTTTTTTTCAATTACACACTGCAAGATTTTCTTTATATAGAAGTCTTTCAAAGTCACACATTTATTCATATATATGCAATTCTTGTGCATGTGGTTTTGTATTCCACCTTTTTTTTAATTTAACGGAAGTGCACCAACGATGATTGAGTTCTTCCAGGTTATTGTGGTATCACAAGTATGGACAATTATTATTTCTTTTTCTCATCAAATTCAATATATCTGTGTTGCATTCCGATATTACAAAGCGAGAATTGAGTATGTGATGATGTAGGATTTATTGTGGGCGAGCTAAAATGAAAAAAAAAAGGTACATGTGAATCATAAATAAAAAAATATATAGATTGGATGGAGGAATAAAATGAAGATGGTGGGGCTGTAGGGAAACAAATTCTCTTTCACCAACGTCCTTCCGTGACTATTAATTTCAGGCTCGTTACGTCAAACATCGAGGTATATAAAAAAAACGAAAGAGGGTTGGTGGAAAATTGGTAGGACCACCGTGCACGCAGATAGGCGGAACGCGATGGAAAAGCAGGGAAAATGTTTGGTTGAAAGCGGATAGTTAGATCGAGTGAGACCAGAAACAACGTTTATATCCTCATTAGGTCTCGTATCACGACTTCCTTTATACCTATATGAAAATTCGATATGTCTGTGCAGGTAAATGCAGCTCCAATATGGTTCCACATATAACGCCAATTAACGAAAATTGGAACAAAATAAGGTGATATTAATTTTTGTTTCGACGCGCTTGGTGGAAAGAAAAATGTAGGAAAATATCATATGAATAATAACCGGAAATAAACCGAAGATTAGTTTGCCTCATTCACTAAAAAAAAAAAAAAAATACAGAAGGGAAGAAAAAAAAACAGCTATCATTAAAACGACCAAGTGATTAATTGATCCAATGTGTTATCCACAATTATTGAAGTTACGCCTGCAACATGGCAACATTCACTTTTTTATATATAAATATGAAAAAAGAAATCGAATAAATTAATCAATTAGTGCAATATTGATAGATTCAAGTTCTATAAAAATAAACGCATTACGACTTGATGTTTTCCAATCTATCGTAATATTTGCGAGGATAAAAATGGTAATTCCACAAACGTTTGCAAAAATTAATCCCCGTCAAATAATGCGAGTGTATTAAAATAATTACTAAGAATAAATCAATGAGTTAGCAATGCCAATTCAGTATGTAAAGTAGAAAAAGGAAAGTTCGAAATTGAATCATCAATATCAATCTGGTTTAAGATACACGCGAAGAATCTGATAGTATTACATGCACATATAAAATACATACATGCTTGTAATTTTGGTGATGGCTCTTGATACACTCAAGAGCAGAAGCGTAACGTGTTATGCGATCGTTGGTGCAGGCTTATGCGATGCCCTCGCGTGCGCGAATTTACATGCACATATTTTCCTACATATCAGTGATGTGCGACACTATATACCGACCACGCCACCTTTCCAACATAATAATATTCACGCTCGACAGCACCACCTCATCACCCAGTGAAGTGAAGTATGGCGTCCGCCTACATTCCTTCTTTCAATAAATGAAGTTCTCCTCAATGCGACAACACTGACGCGCATATCTGCACACAACTTGCTATGATATTAAATGAGGAAAATCGACCTTCACAGTCGTCATCGTTTCCTCTCTTTTTTTCCAACTTCGCCACCTTCTTCTCCTTTGTCCCCTCATATTTATTTAAATATCATTTTCAAGTACGTAATGACACGGCTCTGAGCAACACGACAAGTCAACCGCGTATTTTTTTCCTCCATTGAAAACCTACACTTATTCTCAATTTTCAATGGATATATAATTTTTGTACAAAATAACACGTTAATATTCATGAAACAACATTATTAAATTTTTCTTCTTTACAAAGTTAAATATTTATAATTAATAAATCAGTGCGATTATTAAAACATTTTCATTCGTTATGAGATGATGCAAGACAAATTTTATTTATTGAACCAGAAGATGCATCTATGTGAAATCACAAAGTTCAAACAAAGCGTTTAATTTTACTTCCTTCATCAAACATCTAAACAAATACCTGTTAACAGTTTAGCACAAATTTCAGGTCCATGTCGTTTGTATGTATGAACAAAAATATGTCATTACTAACTGGATGGGATGTCAGTAAGCTTACAAAGTGTATACATGTCGCACAGTCGGCAACAGTCGTGGTTTTCCTGGGGATGAACGGGGCCTGCTTGTTGAACTAAACCGCGGAGTAAATCTACGAATACCTGATACAAATATACATGTATTCATTTTTATATATATAAATTCTCTGCATGCGTTTCTTGTGATGCGGTTTTGCGGTAATTCTGGACCTTATTATTATTATTTTTCTTTTTGACATTGCAATAACGTGGTTTTAATACTCAGGGTTATTAAGCAGAAGTTGTTTATACATCGTCAAATGTTGCTACTACAGTTCGTAATAAAATAATTCCTCAATAATTTGTTTTCTCTTGGATAATTTATTTATTCTTGTTAACGAAAGATAGCAATTCTTAGTATTGTCTGAATTTTTTCGAGAACTAGCTATGGAACGTCTAGTGCAACAATTGCGATGATCTTCCAATTAACACCAGACTTCTCAATACTGAGAAACCCTTAGCCGAAAATATCAATACCATCGCAGAGGATAATTTTTTACCGGGTATGTTGATGATTTTTTATTTGTTCCAAGAGTGTTGAATGAATTGCAGAGTAGAATAAAAGCAAGTCATGAAATGAACGGACGATGTGGTGTATTATATATAAAAATAAAGCGGATGAAGATGAGGCTAGAGATTGTGCATAACTGAAAGGGGAAGAGTTTATATACAAAGAGTGAGGCAAAAACATAGGCGCCGGCGCTACGTAAGGGGTCCCACCGCCAAAGATCCACTTCTTGGTAGAGTTTCGCAAGCGTGGCACTGCCTCCCCCTTGTATGCGCACTACTTCTCATCGTTGTTGTCGCGTCATCATCGTCGTCTTCGCCGTCGTCGTCATTGCAGCAGTCGACCAGTGATCTTTCTCTTCAGGCTGCGTTTCTTTTACCCCGAAATTCGGGGTAGAGGGCATGTTAAAAACGAATGAAATGTGCTTGGCGCGAAGGGATCGACGCGCGCACGGACCAAGAGTCAAATGGAAGACGAGAAAAAAAAAGATATGGGGAGATAAAGAGTGAGCACACATAGGCGGATATATTAGTTGCAAGAGCGAGATAAAGCGTTTTTGCTTGTGTGTATGTGTGGCTGCCTCATCAATGTGTCCAATTTTTCTTACTGCCGGATAAATTAATCGCGTAAACGGTTCCAGGTATTGTGTCAATGATGCCGCGTTGTTGCAACAAAAACAAAAATATATATAGAAGAAGAAGAGAAAAAAAAGACCAGAGGAGAGGAAAACGCAAAAACGCTTCAGACGTTTTGGGAAAAAGCAGGAGTGAAAGAGATTTTTTTTTCATTTCAATATTTTTGGTCAATATATCAACCGCTTTTAGTTATATGCGTGAATTGAATTCTCTTTTATTTTCTCATGGATATTTTCGGTTATTCATTCATTCGTTCATTCATACCGTATCCCTTTTCCACTCCAATTATCCGATCGCGTTGGAATGAAATGATGTCAAGGCTTATTATTTGCAATGTCATGAGAAATCATGAATTATCTGTGCATACGCCAGATGGCACTGATACAATGTTGCTTATTCTTATATGGAACTGTCAAGTTTATATCGAGAGGCGGCGCGCCAAGAATATTCGTGACTCGCGCGCACACGCATTGAACAAGTCAAAGCGGCGTGAAAAAGCAACCGCGTCGAATTGCTATGTGGTGTGTGCTCCACCCGTGATCTGATGCGTGTACGTGACTATCACATTCATCATATACACGCACCTGTCGCCATTGGTTATGTCTTGCAGAACAACGACTTTCTTTTCCAAGAAGTATGAAAAAATAAAAATCTCCAACATTCTTCATGCGAAAATTCCTCCATTAAACACGATGCATAAAATTATTCTTATAATCACAATCTTTCATCAATATAATTTGTTATGACAAATATTACAATTATGTATGTATATGTATTGACGCTGTACATAAAATATCAATGAGAATATTATTAATTGTTAATTTCTTTCACAGATAAAGTTGCCGCGACAATTAACTGATCGAGTCGCGCTTGTAATGAAACAAGAACTCGGCAATATAAAATAAAATTGAATGGAGAGAAAAAAAATGCGGCGAGTGAAATAGCGAGTTAGAGAACGAGGGAGATGGGCTGTGGACAATAAGAAGAAATAAATGAGACAGGAGAGAGTACGGGTAAACATATCCGAGAGTGGAGAATGCCCGTGGGCCAAATGAAAACATAAAATGATCTCACGCGGCTATTAATTGTCGCGGACCACCTTGGGACCGCGCGTCACCCGCCGGCTTTTTTTGTCGACCGCCCGGCAGTCAAGCCTCTTAGTCGCGGCCATCGGCGGCCATCTTGGTACCACCCGGACAATACAATGGACGACTGTGAGGCGTATGGAGTCGCCTGCGTTCTCGCTACACGCTTTCGTTATTCGTTCATTTCACCAGGTACGTATTCACAATTATAAATACGTTCAATAGAAAAGAATAAACAAAAAAATATCCGATGAGTATATAAAAGCGTAAATAGATACGGGTAAATATAAATACTTGATTGTGAAGTCAAATAATTTGTATTTATCACAGAAAAGAGAAAAGAGAAAATAAAACAGGGGAAAAAGTGATTGGACTCAAAACACCATAGACAGGATGTGCCAGTGTTCATTTATATATCCGACACCGCAGAAGACGCATCTGAGAATTAACTCGCACGTTTGAATTGAAAACCGGAAGCGGTGGGATGGGCGCTTGACACCGCGCGTGAGCCTCCATCTATATTTATTGTACATATACATGGATTGCAAATGGCACAAATTTATTGTGGGAGAATCACCTATACCGCAATAATGTCATGTAGAAATGACATGGAACCGCGTGGTGTACGCGGGCATGCGTTGTATGACGGTGAAAACAAAAGAAGCCAATAATTTTCGAGCAATTTGGGGGCAGCAGCGCGAGACACCGGCACGTCGCTCTTGCCACGCAGTTTGCGTGACCGCGCACTACGATTATTTGCCACGGTGGTGAGTTCATATATTATTATTAATGCTCTTACTGTACATATAATACTCTATCTACACACATATAGACATATTTTATATAATATACCACGCAGGCATCAATCATCGGACGTGTCTGTCATGCGTTTTGTTTTATTAATCAGCCATGTTAGGATTTTTTTGCATCGTATGGAAATTTCGGCAGAAAATTGTTTCACTCCTAATTCATTAATAATTTGTTTAAATTCATGGACGAACTAGCTTCGACATTATAAAAATTTCATTCACACTTTTTAGTCTGTTAGTTTTTTCATTCCCATAATTTGAAAGACTTGACCTTCTGTGAAATCTGTTTTTTCTTCCAAGTCGATTAGATCACTCAGCAAATTACCTCTACGCCTTCAATTCAACTCTATAAGTATATTTTCGTCCAAAAATTACAAGATGCGATACCACCACGAAGTACATAAATACCCGTTGGTGTAGCACACTGCCACATAAATATATATAGCGGTTGCTTGTATCATATACATAAAACAACGTCAACTTCCGTTTGGGCGTCACCATAAAACACCGTCACGCCTCATACTCGACAATATTGCGCGTTAAATATAAGTTGGAATATTTTCCCGTCAATACAACTCCTTCATTTTTATTCTTACTCAGTGCTTAAAACAGGAATGACAAGAAACAAAATGAATACCCGAATTTGAACATAAATTACCTCCCAAAAAAAAAACCTCATCATTAATCACAGCATCTATATAAATATATCCCACACATTAACTCCTAACACGAACACAAAATTGAAATACCATAAAAAGAGAAATAATAAATTGAAATTATAGTAATTAATAATGACCTGTGAAAAATTAATTAAACACCAATTCCAATAAACACACATCAATATCCCCATATTAAATTAACCACCATATCTCGTCGTCAAAGTCGTTGCGATAATTGCCTGTGTATAATTAAATTGCACCATGTATGCACTATTATATCTATCAATATTAGAAGCGTTAATAATCCCATCGAGTTTTGATGCCTTCAAATACTGCGGGCGAAAATCAAACGCATGTGTAAACGATCATCGCTCTCTATTCATTCGCAATGGATGATGAATTTTCTATGGATATACACATGCATAGATTCAACGAGTATTGAATAGGGTTTATGAGGCGCGAGGTGATTGAGAGAAAAAAAAACATACTGACATATTTAGATAGAAGCATAAGTTATAATCATTCGCTTTGCTTCAATCATGTCACGAATAAACCGAAGAAAGACAGAGTGATTGCGAGTTTTGCCTATTAACTAGTTTACCTCATTCGTGTTGTAAAGCGAGAAAGCAGATGAGGTGAAATATAGAGAGAAATGTCTGCGGCAGATATATACACACGACGAGTCAATGACGATGAATCGATTTGATTCGAATATATGTTTATATATATATATGGGTATATATATATATATCAATATGTTGCACGCGAGGGTCTATTTTATGAGCTCGACCCCCGACTGAAAGCTACTCTCAATCCTCCCTCTTCCATCGTTCTTCCTCTTTCTCTATTGCACTGATATTATTGCCACCGCTCTTTGTATCGCGCGCGAATCCGGAAAGCCATCAGGTCACATCTATATATTATACCAATGTATGTGTGTTTATATGAAGTATATGTATAGAGCATATACATTATGTGATTCAATATTTCGTGTGGCACCCACAGTACCAGCTCTTGCACTGGCACTCGCCAAAAATGGCCGACCTCCTTCAATCTATATAGCATAATTTAGTGTGTTGTTTTATGTATTTGTCATTGTGAGTATGATGCTAATAATTTTGTTAAGGTAAACGTGATGGAATAATTTTAATAGGTATGTGAAGGTATTTGAGAAGAGAGAGAATATTTAAGAGAATGGAGAGAATTAGGGGGAAATTGTTAGAGGTGTTAATTAGTTATTTGTTTTTTAATTTTGTTTTAGTGTAGTGTTTATTGGACTTAATTTTCTAACAGGAGTAATTTTCTCTAGCGTCACCACTGGACAGAGATTTTAATTATTTTTCCAACCCAAATTCTTCTATCCGTTCAGAAATGAACACAAATTTATCAGTTAATTTTGTTCAGTACATAAATCGATGGTCAATTGAAATGTGTATAAAAAAATCAATAAACAATACCTAAAGAAATTTGTGTGCGGCAATAAAAGTCTTGGATAATATTACACAATAATTGTATAAATATCAAGAAAGCATAGATATATTGTTTGTATAGATAAGTATATAGCATACATTGTATATGTATGAAGCTTCATATGAATGAGGGCCCACATACAGTATTTACGAAGGGCCCACGCAGACAGATGGGGTACACGCGACATGGTCTTGGCGGGCCCACGCTCAAGCCCCCAATTCCATTCGTGGGTGGCCGCAATGATTTCTCGTCGCGCTTATCCACACCGGTGATCTCAATAGTCGGATAATTCTACCATATATAAATAAATACACATTTCAACGAGATACATTCAGCCAAGCGCGACGCATTTCTGACACCTGTATACATTCAGTAATGTAGCATTACATAAATAAAGCACCAGAGAGACGAATACGGGGCCTGACCACCACGAGAAAAAAGAAATAAAGCAAAGAAGAAAAAAGAAGAAATGATAAATAAAAAATTGGCGAAGAATGAACGGAAAGTGAGAAAGACTTATGTCGTTTTTGCTTTGTTGTTGCATCCACGAATGACTGTATAAAGCGAATAGCCAAAGAGTGAGAGCGAGGAAGAGAAAAAACGAAAGAAATACATAAGCTGAGAATATGAAAGAGAGTAGGCGCGATCACGCGGGCTCGGCCGTGGATCCCGGTCAGGCCCACCGTGAGGCCTCGAGCCAACCAGAGCCAAGAAGAGTCGCTCTTGTACACCCTCGTAGCCACACCTCTGCCCAGCAACTCGATCTTCTTTATTCTTTTATTCTTTATTTCTCCTTTTTTTTTCTTGTACTTCTCATTCTTTCTCTGTTTCAACTCTTTCACAAACCTTTACTCTGCGGCTCTTACCATATATTCTTCACTCACTTCCACTTGTCGTACGTGCCCTTTGTTCGTCTCGTTTCCACCCGCACACTATATAACTTTTAATACTCTTTCTCTGTCCCTTGGCTTACGCTTTGATCCCCTTGCTTCATTCTCTTTGTTTCAATCTCTTCTCTCTTATATTCGCATATACGCCCTTTGGGTAGGCCAATATATCCCTCTTCATGTATATGACCCTCCTCTCTCCTTCTTCTTTCTCTCTTCTTTATTTCTTTCTTATATTCCTTGATATGCATATACAGTGTACAAACGCGACCCTATCCCGCTTTGAATTACCCAGAGAATGAGGGAAGAACAGAGAGAAAAGAAGGCAGAGCTTGAGCTTGTTGAGCATTTTATTTTTTATTTTTTATTTCTTTTCTTTTTCTGGGCCCTCTAGGTTCCAACGAGAGCGCTCCATGAGAGCTGGAGACCTCTGCAGGCCGAGCACGAACCCTCGTATATACGGCGGACTCGTAATCGCCGAGGGGTTGCAAGTTTCTTCGAGTGTGTCGGCCGGATTTTTTTTTATTTTTATTTTTTGTTTTTTTTTTATTTCAGGATTGGGAGAGAAGTCCGTGATTACACGTATATGAGCCACTGGAGTTTCTTGATTTTCGCCACGATATGTGCATTGGGTATATGAAACGTCGGTGATGAGCCTTTTTCTTCACTGAAAAATGGAAAAATATGAGAGCAGAAATTACTGGAGTGGAGAGTGTAAGTGAAATTGATTTTATTTCGTTTACGTCTTCCGAAAATCTGTAATCGTTTCTCGCTAAGTATATAACAAATCATCGATTAAATATTTTTAAAAACTTCGCAATTTTCTAAATAATTAGATACATCCCTCACAATTAATTAACCTTTCATTAACCGCTGATTGAGACTTACAATGAATTTCCCAAACAATTAGATTTCTTTTTTATTTTTTTCTTCATGCAAAAATCAACAGCGTCCCAATTTGTAAATTGTCCACTTCCAAGTTGAATTGATGCTGACGTTTATAGATACTTCCGCGTTGTCGGTTGACATTAAACTCAGCTTAATTTCTTTCGAGAGAGAGAAGGAGAGAGAAAATGAGCAGGAGAGATACGTGGACAGAGTGCGCTTCACATGAGTGCTTGTGGTCAAAGGGTAATTAACTTGCCAATTACAAATTGCATTGAAATTGTGTATTATACATGCAACACACATGTATACATCCACTTCTATCTACGCATACAATTGGTCAACTGAAATACCATTGCACAACACACATACGACTTCTAAACGACAAGTTATATTTACGTGAAAACGAAACAGTGAAGAGTGAAAAAGATATAGAATCGTTTGTTTGCCTGCTTCTACATTGTATATATTCATATATTTATATATATACTGGTGCAGCCGCGAGCATTTCAATTAACGGACGCTACAGTTATTCGCCTCTGTCCGGTGATAATTACACCGACGCGGGCGGTCCTGGACAGATGGTATAGTCTACACAGCCATGTTACTACAAACTTCATTTCTGCTGTGGACATTTTGCTAGATCAAAACGCCATTTGATGCTATGTTGCATGAGAAATTATATATTTTGATAGCACACTTGCCATAACAATATTGAGTTTAGTATAATGACAATAATGAGAAGAATGATTAAAAATGGACATATATTATTTGTGCAAATAAATTGACATAAATTTGAAGATTGAAATTATATCTTTGCACGAAAAATGATGGGTTTTTTTTGGTGGACTTGATTGTAGATTCGAGTGTGGTCTGCATCAAGTTATTAAAGTGATTATAAATATGTAAATTATTTTGGAGCAGCTGCATCAGATTCAGAGTAAAATTGGATGGCAATATTGGCAGTTGATCAAAGTGCGGAAAATAAGCCAGACAATGTTATGAATTTCAGAGTCTCGGATGATTGAGCCATTTTTTGTACCAGGTTGGAGATTGATATAATTAATTTTTCCACTCTACTTATCATGTAGCGTCAAAAGTGAATTTAAAATCAGTTCATGAATCCAAATTGCATGGAATTTTTCACATTCTGGAATTTACAGAGGAATGATGAGAATATTTGGCTTTTTAAAATTATTTATTCATCATTCGAAAGTCAAGATGTATGAACATATAAACATATATGTAAATGTTTCTTTCTTCACATCGTTTCTCACTCTCTACTGTTCTGTCCTGAGGCTAGCCGGTAAAAAATAAACGACAACGATATGCACACCGGCAATGCACACACATATACACATGTATATAAATATATACGTATATAAACATACACATAGTCACAGAGAGAAAATTAATTAGCTTTTGCGTAGCCGAAAAAAACAGCGCACAGGAGTTCAAAGGAAGTGGCGCTGACTATGACTTTACTCCCTCTTCATCCCTCATCTATTCTCCCTCCTTTCTCCTTTTCCTTTCCTTTCACCGTGTCGACTTCCGTCGTACGGGGGTTTATATTCCCTTTTTTTTATTCTCTCTCCACCTTGATATATACTTTCTTTCGCGCTTCCACATCTACCCAATATAATATATGCGATCCCTATTCTTCCTTCCTTTTTTTCACCAACCCTTCTTCTCTCACATATTCAAGTGCAATGTACGCGCATGTCATATCCCATTTGTGTATACATATTTTGTTGACTCAAAGCACGAGAAAATGGTGGGCAATTTTGTTTTCATGATCTGTATAATAATATAGATGAAGATTAAGAAAGGAAAGAACAAATTGATAAAGCAGATGAAGGATTCAATTGAAATTATTATTTCTGAGAATTTATTCATAACGATCAAACGCTCGAGGCACATATATGAGTATATTTATATTATTTATATATGTATAACGAGCCACAATCACTCTGTCATCGATACGAGGTTATAATACAACGTATTTGTTGCGATAAAATCATTGAAAATGATTTTTGAACGTGGGCCATATGCGGTGTGTGTTCAAATGTAGTCAAACACGTCGTCACGGCTATCTGCGTGTTTTAACGTGCGTATTTTCTGCCTACACATATATATATACGACGTGTGTGGCGAAGAGGCCTCGTCTTCTAAATAACTCTTAGTTGAGAACTGTGGCGCGCGGGTAACATAAATTTATATCCTCGTCCGGCGCGATCCTCTCTCTTGCCCCAGATATGAGTTTGGAATATGCTAATATCTCCATGTATGTATGAATGTATACCTATGTGGGTATTCATATATGTGAATATGAACACATATGATGGTTCGCCACAGGGGTGCTCTCGATGTGCGCCTCGCAATCGCGCTATCGATACTCAGAATTGCTTTATAGAAAGAGAAAAAAAAAGCAGCAATAAAATAATGAGAATTTCATGTTTTGTTTTCGCTCTACCACATCTTTATTTCTTCATATGTTTTCTAATAATGATAAAGAATTAAGTGACGTGTAAAAATCACGTGTCAAAGAATCCCAATGAATCAACCTAGAAAGATTTGTAGAAATATTATTTATTATTAATTATAAAGATTAAAAATTTTCTTGCAGAGAATTTGATGAGGTTGTTTTCACACACCCTTGGTATGCACTGCTATGTCATAAAATTATCTGAAAATAGAATTACATCTTCATTTATTACATGTGAAAATATTATTAGCATCTTATACATAGTCATAGTGACCAGTTGATATATATCTTTGCGAGTGTACATATATATTATATGCATACATATACGTGCAATAAATTGTGGGACAGTGGCCAACATGAACATTCGTGTCTACCGGATTAGATACCGGTGAACTCCAGTGGCAGTCCAAAGTTAACACGGCCGCATGAGACTTCGACGACGACGAGTATAGACCTGCGGCGACCGCTAGTTATACATGGACTCCCTCGTCGACCCTCTGTACTGTGCTCTCCTCTTCTCTTTTCACATCACTTTCCCATCTGCTCCTCTTTCACTCTGTATAACTATCTCGTTTGCTCAAAGGCAAGTGTGTGTGGTATATAAGTCTAAGCGAGCGCGCGCAGAGAGTAAATAGTCCGGGGATGCCGGGACAAATCCGAGTTATACGCCAAGCTAGTTTCATCCCCTTTCGCGTTCCGCGGTGTCATCATCAGAGGGCGCTGCGGTTGACACAGAATGACACCCTCATTCCCCTTTGCCACAACTACCCCAACTGCATACACATACACACACACCGACACACTCTCTATACCTCTCACTCACGTTCTTGGTTTGCGAAGTTATATTCTCCCCCTGGTTATATCTCACTGCACGACGCGTTGGCTTCAGGATCAAGCTCAGTAAATCCAGGAAAAAATTGAGTCAAATTGAATCACATAAATTTATGTTGGTTCTATTTTGTCACTTGGAATTCAAATAATAAAACAATTTCCGTTCAAATGATAAATTTTAGAATTTGATCAAAGGATGTTTCATCCACTTCAACCCTACCAATTTTTCTCCAGACTCCCTGCTGCCTTTCAATTCTTGCATATTGTGCGTCTCATCACACATCTTTTATTCTCATCGAAGTTATACTAAAAAATTCTCCTCCCATTTCTTCATCTCTTCATTTATTTTACAACAAACAAAACAAAAGTGTCCCAATCAGCCGCACCCCTTTATATTCGTACTGTGCTTTGACTTCTATATCTGTGCGCATTTGGTCCGGGTTTGACCCGTTAAATCTCTAGCTTCCAATTCAGAGGGTAGAGACGTCAAGGGGATAAGAAGAAAAAAAAAAGTGAGGGAGAGAGATGTATAGTAAATTTACGGTGGATGTATATATCCCTCGTAGCATGCCAAGGAGGATTTAAAATTTAAATTTTATTTGATTATATTTGAATTTAATTTAATTTTGTTACTTGTATCCAGGATGGTGGGTGGTTGCTGGATAGGTGGATTTTGGGGTTGTGGTTGCGAAATTCTATACTCTTAACCATTGTGGTGTATACAGGGCCATCCAAGTGACTGAAATATATTTCTATCTACGCTCAACCGTCTATTTTTTTTCATTTTGTTTCAGCTATACATTTTTTATACGTATATATGTAAATTTTGTGTTCGTGAAGTTATGTAGATAGAGAGCTAGTGAAAATGCTGTTGCGAAAGTTCCACGTGCACTTGAAGTACCTCTTACAGCCACCATTTTTCTCAAGCACCATCTCAACAAAGTTCAATATTATCTTCAATTTTAATGCATTCAGTTTATTTGATAGAACTCTGTGTGTTTATTATCTTCTGTCCATAAATGTATGGTATACTGTTGACTTTGTATGTTTATTTAGGTACATTGCAACAACTGAAGTACAATAATATTTTGAAGATGATTCGTTGGTTAATAGTTTTCGTTACAGCGCACTATTTCTATCTGTAAGCATTTCCCAGTGTGTGGAATATTCTCGGAAGTTTGTAAGGAACGATAGGAGAAGGGTAGAAGAATCGAGAAAAGAGTTTCTGTGCAACAGGAAAAAATAATAAAAACAATTGTGAAGTTTCGCCGATTTATTTCTTTGAATGAACGTACAATATCTGTTGCTTCGTCGATTAATGTTTTTTATTTACTGTAATGTTATTGCATCTTCCGCAATATTTTCACATTATACTTTTGAATAAGCGATGTAAGAAAAAGGACGAAGGGTGATGTGAAGAAAAAAAGTTTTCAAGAAAAAAAAAAAGCAAATATTAAAGATGATCACGAGTTTCCGTTGAATTATATTCCTTGAATGGACGTAAAAAGCCACCCACTTTCATCACACACATTCAAACACACTCACCGCTCGCAAGTTGAATAGAAAAGTGGAGGCAAAAAAAAAAAAGAAGAAAATGGAACGTGTAATTGGTGGAACGTTTTTATATACACAACGTTGGCATGGTGGTATAGAAAGATGAAGAAAGCATCCGAAGCTTTGACTTATTCTTTTTCTTTTGCTTTCTATCTCGCCTGGTCTTTTCCATTTTTCCTCATTCATGATTTATGCATCAAATTATTTTCAAGCTTCCCGATTAATGTGAATCACAAATACATAATAGAATGATAAAAGATAAAATGAAGAAAAAAATTCAATCACAATATAAAAAATAACATATTTTATAAATTCCAATATACGTGATCGCATTTAAATTAGTTAAGAAAAAAAATAAAAGAACAAATAATTGAACAATTTTGGGATTCATTACCGTCAGCTACGTACACACAAAGTGCACATTGCATTTTATATACGTGGTAGCAATTTACAATCACGCTATCCACTGTAAATCACATCCAAAAGTCTTATTCGTTCGTGCATCATCCTCTTATATACTTACTCTCAATTCCCTTCGAGTTTCGTGCGCGATTTTTCACGGTAAACCACTCTCTCGCCTATTTACGACAAGAGTGTGCGGCCTGTGGTAGGAAAGATCGAATCAAATTAACCACACGCTCACACACATATTCATCTATGCACATATATATCCACCCTTTAATACATTACAATAATCTTTCTTACATTTACCTCTTTGCAATTATATTCACATCATAATTTTACGCGTTATCGATGCATTAGCCTTTTAGAACAAAATTATATCATATTGGCGCGTTGAATAATCAAAAGAAAAATAAAATATAAAAATATGGATATTGGCCAGGAGTGAATATTTATTGGCTCTCATGTGATCTCTTTATCCAAAATATCTTCATGTTAATTAAGAAAATGATGTGCAAAAATCGAGTACGCCCTATCTCGAGAGTAATAACTTAATTAATAAAAAACATATGGCGAAAGAATACATAAATAAATGAAAAGTCAGATGAAACATCGCCGAGAAAAATGAAATGATTATAATGCATATACAAATTAATTCCTCGAGACGATGTAATATATTACAAGATGAAATATAAATGGGAACACACACGAGAGGTGCGCGCAAACGGGCAAAAGTAAGTGCGGGGTAACGCGAAAGTATGAAGAAAAAAAAGAAGATAAATAAATAAATAAATAAAAAAATTGCGTGACCGATGCGGCAATTAGTGGGGTCGTTGCGCTGTGCTGTGTGCTTGCAACTCGCACGCACTCTCTTTGCGTGTGTGCAACGGACGCGAGCGAAGAAGTTACGAGTATCGCGTTGGCGTAACACTCGACGGCGTGTTCGCCATGCCGACAAAGCGAATCGGTGACTCGTCGTCGTTGGTCTCTCCATCCTTTCTCCTTTGCTAAAGTTATAACGGACAATGGGAATTTTCTTCTTGTTATGTGACAGCTAAATACTTCGATTTACCTTTATATACTTCACTCCAACAAACCGCCACAGACACATCCACACGCCACGCATACATAAATTTTCCATTTTTCACGTTAAACAAATAAAACGTGCAAATGGAACGTAGACGTGCGTTCAAGACAGATTTTTACCTTATGATAATTGCGTTAAAGGATGTGAGAGGCAATTTTTATAATCTTTTGTGTCAACGATGAGTCGACGTGGGGAAAATCCATAACTTAATGACCTGCAAATTTTCCCTCTTCTTCTTTGGATAATATGTGTACACTACTGTCATTTTTAAGTAGGTAGTGTACTTTGGAATTCCCAAAACGTGACCTATATATACTAAATTCACATAATGACGAACACATGTTCAGAATACTTAAAATATATTTAACAACAAACTAAAACTAAAGATTCACTTGCTATCATCTGTTCAGATGAATAATGCATTCGCCCTTATTCAGATTTACTATCATCATATGCACAAATTAATTAATTAATTAATTATCTAACTAGAAGTTTTGAAGACAAAGAAATGGGAAACTACAATGTCAAAGTAATAATATAAAATGATATATCCATGAGACAAGGGAATGAAGGAACATGCTAAAAATGAAAGAGGCCAACCATTGCTTCGCACATATATATAAACTGTATAACGTGAATTGTTTCGAAATACATACATATATATATATATATATATGCATATGTTTTTACAATATAACGAAGTCGACACGACTGTGTCGCCTCGTGCGATAGCGGTTTAAATAATTCAGACTTAATTAGGATTTACTCAGTAGCGGAGAACAATTAAAACATAAGACAGAGAAAATCGTGGCCCGAGGGAACGCAATCACAGTTATTTCACTGAAGCGCCACAATTGACTGTAGTTCATTCAATTCTATATATTTCCGAGGTAAAAGACATTCCCCATGCTGCTTTTATTTCCATAGAAAATATTTCCAACCTTCTCGCTATACAACTACTGTCAATTTCATTAACTATTTATTCGCAAGATATATTCAACAAAATTGTAAATATTCTCATTTATAATCTTTAAACCGTCGTGAATTTTTTTTGAATGAGATATATATTATTAATTTAGACATAAACATTAACGTCACTTCTTCTCCACCAAATTCCTGTTTAAATGTCTTCATATATATATGAATATATATATATAACGAATGATGTGTAGAAATTGATGGTGAGCAAAAATGAAACGATCACATCGAGAGATATTGAACGAGGAGAGTGCATGACACAACAAAATTTTCAACCCCTCGATGAGCCTTGATTAAGTGCTTAAGTTGGGAGATAGAGTGAGGGACTGTGGAAAACCTTCCCCTGGAACACGCCCGAAATGTGACTTTCACACTCTCTATATACATAAATATATATACATGTATAGATAAACACGCATATGAATTGGCCCGCGTTGAAGTATCAATTAATCCATGAGTTGTTGTGTATATATTTATACACGCGTGTGTCGTTTCAGTTGATCATCCATTATGAACATATCTCTTCATCAAATTCAAATTCAATTATATTATTTGACACATTTTTAATCTGACAATCTCATATTATATCCGCCTCTATTATTAACATAAATATATAAATATGTCTGTGTGACGAAATTTATAAATATATATCGTGCAAAAATTGACTGTGCACCTGCTCACAGAGCAGATGCCCATCCACCAATTATCAATCCAAATAATCAATTCAATTCCTCGTAATCCTTTAAACGCAGGGAAGAAAGAAGAGGAAGAAAAAATGGCCTCGCAATCTACTCTACGATTGGCAGTTTAGCTCATAGAATTTTGCGCGTGAGGGCAGTCGTGTTCATTGAAAGAGGGGAGGCAAAAAACAAAAGAGAGAAAGAGCGAAAATGAAATAAAAAATAAAAAAATAAATGCAGCAATGAAGTATAGGAGGAAGAAAGAGGAGGCCACAAAAGAAGTCGAAAATGGCGGCAGGCTTATATACAGAGAGTCGTCCTTCACGGTGGTCCAGTATAGTATAAAGAATAAAAGAAAGAGAAGCAACGATGAGAGTAGCTGTGGGCTCATCCACAAGTCCTTTATCTTCAACTAAAAATATCTATACGTGAATATAACGTTTAGTCCGGGAAGCAGATGAAGAATATAGGAGGAAGAGGTAAAAGAAACGTGTGCGAGACTTCGGCCGCGGGCCCTTAATATCCGGGGCCCTCGATATAACCATAACCTCCCTTATTTCGTGCAACGAGCGTTCATTCGGTCAGCTCTCGTGATGGCATTACGAAGCGCCGGGCGCGCGCGTTTACGGAATAATATAATGATATAGACGTCTCGTTAGCATCCCTTCCAGCGTTATAATGTGCATCGAGACAGAAAGGTAGAGAAAAAAGTGTGAGAGCAAGAACGAGTAGGCGAGTTGGGATATATGTAGATATATTGGATTGCTTGTGTGCGCATGCATGGCTAATGAGCCATCATGGCCAGCTGCCGTCTAGCTATCTTCACATTTTCGTATTTATATATTTATATATCTCAAGTAGACGTTCGATAGTAGCTTTGGAGCGTGGGCTCTTACTTTTTCTTTTTATTTATTTCTTTCTTTTAACTTCTCTTTTTCATGCAGTCCACACGAATTTCACATTTTACGATTTTCTGAGTCTTCATGGACGTCTCAAGTGCCATCTGGCTTTCGTGATGAGGTCATATTAGATGATCGACAAGTTGATATGGATGGAGAAGAAAAAATAGAGAATTAATATATGGCTCATGTTCAGTCTCCTACTATCTAAAAATTAGAGAAATAATTCAGCTAATTAATATTATATATATTTTTTTTTCATTCATACTTTGACATACAATGATGGATATACAAGATTTCGTATATTTCAATTCCTCACATACGGCTTCGCATGGGGAAGTATGAAAACTTTTGCGCAGTTTTCTGTGTGAAAAAATGACGGGGAATAAAAAAACTTTAGCAGGGTTATGTACACGCTAGAATATACATACACCGCAGAGTACTCTATGGTTACTACGTGCGGTGGGTACTATATATATATATAAATGTATAGTACAACCTGTCTGCTCGTTACTCGCTCGTAGGCACGATTATGATTTGTTGACTGCGGGACCACCGTGGCTGCCGTTCACCAGCCTCTTTGTCTTTATCTCTCTCGCGCTTCCATTTTCTCTCTTTCCCTGTTATCCCTCTTGTTTACATTTTTTGCCCTCGGTTCTTGATGTCTTGCCCATATAGTCGTGAGTAAAACGGAGGGAGGAGCTCTACTATACTCTCCCGCCTATATTTTTCGTCTTATCCACAGCAACTGCAGTGATTAACTATTTTTCTAAATCAAAAGCCCTTTCAATCCTACAACAAATACCAATGAAAAATGAAACATTGGCCAACAATTAAATTAATTAATGTACAATGAAAGGGAAGAAATTCTGTGTGATAATATCCTTCAAAAATATCTCCATGTTCAGTTCAGCAAATTCAATATAAATTCAACTGTAATCAATTGAAATAATTTCTCATCTTAAATTTTAATTTAAATATCTTCTCAAAGCATTACGAATTTTACGACAATATTTTTTCTCATGAATGCAATAATATTCCTATAACAGAAAAATAAGAGATAAAAATACAAACTTAATTACCGCCGAATGATGTGAATTAATTATTTATAAGGTCCGCACTGTTCTAGTGGTTTTATGGTTGCCATGACGCGAGTGCGAATGCTGTGAATAGCTCTCACAAGTACACAAACACATATTTGAACATACTCAACCAAATGCGCGTTAAACTCCATATATACACACCGAGACATGGGATTACACATATACATATATAGATGAGAGTGCACCAGTACCAGGGAGAATCGCGGCACGGTTTTAGTGGTCACAGTGGCTACACACCCCCGCGATAAACTCCCGTCAGTGACGCGATTCGCCACGCTGGTGCGCGGGAGCATGGGGTGTTTCCAACCGCGCACATATATTCACATGCATTTACGCATGTCGACCCCTCATATACACACATATATCCATATATATTTAATGTATACATAGATAGCACTGTACAAGCACGTGCATTTTGGTGCGTTTCCGCGTTTTAGAGAGTTGCGTGCAAGCATGCAACCAAACTGCATTGAGCAACATCCACCATACACCCTGATGTATAAATTGTGCATGCAGCAAAATGTTTGACGATGTTTGCGAGTATGAAAGCGAAGCATTTCAAAAGGAATTGGTACGACAATGGCAATGGTGGAATACGATCCGTTACAGATATTAATATGTGCAAGAAAAGCGTGACTGATTGATTTGTTTTGGATGAACAGAGGCAGAGGGAGAATTAGAGACATCTTTATACTTTTATGAGGATTTTTCTGTACTATTTTTTAGGTTTGGAGGTGTGGAAGTATCAGAAAATAAATTGGGTTTGTGGATTAATTAACTATTTTAATTGAATGCAAGAATTATAACCATCCATTTCAGTTATATTACTTAGTTTTTCTCTGTGGGATCAGGAAGTTTAATTTCTTTTTACCCTCGAATATTTGATTTATAGGAAAAAATGATGGTTTTATGTGTATTCAGATAATCTTTTATTGCCAGAAATCTATTAGAGATTTATTGTAACAATATGTCAGACATGAAAAAAAATCTGTTAACACTTGAGTTGTCATATATTACATCCCTCAATGGATTATTCGAGTATGGAGTATAATATTCCAATATTCTTGAAATGACAATAATGAGATATATCGTTTCTCATTGTTGTTCAAAGTGTTGGAAAACTGCAGCGTCCGACACGTGGGTCACGTGTGAATCCACCCAAGCACTGTGATGTCGTTACTTTCGTCGATTCTGTCATGTTGATGCACCATTTATATTAAATGTACATACATATATATATACACATTCGTCCAAACATCCGTCACTTAACTCGCCCCTTTCATCACTTCAGCAGGGGAAAATTCAGGAAAAGCCATTGACACTGACAAATATCCTACAACAACATAAAAATAGATATAACTTGATATTAAATCAAACCATAAAATAGGAATTCTTGCAAACAGAATTTAACCAGAAGTTAAAGGTGAAATACAAAATAAAATGAATCACTGAAAAAAAAAATAATGAATAAAAAATAATGGCCATAAACACACAAGTATTAACATTTATATACAAAATGAGTATCAAAGATTGCAGGGGATGAGGGATGGATAAAGATAGAGAAGCGCACGTGAATCCGGGGAAGATGCGATGTCACCGAGCGGAACCCAAACGTCGGCCGGAAGTAGTCCAGTCACGTGGCTTAGCCAACACGCAATTGTGTCCGGCATAATAAAGCATAGCTTCGCTGTCTATAACCTCCTCTTCCTCCTCCAATCTCTATTAACCCCCTCACGCTCCCACCCCTGTCTACCACCCACCTATTGACCATCTATCTCTCTCGCTCCCCCTCAGTTTTCAGTGTTCACGTAATCGTATCTCTATAACCAATCGCGTGTTGGTCACTTTATATATATGTTCACTTGTATATAGATGCACCAGGATTATATACACTCAACTACTCCAACTGTATTCATATACACATAAACATGCACATGTGATTGAATGTATTCGTGAGTGTGTGAGAGGTTGTGTGAGGTAGCAACACATTTATATATGCTGAGAAGTTACGCTGTTGCTCGATCGAATATATGTGGCATTGATTTATATCCTCGTGACAGATCGGGTTCGCTCTCGAGAGCTTCAGTCTCTCCTGACGATTCAGCATCAGCATCTATTCATTTATGTATATCTGTATATGCATATGAACATGGTGATGATATCTGTGGAAGATTTATCAGCGACAGAAATGTAAAAAATAAATATTTTTTTGTAATTACATTCAATTAAAATTACGTACATACTCTACTATACATTTTTTTCCAACTACTACTTGAACAGAGAATTGTGATAATAGATTCGATATTATTTTAGTATATTAGATGTGGGCAATTATATCTAAAAATATTTATTTCTTATAAATTTTGTAAGATCTTCTTATGTCATTTTGATGAATGTTTGAAAAATCTATTTCTTTCGCACTCTAGATAATAAATTAATTTCGAAGTTTTTCAACATACCTATGACAAAGCCCATTAACGACGTTAATTGCAAAAATTTATGTTGAATCAAGAGATTGATATGGGAAAACGAAAAAAAAAGGATCAAGAATTTTTTTACGTATCCAAAATCTGCTGACCAGCATCCGGTACAGAGTATCATGAGTATAGTACGAGAATGGGGTGAATTTCACCCCAAAGTGAATCGAACGCTTGAGCGCATCATCCTCCCCCTGGGCACCCTCTCTCTGTATCATTATTTGTTAGCAATTTTCCAAGCTGCCGGCGTATATAGATGCATGTATTTACACATATACAGTCGATTGTAGACGACGCGTGCCAGTCTCTTCCTGTTCGAGTTGAATCTCTGCGTTGGTTGGTGATCGTTATTGCGGTCATTGTCATTGTAATTCACGGGATGGGAATGATGGATAATGCTACTATACTGCAAGAGGGAGAAGTATATGCGGTAAGCTAAACGCGTGCTGCCAGCACACGACCGGTAGCGCGTAAGCGTCACTCTCTCGCTCTCATTCGCTTCATGTCTCCTCTGCATGACGTTTATATATGCAATAATGTATTTCATCGTTTATAGTGTACGATCAACACAGCAATATATAATCATTTACGACAGCGTGCAAAATATTAACCCAGAGACGTCTAAATTAAATTTAAATATATTTTTTGATGATTTATGTGAGTGGTGAATTGTCAAGGATTCAATTTACAAATTCACATTTCATAATTCATTTCAGGAATGGAACTACAATTAAGATAGAAAAAATCAATTCTCCATTTTCGAATGTGTTAATAATACTCAAAAATAATTTTAATCTGGCAATTGATTGCGCTTTTTTCACTCCAAACTCTGAACAATCATTAAATTTCATCTAATTATCAATAGATGAAATGAACTGTTACTCAAGCATGCTCTCTGTTGTACACGTTTATACAGGGAATAGAATGTAATTGAAGAATAAATATTTTCGTAGAATCAGGAAAAGAATAGAAGCGTAATCCCCAGTGTGCGAAGTATCGATGTCGAAGGGTCGACCGAGTGGATGTCGTTTGTATGTCGATCTCTTTACTCCGTAAGCTTAATGGAGAGGGAGAGTCAGTATAGATAAGAGAGAAATAGAAAGATAGAAAGGGAAAGACAGATGTAGAGATTCGGATGAGGCAAAAGTAGCGCGTATCGGTCTATAGTATAGAAGGATCTGTGTTTATTGACACAGGAAGTGATTGCCATGGCCGTGGGGTAAAAGTCCCGAGATTTCACAGTACATTCTATTCTCCCTTCGTATACCCGCGTGGCGTCATTCTATATCCCATCACATCGGGGAGAACGAGACAGATTCTCTACCCAAGAGACAGTGGCAGAGAGAAAGAGAAAGAGTAAAAGAATAAAATACACGCGTATACTTTGGGGTTCACTTCGTATTTGCAGCGTAATCCCATGATAAATTACCAAACTATACCACTAACATATAGATGTATATATGAACTCTATTAATTTTGTGTTATAAAGTGCAAACGGGTTGTGATGATGCGATGAGTGTTGAAGGGTGCGAGAAATTATGAATGAAATTTTTACCCTATCACTCATCATTCGTCGTGTATTATATCATTAATCAAATGCTATTGGAATATTAATTTCCAATTCATTTTGTTGTTGTGATAACTTAAACGCCACGTTAATGAAGATACTGGTCGCAACTTAATCCTATGGCTGAACCAGGCTACAAATAAACCCGCCCGATCTCATATTTATTAATTCTTTATTTATCAAATTTCTATTTTTAATAATTTGAACAAATCCAACTATTTAATGATTGTTTTTGAATACAACATAGGAATATCATTCATTTTTATTGAATTTTCTCGTGTCTTTAATTATGAATTCCGAATGAATGAGTAGAGATATTTATGAGCACAAAGGCCATATAAGAGACCACTATCATGCCTCATATAATTTTTATGTTCTGACTTTTAAAATCCATCGATAATTTATCGTTTCATTTAGTTTATATATTTTTCAGCAATTCTCTCTTGCATTTTTCCATTGTGCTTACAATATATATGTTGGAAAGCCACCAAGAATTCCAGTATATACTGCACGAATATATCTCCGACAATAATTTCCTGGTAATTTCTCTCATGGTTGCTTCAAAAAAAAAAAAAATAACAAAATACAAACTGCAGGACATAATTATCGAGATAAAATGGAATCATCGAGATCGTAAATCGATGCTGATACATAATCCCATAGTGTGTATGAAGAAAAAAAAGTGATAAAAAAAATTTAATTAATGAGCCGATTGAAAATGGATATTAAAGGCAACTAGTTCTCTTTATATAGTAAATAATATAGATTCACCCATGGTATTATATACGAATGGAATGAAGTACATAGTGATTGCGTGCATGTACGTGTGACTTTGCCTTTCTTCACTCGACTTATTTGTTCATTTCATTTTTTTCTCCATTTTCTCCAACTGCGATCACTATGTTCATTCATATATATATATTTATTTATATAGACGCGTACACACACCTATAATCATACACGAGGGTACTCGGTGACGTTATAGCGTGAGAAACCAGTTTCATAGCTGCTTATTATCCGTTGAAGCATCGCTTGATAAATTAATCGCCGTTGAACAGAAACAGAGCAGATGAAAACGAAAGAAGACAAATTTTGAAATTATCCGAGTTGATGTGCACAAAATTATTAACCCCATGTATTATATGTAAAGTATATCGTCTTTAATAATCATCATGAATTTTCGCCCGTCAAATGCACTCATTTCCATGTATCAAAACTACATTGTAAATGTTTCAATTTTGACATTGGAAATTATGGTTCTGAAGTTTCAATAATTGCACAGATGTTAGAATTGTGTTGAAAATAAATATTTCATTATAAAAATATATTGTTACATATCAATCAAATATTTGAATAAATTAATATCACTCGAGTCTCTTCATTAACAATCAAATGAAACATGACAGGATCCACACATGCAGCTATCTACATATAAAAATATGATACACTGTCTCGAATAATAAATGAATAATGTCAGAGTTTTGTCTGCGATTTTCATCGTGCATAGTGAACATACTTGGAGATTAAATAAAGGGTACATATATATATATATACACCAAAGTGTGTGACGACTTATATGTATTCGTTTCTCATCACAAAACAACGTGCCACATCCTTGACACGTGTAAAGTCACGAAGTTGCCTACTGGTATCGCGCCAAGAGCCGGTTTCACGTCGTCTTATCTTCATGTCACTTGATAAATTAATCGGCATTAAAGGCACCAAGAGGGAAGTGTAGGATATATATGTAGCGTCGGTGGCTACATGAGAGATGCATGGTAGAGGCTCTGCAGTTTATATACTCAATGTATTAATGCACACGCTAGCCCCGAGCGCCATCTGCCTCATCTGGATTGCGTCAATCTATCAACCCCAAAAAATTGCCTCACTGTCTCGCTCGTCATATACACACGCCCGATTTTATTTATTAAATTCCAAAGGAAACATTGTTGGATAATTAATTATGATATATTGAGAGAGGCCGTAACAACTTGTGCCAACTAGATTGCTCGAGAGTGAATCAAGTCAACAGTATTTTTATTGAATTTTACAAAAGTTATCGATGAATTCTGTATTTGAAATTTCCTGGGTACATCTACGAATACGAAGAATGAAATAAGATGGTTTTGAGAAGTCCTAGAAGAAGACAAATCGAATAAAAATAAAACTCGGTAATAAGAAAAAAAAATGTTGAAATGATGCTAGAGATACGGAGAAGAAGACGGATAAGGAGATGATGAAAAAGTAAGAGAGAAGAGGAGCGCGATCGAGCGGGAATTATACGACGGGACATTTCGGGCATTTTTACCAAAAGGGACGCGCAGGAACGCGTGTTCTATTAGCTAAGACAAAAGAGCGGCGCCTAGACAGTTGCCGCGCCTGAAAACCGGTGCAAGGGGGCGCTTTCTCTTTCTCTCTTTCACCCTCTTTGCCTCACTATAGCAACAAAACTGTCCGTGGCCGTTTTATTTATGTGTTGAAGCGCGGAAAAAGATGTAAGTCGCCGCGGTCGACTCGTAGCGCCCACATTCCTGATCCCCGGGTCCCGTTTGCGTCCACAACGCTGTCAGACATCGACGTCACACACGCGAGAGTCTGAGATCCCGATCTCAGTGTCCGTTTGCTACATCTCTACATTTTATATACATATATATATATATATACATATGTGGACACACGCCTTTTACCATCAGACACATCACAATTTATTTTCTTTTCAATCTGTATTTCTCTTTCAAACGATTAAACATTTTCCACTAATTCAATTAACTGCGGACTTGGTCCAATGTACAAAATGAGAATTTCAATATTGTCATTAATATTGTACAATCGATACACATTTTTCAACAATTCAAAGAAGATTAATGGAGGAAACTGACACTTTCACAAAATTCCTGACTGTATAGGTCGATATTTAAAGGGGAAATTAATCGGATTGATTCACTGATTCTCTTTTGGTTCCAATACATTCACAACTACCATGAAGAAGAAATGAATTAGAAAAAAAAATATCAATTGGTGGCAGTAGTAAAACACTCCAAATTTATCTCCGTGTATTTTTCTCATCTTGAAATACACACGACCTGCGAATAAAACATCAGAGATATATAGAAATGAAAACTATTTTGAAAGCGAATTGGATCGAGAGGGAGCTATTGCATGGGAGGAAAAAAAAACGGCGAAAATAAATAAACGGGATGAAAAGAAGTACGATGTGCAAAAGTATAAGAGAAAGAATAAGAGAGAAGATACGAACGAAGAGTATAAAGCGGAAGCGAGAACGGAAGATCCTGGCGCCACTCTGGACGTATCCCACTTATATTCTTTCTTCCTTCTCCTTCATCGCGCTACTCACTGACTATATATCCACATAATATATCTCATCGTATTCAGCCTTTCTTTCTCGTGTATGTACACAATCTCGTGACTGAATTTCGATCCCACACTGATATCACATTGCCAGGCTCTTCCGTCCTTAGACGCATTAAATAAAAATACCAATATTAATTAACTATTAATTTTCTCAATTCTCATCATATTCATTTGTAGACTTCAAATCTATTCGTAAACACACGCAAACTTGTCTTTGGATTCGTGGAATGACACGTCGACTCAATTCGCTTTTGATCAGAACGAAAAATCGTCGCTCGAAGGGATTCGTTATGGACACGCGGAATTTGTCGGACTTCTCGGGAGACGCTCATGGGTATATAAGTGGCCGCAGCGCGAGAGTGCCTCTCCGCATGCCAAGCTCAAATACTCGACATTCCAGGGCACTTTGTATATATATTTATAAGGATAAGGCGAACGAAGACGCGCGAGATTTAACAATGCTACTGCGCATTCAGGGTCACTCGTGAAGAACAATATTGCATTGAAGGCATAAAAGATTTAAATTGAAATGAAAGTACAAATTAAATCATTAAAAATGAGGTTTGGACGAGGTTGATTACGGTCTGTGTGGCAATTAAATTTACGCTGATGATACTTCTGATGGTGTGGCACCCGAAGATTAGGACTGCTTATGCTTACATAGATATAAACATGATAATATATGTGAGAAGGTAGGAGAAATCGATCTGTCGTACGGTGAGACGTGGAGCCGTCACCGATCCAAGAGCGATGAACCCATGAGTTGAACGATAGTATCGAGACGACCAAGTGGCAGATTGTATCGATAGATTCTATTATACATATACACTGATATATTTATATGCATGAAGTTTTCTGACTGTGTTTTGTGATTCAACACGACTATCTATACATCTTGACAGCGTATCTAGGCGAACGGAATTCCCACGTTTGTTTGTCGATCAACCCTGTTCACTAAATTTTCAATAATAAATTACGTTGAATGATGCGGGGTTTACCCTCGTGATGCCTATATGTTCAGTAAAATTATGTCCATCAAATTTAGTGCGATTTACCCGGATGAAATCCGCTGATATTGATGACAGTTGATAAGACATTGACAAAAAATTACGTTTTTTCAGGCTAATAATTGAACGTATTCACTGATGTCTATATAGAATCGTAAATTATCTTCTTATCAATTTCCTCCTCTTTACACCACTTCAATTACATAATTTGATAATTGTCTCTAAACTATAATAATTCTGTTGAATTCTTCAAAATTCTTCATGCTTTTCGTCCAAAATACTCAGAATTCGAATAAATGAATGAATAAAAATAATCAATCAATCATGAATTCCTTAATCAATTTATAATTATAAAGACTGAAGAATTTTTTTTTATCTAAAAATTGGACATTGAGTCACAGATGTTTGAGGTATGAAGATGCTGAAGAATAACATCGTCTCGACGTTCTCGCGCGGCGATGTCGAGTGAGTGTATCTACAATCATATGTATGTATGTATATATATATATATACATTCATCTTTGTTTTTCTGTTAAGTTTTTGTGTTTCTCACTCACTCTATCTGTCTTTGGCGAGAGGGGTTTGGCAACACGTTAATGAGCCTGAAACAAAAGAATCCTCGGGGTCCACTCCGCGTATATATATATATTTGTTTCTCGCAGTAACCCGGGGCCGCCCGTCGCGCTGGGTAACTGCAGGGGGTTGCTGGCGCCATGAGCTGTCATCACGTGTCGAACGCCCGACCATGATATCCAGGTATATAGATGCTTCATCTCATTCTTCCTCTTCTTCTTCTTCTTCTTCTTCTTCTTGATCTTCTTCAACTCTATCTCCATTTTCTTCCTCTTCTCTTACCCACTTCTCCTTTCAATTATTATATACATATATATTTTATCACTTGCGGCTTTTCTCAACCCTCGCAAGAGAAACCCCCCTATAGTGCACAATATAGAAAACTATGTACTACACCCTTTACTTTTGGCTGACAATTGTTAACGAATAGGTCGTGAAAACCCCACAGTCTTATTCAATATGCACATGTATATGGATACCCCTTTCACTTTTATCTCACGGACAAAAACAAAAACGACCGTTTTGTTTTAGATCTCAAAACAAGATATAGATTTCTAATACCTATACACCCAAAAAAGGAAAAAATTATCTGAAACAAATTCCATGGAAATTGATTTATTGCGACTTTGACACTGAAACGAAAATTTAAAAATAATTCCAATCTAAATTTATGTTAGAATCAGAATTATAAATATTCAACTCGTCCATTGATTCATTTTTCATGTATTTAGTTCATATTACCCAATTTTAATTACTACACAGTTTTCATTAGTCATTTTTTGCCTTACTCTATACCATAATTTCAATACTACCAGTAGAATTAACCTTGTTGCCCTGTGATACACAATGTACATCAATATAATTTCACAAACACTCACACATAGTCTCATACAGCACAAAATATCAACGAGCTATCATTACTACACTCGCCTGTCCCAAGCCAATTTCGTATATATATTTTCTCATTGTGTCTCACTCCGATATTCACATTTTGCAAGACCATTCTCTCAATATTTATATGCACATAAAAATTTATATATTGTACATAGGTAGACATGGAATATACAATCATTATCATATGTGTGATATGTATACCTGTAAAATATATAGTGTAACGCGTGGTCATAATAACATTGACCATCCGGCGCCTCGGAATATACAACGAAAATTGCGTTTCCATCGCGTATTCGCGCGCGCGCATGCGCCATTTAGCAATATCTGGTTAAGACATCTACTGGTAACCAGAGGCCTATATACACACATATATTCTTATCTTCTTTTTTTTTGCGCCTTGAATACTCTTCGCCATCTCTCGCCAATTCTACTTGCACTTATATACACATATTGAAAGAATACACTTATATATATGAATGTGCGCGCGTGGACGATGGAATAAAATTGACCATGAACGCTACGAGCATTCGCTGGAGGCGGCAAGGACGATTTTTGTTCGTTCCAAAGATTATGGTATGCCGGCGGACCACACACGCCGGCGCCATAACCAACACACAACAGTTTTGCTTCCATCTTTGTCGTTTCACTAGCTATATGTGTATTATATATATAAATATATAAATATATTTACCAATAAAACTCTATATTTGTGTGTGAATGTGTAATAAAAGGGGATAAACACAAACGTACAATCGATGAATCCCATACGTGGAAACGATAAATAAACTATAACTAACCGCCCTCGGTTCCTAGTGACAGGTGAATGGTGTGTTTGGTGTTCGTCCTCTCTTGTTAAGCTAACAGAGGAAGAGATAGTTGCCGCACGCAGCTTCTCAGTTATCTATATTTGTCTTTATACTTCCCATTTTCTACTCGGTCGTTTTTTTTTTATACGAACAAGTCGTTATTTTTATTTTATTCCTTGTTACGTAATAATAGGAAGGATCGATTTAATTGTTTTGAATTTGACATTGCTCTATTGTTTGCGTCAATTGTTTGCGTCAATTGTTTGGGTCAATTTGTGATGAATTTTCACGAAAATGCCACAACTGGATTGATGAAAATTGAGAGTATTATAAAAGAGATAAATGGATACAAAATCCTCTTGATGTGTATCAGTGAGTATCAACTAGCTTCAATCTGTGGAGAGCAATAATTCTTCCTAAGTGTGATATTGATGCACTTATGAAGAATTATGTGATGGAAAGTTGTGCAAGATCCAAAAGTGTTGAAACGAAATAAATGTCCAGATGTTGGCGTTAACATAAAAGAAAAAATAAGTGAAAAAAATGCAAGTGGTGGATGACGAAAAGCTGGATGTATATACGCGTTCTTTATCTTGGCGTGAATTTGATGGATTTTTATGTTAGCCATTCATAGCTTTTGCCAAGGCATTGCCTTGGAATTGTTATTCTCTAGTGAAATTTATTCCATCTTGAATTGAACTCATTTTTTATACACATTGAATTCTAGAACTGCTCTTATATTCCATCATTTATACTGAATAAATATACAAATATTTACTTTCATCTCGAATTTATTTTCAATGTTGTATTCAACAATATTTTTTCAATAAAACATATCTGGAAAATTGCCGGTGCGAATCATTCATACACTCCTAAATTCCGCATAGCAATTATTCAAAATATACTCACCGTAGCGAGTAAACTGAAGAAAAATAGACGAACTAAATAAAGAAAACAATGTCAGTTTTCAATTAGTTCTTCTCGTCTTTCTGCAATCACATTCGTCACACTCATCACTAAATGCATATTCTAAGCAAATAAGAATGAAAATCTCAGGTAAAGCGATGAAGAAAGCAAAAGGAAGAGAGAATGATAGTCATCGTCTGTCTTTATGCACTGGGAAACAATGAAATCTTAGTATCGCGAGAAAACGAGCTCGTCCCGCCAACACCAATTGGATTAAACGTATCTATTACCCATTGTCAGCTTTCACTGTGCTCATCTCTATGACGACTGATGCCGGCAATGTCTTTGCATCGCCTGCCGCCAAACTCTCTTCCTCTTTTCCATTTCCGAACTAAATCCATTCGTCCTCTTCACCCTCACAATATTCTCTATACACTCGGCACTTTGTTGTTGAGTTGTTCCGCCTCATGGCCATTGACGATTTTGTTGATCCTGTTGATGGTTACAATCTCTCACTCGCTCACACCACTATCGACAGTAAAATCGCAAATATAACGTCGGTCAATTTTGAACCGCCTGAGGGAGAACAAAATATATATATATATATATATCTAGACGATGAATCTCGTTGAGAGTTAAACCATTTACGAATGTCCATTCTCCATAACGAGAACTCAATACCCCAAAATCCTCGCTCTCTTGAATATCACCAACAGTAAATACGCACATAATAGATCGGGGATACAAATTTTATGCACGGGAGAGTTTTTTTAATGTCGCAATATACGGTCAATCATTGGTGTGTCATCTCGACTATTAAAAACCATTAGATATATATCAATCTATTTGAGCTTTCTTTGTTATTATATTCGAAAAGTAAAGTTGGATGAGGAGCGAGTTGAACAAAATTTTTTTCTCTCACTGTGTCCAATCGTGCAACATCTTACCGTGGGCAATGTTTAGAAAACGTTTCGCTGACTAAACAAAGAAAAAGAAATGGAGAAAAAAAATTCAGCTCGTTGGGCATTTGAGAATAAGAGAAGTGGAATAAAGTACATACATACATGTATACATGTATATATATATATATATATATTTATGGGAAATGAAGATGAGAGAAAAAAAATAGAAATGAGAGAAGTAGAGAAGCTTTAATCCGACCTGGGCCAAGGGTTCTACTCACGGGTTTGTGGCCATTGTGCGAATGAAATTAGCCCTGAAATGCCAGGAAGATAATCCAGAAACGAGCAAGCAAGCAAGTGAGAGAGAGATAAATACTGGTCTATTTTTTCGTGCTATATATGTATATTTATATATATATATATATATCTATTCTTCGCTTTTGCTTCTTTCCTCTCTCGTTCCACAAGCCAGATCATCCCGTTAAACGGATCCCAAGGCTCTCCTGGTTTTTCTACTCGCATCCAATTCACCACCCGATGCCTTCACTCTCTAACAATTCTTCACTTTAGTTTCTCTTACGCCTGATGAGTTCATGTCTTTTACTCTCTTTCGTCTTTTTCCGCGGCGCCATTTCCTCATTCCCTCTATAATATATATATATATATATATATATGTACATCCACTATACGACTCGTCCTTGTTTCCCTTCTTTATTTCTCTTCCCCGTTACCTCTTCACCAGTGCTCTTCTTCTTTCTCTATATTTTTTTTTCATCTTTATATATTTTTTTTTGTTTGTTATCAGCCGTCTCAAAGCAACTAAATGGTTTCTGGGACTGTACACTCGACCGAGCTGGGAGCATCTTCCTTGCGTGTGACGGATTATTATCCTTGTCCTTCGAGTGTATATATATTCTCTGTGATCATCTATCTGTAACAAACTAAACATAGGCAAAATGATGAGCCAACGAATTCATATATAGGTCTCTATTTGGAAAGGATTCTTTTTGCGGTTTGGATGCGTACATAAAACATTTTCATGTCAGCAACTGTGAATAAGAATGAGCATTACGTCTCACTACATTTGTAATACATTATGTGTAGTTTGGAATTAAATATTATTACAGAGATAAATTCGAAGAGAAACAAAAATTAAATGACGATAAACCTTTTTTTTTATTTTTATTTTTATCATCTGTATTTAATTACATCGCTGGAGGGTATGAATTTTCGAAGGGCGCCTGTTATTTCATAATCTTTTTCTTTGTTCTAGGCTTGATAAAATATTTCCATGTCCCCTCAAGTCATTGAACGGCACCAGTGATAAGACAAAAATTTATCGAAATCGAAAACAATATATTTCTAATCGAGCAAACAATAAACCTTTTGTCTAATCGGTGTATAATAGTGAGGTCAGAAAGTAAAATATATCAGAACCATTTCAACCGTGTTATGAACCCAATCGATTTATACACAGAAGAATAATTTGAAATGTTTAAAAAATTAATTCGTTTTGTTGTAGTCGCCTGCGTTTTCGTTTCGGTAATACTCATTGTTTGAAATTTTTACATTTCTCGTGTGGTGTGCAATATATTAATGATGTGAAAATAAATAGGAAATATTAATATTAACTTGTTTTCATATTTAATTTAGGCAATATCAGCGCCTGTCACGTCAGAACAAAACTATTCAACAGAGAAAGTGCTTGGAGAAGATTATTATACGAAGAAGACTGTGGCAAATCCAAGGTGTATTACCATTGACTGTACAACGTTCGCGAATTTGTTTCCTAAAGTTCGTGAGTGGAAGAGAAATGATAAAGGAAAAGTTATAAGTACGCAATGTGCAGGCGTTGTGGCAATTTGCGGCATAACAGAAATGATTGAATTAATACGCGAGAATACACCGAGAGCTCGTCAACGTCTGGAAGAAATTCTAGCACAAAAGAACACTCTGGCTTGATGAAATCTCGAAACACATAATGCACTTACTATTTTTTTCACTATCTTCTCTCTCAAACAAAAGAGTGAAAATAATTAACACCACTATGAGATTTACAATTTTTTATAATGTGTATGATACATCAAAGAATAATACTCAATCCTTGTAATATCTTTCTTCACAATAATGTTCAATGTCAATCTAAGTCCAAGTTATTTTTATACACTTTATATACAAGTAGTACAGAGTTGGTAGCACAGAAGATGCTGGCAAGCATGAACTCAAAAAACAAAACAAAAAATAAGAAATAGGGGATGCTCTGCTCAAAAAACGCCTTCAATTCTGTTCATTCCCGCGAGTCAGATCTCCATCCCCTTCACTCTTTATTTTTCCCCATCTATGTACCCATACACTCTTTATTCCTCCATCGTTTACGAGAGGAAAAACCGCCAATGAATATGTACTATATGTAGATGTATCGTCGTCTGGATGAGATTTATTGATCGAGTAGTTTGATTTGAGATAACGCCGATCGATCGAAAATTCCTCGGTGGTTGGCCAGTAGCGAGTGAACGCCGCACGGTCAGTAGTGGGCTTGACGTTCACAGAAAGATCTGCGGGTCCATGCCAATATGCACAAGGGTAGTATATATCTATATATCTAACAGTATATAGAGAATTAAAGAGTGAGCGAGAGAAAAGGCGATGTAGTATGGAGAATATAAAGAAAAGGACGGCTCAACACGCGCGCCAAATGAAATGCATGTCTCGTGCTTTTTTACAAGGTGGTATCGCCATCTCTTGAGCCGAGTCGCGACGACGACGACATCTTTGGATATATATACTGCGATGCAGTGGATTCCACAAAGGTGTGTGTGTGTGCGTCACGAACGTAAGATAAGGATAGCAACAGTATTTTAATATATCGTGTATATATATATATATCTTTATATGTAGAGCGAGTGCATTGAGGAAAGATTCAAGATCAAGTTAAGATAATTGCTCGTTTGTTTAAATATTTGACTCTCGAGTTGGAGGAGATGAGAAAGTTCACCTTACTTTTTGTTCAAGTGTCTTATTGGTCGTCTCTATCTCTTCACATTCATCTTGTATACGCATTAATAGATTTAAAGAGACCTTATTATTCATGAATTGTTTTTTTTTCCTCCCCCGAACGTGTAATCAATTTTCGAGTGATTTTGTTCGTCATGTTGAGATGAGATTGACGGTTCGTGGGATGATTTTCCAGTTGTGAGTTTATGGGTTGGGGTTGAATGTAAGCTTACAGGGACAAAAAGCATTTTAATTGTGAGTGTGTTGAGGGATATAATGTTGGTGGTGAATAATGACATGCGTTGTCACTATCGTTTGGGGATTAGAATAGGAAAAAATGATCGTTAATGATTCGGATGGTAGACTTTGGATCGAATGTCGTTGTGTTTACCGGCGACAAGCGGATCAAATACTTTTTATAACATATACATATGATATGTATTGATGAGTAGTGGAAATAGTGAAATCAAACCAATTTTTTTGGATTATTTATTTTCCTCAACCTAATGGTAGTTAACCGAAAATAAATGATATGAAAAACGAGTCGAAGATCAAATGGTGTCAAATGATTGAAACAGTTATTGAACATGACGCAATTTTCAGTTTCATGCTTCGAATTAATCGGGAAATTTATTGACAAGGACTAAAAACGTATTTATTTTACTAGATGTTTTGAGTAAATTCCTGAACAAATTTTTTTACTGTTTGTACGAAGCTATGAAAAGCACAGGGAGTATACAGACAAAGGGAGAAAGAGAATGTCACGTCGAGTCTGTGGTGTTCCTGTGTGTGACAGTAAAGTTAACTTTACGCCAGGGGGATGATGCTTTTCGTGCGTCGGGATCATAGAGTTGGTTGACTGCACGACTCTCCCGCCTGTGGTGGTCTTGCCAACGACGTCGAGCTATTACACGCCCGAGAAGAGTGTATACTCTATATATAATATACTTTCATTCCCTTTCGGTGCAATCGTCGTCTCGTCGTTGTCGTTCTCGTCATCCCCACAAAATCTTCTTCTATAAAATTTCCCAACAGCTTCGTCGTCGTCACGCCAAAATGCTTCACTTATCTCGGTGTGAAGTAATCATTTTAATGTAACGCGGAAAACTCCATTCTTCCTTTCTTAATATTATTCTGAGGAGAATATAAAATGTACAGAAAAATTAATAAATAGGCAATGCTCTCGTGGTGGACAGAATTATTGAAACAATTCATCTCAATTATAATCCAAACTATCGATTATGACGCAAAATTTTTGTCTCCAATTGCAATTCAATCATTTTCACCCAAACCATTTTCTGCCAGCTGGGAACTGTCATTGCATATTTACTTTCCCTATTCTTTCTCTCTTCTTATCCTCTAAATTTTTCATCCTTTCATCCATTTTTCCATCAATTTGTCCTCCCTCTTTTTTTTTTGTGTAAAGACGAAAGATGGTAAAAAGAAACGATAAAATTTTCTTCCCATGCACTAGTTCTAGATTACGTTCTACAGCAAGAAAGTCCAGAGACCTCGTTGAACGTCATGGGGTGGATATGGGTAGAAGCAATATATATATATATATATATATATATAGATTGAAATATATAGGAGAAAGGGAACGGCCGCGGCAACGAAAAAGAGAGCGCACGTGAGCCGAAGAGTGAGAGGGTGGTTGATGGACGACGTAAGAGGCGCCTTGAAGGGACGCCTGGCATCTTCCATCCCTTTTCTTCGTCCTAACATTTGTGCGCGCGTCTCACCACACCCCAACGTTTTCCACTTCTTGTACTTCGATTCTTCTCGTCTGAACTATACGAATATACCACCAATACCAATATACCGAATAAAATTCAGAGTATATATATATATATATATATGGACATGAGACAACTCGCGTGAACGCGTCTTTACCCATGGCGACACCCTTACGCGTGGAAGAAAATTCGCTCATAAAAAAAACTATGTGTATGTGCTGTACTTTATGTATATACCTATATGTCTTGTGTTATGTCGAGCACATTCATTTTAACTTGGTATGTGCTCGTATCGTCTTTTACAGGCTATGTCCACGCTACGTGTTTCTTTATAGCTATATATTGTCGTTGTATATATGTATATGTGTGTCGTAGAGTGGCAATGTATGGTTGAATGTGTTGGGACACGTTTGTGCACGTATATGAACGACATGACGATGTCGCGCGGGTGAATTTCGCATAACTCTGGCGATTCAATAATACTCTGGTGTGTTATCTACATCGCCACGACCATTTTGCTTTTATGACAAATATGACAATGGGTTGCAGAGAAATATTTGGATTATATATTGAGACATTATGTGGGGAAATTTTCGTGCTTTTTTTCATTCAATTTTTATACATTTGCATATTCAATGAATGAATCTCCGTCCTGCGTTGTTGTCGCTTTTTTGTACAAAGCTGTGAGATTTTTCCGGTCAATTGAGAATATTTAATCAATAGTTCAGTATGAGTTTGATATGTATGTAGGTGTACAATAGAGATATAATGCTGGATGTATGTATTTGAATAATATTAACTTTGCGAAAAAAAAAAGAAAAAATCGGTTCATAGTTGTGTATGAGTAAAAAAGTTGTCTTGATCTTTCACTCTTCAAATGTAGAGTTCTTCTTTTATAGTTTTATATACTTTGTTCAATCGGTTCAACGGAACTTTTCGTATCTCACGTGTTTGTGAGTGTATAAAAACTTTGTTTTTTATTTTATTTTCTGAACTATTGAGAGGAGAAAAGAATGAAACTGTGACGTGCATTGATACGTGAGGTTTCATTACGTGTTATATTGCAAATTCGATAAAAACTAAATTTTATTGGGAATTTATATTTCATACCTGCATGATGATTTTTTGTTTTCAATTTTTAATCGATATAAATACTGAGGAATATTTTTCTTTCCTCCATAAACTGTGACTGATTTGAAATAGAAATAATACTATGGATATATTGGATAATTTTCTATTCTCGATATAAAGACAAGATCCAAACTGCCATATGTATAAAATAGTTTATATCATTTATGAACAATCTGTTATTCTGGTCAGCCATCTGATATTTCTACATTTAGAATATAATCACCTTAGATCATATCGCACCGCAAATAAAAAAAGTGTCTATAAGTTGCATCCATCTCTACATAATATAAGTTTTCTCTCAAGCGAAAATCACAATAGTTCATGCAGTTTATTTCCATCATATATCCATTCTAATATTCAACGAAAGAAAAAGAAACGAACAGAATAAGAATAGAAATACTGTGACAATATTAGAATATTCTCAGTATATTCTCCCTCCATATGTAACTAAATAAATTAATGACAAAGTTTCATTCATCTATTGATAATGTGATTAACTTACAGATAACTTATGGACAATCACCAAAAGCTATAGGATATTTTTATATCCATTGGTAACAGAAATTATCCTATAGTGTGTATGTACCCACTGATTATCCCAAATTTTAATATTCTAAAGCCAATTTAACACAAACGATGGAAAAAAATTTTTTACAATACATTTATGCATCCATACGTACAAAGGCATCTTATAGGCATCCTTGATGCCACCTTGGGAGGGTTGACCACTCGAGGTACAATATTTTCGACGTCTTTTAGCAGGCCAGACACATACACTACTTTATGTAATACATAAAAATATATAATTCTACATAAATATATATATATATATATATATCTGTATATGCATATAGATGTATAACCACATACGCAAGCGCGCCTTACACATATGTAAGTTGAACATAGATATATATTTACAACACACGATCCACTGTCCTTGATTGAACACATACTCTACATATAGGTACTGGTGGCCCCTTGAAGCTCACATACATTATACATATGTGGATATACATATGCTCATATATCTATATAAGCGACACCATCGATATATTTGAGAGTGTGCGTGTGCGTGAATGTAAGGAAGGGTAGAAAAGAGGGATGCGGAATGAGGAATGAGGAATGAGGGTGAGGAATCGCCAGCGCGTGAGGGTTAGTCGGGTCGGTGGTGTGTCCAGTCCACTCGACTGGAGCACAGCCCAGGGCATAGCGAGTTCGATCAATAGAGGGTATAGAGGCTATATGGGTTTCTAGGAGGTGGACACACCACCACCATCACCACCGCCTTCAACGTGTATTCTCTCTTTCCCTCAATCACCTCTTATTTTATTTCTTCATTTTGCGTGTTTGCTTCCGCCTATTTTTTTTATGGATTCTTTAGATGGATAATTATTGCGAAAAAGAATAATTTTCGGCAGTTTTTTTGTTTATTTATGTGATTGCTTGGTCATCTATAAGGAAAAGTGACGATAATTACGTAGATTGAGGTTTCATTTAATAAAAGAAAATTTTACTGCTCTACACTGAAGGGCATCTGAGCATAATTTCTGACAAATTCAAAACAATTACAAAATTTCAATACATTTTTCATTTGATCACTCTTCTACATGTACACATGGAGTTAACTTTTTTCTCTTTTTATTATTGGCCAAAAGTCGTTGCATGTAATAAATAATCGAAGATAAAAAAAAAGAGAAAAATGAAAAAAGGGTTGTCGACCTTGGCTCCCACGTGAAATTACGAGGCACTCTCTTTTCGATCTTTCTCTCGCCACATATATTGTCGCGGCGCTTCTTGTCCGCGCCCTCTCTTATTATATGTACTCTTGCTATATACTATACTCTCGCTTATATCTGCTGCACCTTGCCCTCATCCTCTGTGCTGTTGCTCCTGCTGCATATATCCCATGTCCTCCGCTTCTCTCGCACTATCCACACTATATATCGCGTTTGGTCATCCATTCCCTCTCTTTCTTTCCCTCATATATATATATATATATGTATATATACATATATGTATTTGATGGGAGAGCGCCGCGCGCGCTTGAACTCGCGCTCGCCAAAGAGTCGCTCGGTGGGTCTTGATCCAATTATCTCTTGTCCCTTGTCGGGATCGGCGTGCTACGCCATTGGTCTGCCGAGCGGCGAACGCTGGGCCGTTTGTTTTGTAAGTCTAATCGCAGAACGGCTCTCCGGTGGTCCTCTCTCTGTGGACTCTCTCGTCGCCCTTCTCCGCATCATCCTCTTATATATAATATATATATATATATATACATACTCGTATAGTACTGATGCGAACTTTGTTCTTTCTCCTTTACTTTGCACACGTTTTCTCTTCGCTCGGATCGCGTCTCGGTCTCGACTCTTTCTCTCGATTTTTATACTCTCCTGCCTTGGTCTTCGTCGTCGTTGTCGCCGCACGCTCGCCCTTCTGACGCCGGTTTGCCGGCCGCCATTTTATTTTTAAAAAAGGACCACCACGCATGAGATGCACTTTCGTACAGCACTATAACGCTCGGTCTACGTTCGCGTCGTTGCTCGAATCGCGCGCGACTCTTGTTTGCTGTATAATACGGTTATGGGTTTATATTTATTTTTGTATTTATATAAGCGTTGCTTATGGGATTGTGGGATACGTAGCTAAGTATATGGGGCGATTCGAGGAGGAAAGGAACAACATTTTATACCGTGGGCCACTGAGATTAGAGCTGTTATAAAATGTATTTCATTTTTCTATCTTATTCGTAGTCTTGTTTGGAAGTGAAATTGAATTCCATTTTTGTCAGGATTAATCTCCATTTTTTTCACACTGAGAAATAGAAAAAAATTTACTTTATAGAAGTATATTTGAAGATGATCTCGAATTTTCAATTCATTCCTCCCTAACTTTAAAGTTACGGACAGCGAATTTTCTTCACAACATTGTAAGTGCAAAAAATGATTTTGCAACATTGGAAATGATGAAAAAGTATTGTCGAATAACTCATAAAAATTGGAAAAGGATTTGCACTTTTTTTTTGAATTCTCTCTACATATAAAAGAGTAAGAGTACGTCAGGCAAGTGGAAGTAGAAGAAAAAAAGTCTTTGATATAGAAAGAAAAAAGAAAGAAGTGGCCATGGGGTCTAAATCCCACTCCACACTCATTCTTCCTCTCTTATCCTCTCTTGTGTTCTCAGAGAGTAATATTTCCTCGTGGAAGTTTGGCGCTGGTTATGTGTGCGCTGGCGCCACGGCTGTAAGAGTACGCGCGCGGGCGGTCGTGAGGTGAAAGAGAAGACACGATCATAAGGAGAAACAAAGAGAGTGAATGAACCAGTGGAATAAGAAGATATGGCCAACTGTACATGTATACATATATATAATATATATATATATATATATAGGATGGTAATGAAAAAAGATGTACCTATACTTGGGCCGGGACAAAATTCCCAATAGGTGGGCCCCATCAACAACATCATGGGCTCATCATAATGATATTGCTTCGTTGTGGCCTAATCATAGTTATGAAAATTAATCATTCGATATCCCTCAATAATTTCTACCTTATTCCAAAACATTTTTTCTTCTCATTCAAATATTGATAAATATAGAAATAAAATAACAATAAAACTGAATGAATATACAGTAAGAGATAAAATATATGAAGATACTCCGATCAAATTGTATATATGTGCTAACAGTCGCGTGCTAAATAATCAACACAAACTATTAAAATGAAAATTGATATACATCACTTATCATTATTTTAATATACCGAATAATCTGCCTGATATTTAAAATTTGGAATTCTCATTAAAATACTTCAATAATTCAACCACACAAAAACAAAACCCAGTTTGATTACAATTCTCTGGTTGTTGAAATAATTCATACCAACTATTAAGTAACAAAAAAAATTGTAGAGGGATGTACAGAATAGGCAAAAGCGGGAAGAAAGAAAAAATGCCACTGAGAATACACACACATGCATTTATGTGTTTGAGATATTTATATACATACATATAAATACGAGTGTGAGAGGGTGAAAGAGAGCTCGCGGAATGCTTTCACATAAAGACGCGCAACCCCATAAGACTTCATCCCCCTTTATGTGTGGACCGGGCGTGTATTTCTACCCCGACTGTTCGTCGACGCGTGGAAGTGTGCGTGGGCCACGGAAAAAAAAAGAAAAAGAGTAAGAGAACAAGACGGATGCGAGCATAAATGGCGGTGAGAAGGGAATGGAAAGAAGACTATACATTTACAAACACACATACACATTTATATATGTATATAAGATGAAGGAAAGGGGAGAGAGTGTATTGCGTGCGTGAATACGGGGATCAATGCTTGCTCGCGCGCTTTCGTTATCCGCACGCGTATGTATATATATATACATATATATTTCCATCGTTTCTCTGCGTATCGGATGCAGTTCGTGCGTAAAAGCCACCCCCGCGTAATTTCTCCCCAACTCTCATCGACTCTTCCTTCACATATATTTTTTTATTCTCGTCTCTCTCACGCAGTTCCAGATACATTTATATACCTTTTCATTCTCTTATGTTTTTTCTTTTTTTCTTTTTGTTAGCCAGCATGATCTTTCTGTTTGCTGTTACGGGGTTAAAAACCATACACATATACGAGTATGTTACTGCTCATCAGACATGAATAGCGAGATGAAATGTTTTTGAATTCTATTCCAATCACTGCGAAGTAATTAAATGTTTCTAAAATGCAACAGTGTGAGAATTGTATACCATAGTAATGAAATAAAATTTTATTCAGAGTTGAAGTGTCATAATTATACGATTTATTTCAATTGATTTTAATTTCATTGGAGAGAAATTGTACAGAATGAGAACTAATATTTCAATCAAAATTATATGAGGAAAGTAATGGAAAAAGAAAAAAGATTGAATGTACACATCTATGTATGTATATGAGCATATGTATCAACCACATGTGTTTGACGTTATGAGGATCAGGTTTGATTGGCGGTTGCCCACATCTTTTGGCAAGATAAAAACTCACCAGCATCGGTAGTTATTGAACACACATTTACATATATATATATATATACATATATACAGATGATATACGAATGTGCGGACGATGATTTTGAGGGATAAGAAAAGAAATCCGGAGGTCGTGGAACATGATCCGGGTTGTCCGCGGTTTATATACATATTTGCTCTCCCTTTTCCTCTCACATCTTCCCAGTAGCTCACTGCACTCGCTCCTTGTTCTTATGCGATATTTTTGTTCCCATCAGGTTGGAAAAAGGGGGCCATATGAACGTGGTCGCATAAAACCCATATAATGGCTATGCTGAGGTCTTCCATTGCCTGATATATATATATATATATAAACTGCTACCACAACGACAGTAAAACTCAAACGACAAAACTGTATGTACTGACGTTAAATTTATTGCTTTATACACTGTAAGCATTTATACATAAAAAATTGCCTCTTTTACTAGTTGAAATTATTTCATTGTTGTCAGCACTGCATACGCCAATTTGCATTTACACATTCACACAACAAAAACTTCATCATTATATTCATTTGTAATCATATACTTGATACATCGGTTAATTCTTTTACCGTAATCCATCATATGAAATATTTTCTTCGTGGAAATTCGTAGCAACAACATATAGAAACGGTAAACAATTTTATTTATTTATGAATATGTATATTTGTATGTTTTTTGTATTTATTGTATTTATCATGACAATACGCGTCTATTTCCACAATACGATGATGCTGGATAATTTTACTGCCTGTTATACTTGGTACTGTCATTATATACCCAACAAGGCAGTGAAGGAAAAACATATTATCTTTTATGACTTTCGCCATTTTAGTTTCTTTTATTACTCCTTTTTTTGTTTATATTCGAGACGAATATTTTCGCTTTGTACATTCATAATATTTTGTTTCTTTCATTATATCTTTACAAAACTGGTGAATATTAATGTAATTATAATCCATAGACATACACAACGAGAAAAAAAAATAATTCCCAAAGGGTACATAGACTTGTGATTAAATCTAAATGAAATTTAACGTAAGAATATATTTCTAGGAAAATAAATAAATAGATGTTTGAATAGAACAAATAAAATTGTCCAGATTTTCCAAAATGGAAATGTTCAACTGCTCGTAAGAAGAATGTAATTTGAATGGAATTTCTTTTTCTATAAATATAAATTCTCACATCCATATCAATATTACACCATACGATTCATATTTATCTAACGCATAGCAGTAAGAGGAAAATAAAGATGAAAATGAGAGTTAAACTTGCGACTAAGAGACAACATCAAAGTCGCCTTGAGATGGTATTTACCGATATATATCTCGCCGTCATAATGCGACGATAAACAAGGGGAATAAACTCGAGTTGGGTTTGGCATTCATGTTTATACGCGTGACACGGTGCGCCGATACAGTCTCTCAGTTCTCTTTCTTACTCTATCACTCTCCCTCGCCTTTCCTTCCTCTTTCCATAGCAATACTGCTATACTTCCCCAGAGAATATCGCTATGTAGCCACTCACAATCGCGATACGGACGACACACTCGCATTGGAAGCTCCCGTTTTGTGTTTACCCCGACGGTGACCGAGAGCTAGCGACGTGCCATTGAGCAGCTTGCAACGTTGCAGAGATCTTCGTGTCGACTAAGAGCAGAAGACAGACAGAGGCATTGAGAGAGAAGAGAATAAACATATGTAGCATATATGTATTTGTGTATGTGTACATATGGGGCCATAAACGGGCGAGAGAGCGTGCAAGTGCACGGTTAGTCGAATGGCGCGGGAGTATCCCGTACGTTATCGACTCTCTCCTCTGGCTTGGGTTTATCGAACGTGACCGTATACACAGTATGTACTCGCTTGGGTGTACGTGCGCGCTCATAGATTGCCAGTATCGTCTCTGTATATGTATATAGAGTCTCTTGATCGAGCAAAATGCAGTACGAGTGCAACGCGAGAGCGAATTAGAGAGGACGGGAGAGAAAGAGGGTACAGGAGGATGATTCCTCACTGTGAAAATACCCTCATGTTCATACCCGCGGGCGCACTCCCTCACAGATTGCATTTGTTTCCTTTCATTCGTTTGTATTATTTATTTATTTATTTTTTAACTTTTGTCAGGAGTACATTATTGATCACAATGATCGATGATATAGATCATTTCAACGAATCTTGCGAAATTGATTTGCACATCAGTACAGAATAAGTGGGCAGAAACGATTTTGTATTGATGGGATTTATTATTATTTCTGGAAAATATTGTTGTGAATGTGATATTGTTGGGTAGAGATATAACGTGAAAATTATGACATAAGTGGAACATAATATACAGTAAATAGTCGTAGTAAATGATGGGGTTTACACTATCAGCCTCAATTTAATTTTATCGAGTAGGTAACAAAGGAGTAGTTTAAACAAAATATATAGAGGTTATAATGGCAGCATAAAGTTCGCAGCGCGCTTTAAAGTTCGTATGAACGTAGTGGATATATGTACAGGGTGCCCAGAATTATTGGCATTCTTGTTAATGGTCAAAAACAAACAATTTTTCTTCATAGACTTTACGCATTATTAAATTCATATGACTTATTCATTTCCCAATTTTTCCAGCTTTCGCGATTTGAATGTGACGACATGGGTCTTATTGTGACAACAATCAAATTTTAAATTGATTCGACAGTAAATTCGACAACAAATTAATTCTAAATTGATCACTCCTACGAAAATTACTAATTTTGATGCACCCTATTTATGAATTCATCAAATATGTTGATAAAGAGAGAAATGAGATGATGATTTAGTACACAACATTTGTATTCATATGGAAAAAGAATAAAAATGATTTATGATGATGGAGAATATCGATCACGAGATGGCAAAGAATTGAAAAGAATTATTACCGTATAATGATAATTTACTCTGAGGTATATATACATATGTATATATTGTTGACATCTGGTGGGCTCATTATATTGAGTGAGGCATCGCACCGCGTGTCAGTCGCCCCATACACTTTGTTCCCATATCGTCTATATTGTTTTTGCTACAGACAACACCGAATGACGTGTGTTGTAACTCGGCTGGATCATCGTTTATTACAGCACTCGCGTTTTAATATTTTCCGAAACGAAAAAAAAAGAAAGAAATAAATGAATATGAATAAAACACTGCTTATATATATAAATATTGTGGAAAACGATAGACACTGTGCGATGATAAAACTTTGAGGTGGAAATGAAAAATAAGAATACTTTATCACGAATAGGAAAGAAGTTCAAAGTAAAATATACAGCACTGAGTTATGAGGATGGCACACAAATGATCTGAAATTATTATTTTTTTCTTCTATCCACCAAACCACTACGATCATCTCACGGCGTTTTGATGGCGGTGCGAGGGTATAAAAGATATAGGGTAGGGCAAAAATATATTTTTATATATACATATATATTCATATATATTTAAAAGATTGGTGAATAGAGACGCGTATTGCCCTGTATAGATCGCATGAGGCGGGAGGGGTTTCGAATGGGGCCTCGTTGGTGCCATTGGTGCACTCACCTTCAGGGGTGGTTTTTTACTCCAGCTACCTCGAAGAAAAGAGTGCATGGTCGCGCACAAAATACAACTGTGCCTGCATATTTATATGTATGCATGTGAGTATATATGTGTGCACACGTGTACATACCTACATGATGAGAACCCACCCTTATGTATAGAAAAGAGCGTCGCGACATAATAGAAAACGTTTCCTCCCTTCTCATCTCTTCGCGAGAACGTCCATTGGGAATTTTAGAAATATTTCGTTGCTTCCCATTGTCGTGACAAAACGAAAAATGGAATGAGAGAAGGCGGGAGGGAACATGAGGGAGTGAAGAAAAAGAGAGGGCAGGGGTGAACTGTGATGTCCGGAATTCACGACCATTTTCCACAATTTTACTCTCTTTTCATCGAGAATTGTAGAGAGCATAGAAAAGCAAATATAGAAAAAGAGAATGAAATGTAGATATATCAAATTTCGAAATGCCATACACGAATTCTGTAGGGTGGATAAGGGTGGCACACGGAAATGTCATGAGGTAGTGTGGATTATTCGGAAAATATTTAAGAGAGAAAGAAAAAACTGTTGGGGAAAGTGAATGAAAATTTTTTTCTTCCCTCCTCCTTCGTCGTTGGGGAAAAAAGATTTTTCTTATATGCCTGACGTTCAGTTTCCTTTCTTATAAACTTCTTCTCGATGCATTGTGCGTATGCATACACACATGTTTATGCTGCGGCTTTTACCTCTCACTTTGTGTACATATACTCATGTGTCTGAAATAATTTATCGTTGCCGACAAGTCATGTATCACCTGTTTTTCTTTACGCGCCGGTGTACACGTGCGAAGTTGCATCGCCCCCGCGCCTCTCTATTGTTTCGTCTTCGTATCTCACCCGGTCAGCGATATTCTATATACTCTCAACTGTATATATTTGACGTTGTACTTCACACAAATATATATATAGGCAGGGATCGTCTACTTCCGCTTTTACGTTCAGCCACGTCGTTTTTTCACACACAGACTTAACGAAGAAAAGTGGAGCTCACCAAGTTTCTCGCGCACATAAAAAAATATGTAAAAAAAAGTGAACCAACCATGTGTTGCATACGCAAGTAAATTCCTGGTTTATCACTTTTTCTCTATTTATTAAACTTTCTTACATCTATTTGTATGTAATACAACACGACATCCTGTCTAACATAAACTTAAAACTCCATTTCTTATAACTTTATTTCTTACATCAAATTTTTTTCATTGAACATATGTGAGAATTCTAGTGAATGGTTGATGAGTCCCATGTACTCATCAGATCCTAATTTGTTGTATTAATTTCTTTTGCTATAAATTTTCCAGTTTACAATACTTTCGGGCGCCAGTTGTTGCACGTCAAGAGGAAGAGTTGTGTCACTGATCTATATTATGAAATGCCTTATCAATTAACCAGACAGGAAGCAAAATCATGAATTTAGTAAATAGCTTCTATTTTATTTCAAAACATTCGCATAGAGAAAAAAAATTTCACAACACCATTTAAATTAGTCTCTCAATGGTGGCTGTCTTGTACTAAGTATACTAAATTCAACCCCACATATAACATTGAACAACAAATATTTAATTTCATGTGGAGAAAAAAGTTATTTCACTAGACTGTCGTACACATCTTTTCATTTTTTCATCCTTTTTTATTTTTCTACATAGACGTGGAAATGAAACAACTATAGGCAATGCCATGGTGGTGCGACAGGTCAAGACGGGTTATTCATATCTTCAAGTTCCCACAAGTTGATGCGTTGAATTCATATGAATATATATATTTGAATACACCGCACATATAATATATACAAGTGTGTGTGCATGTATTCAGATATTTTCTATATAACCACTGCGTTATTGACTCGACAAAGAGTATGCGACAGTCACATATACGAGGGTAGGTACTTCTCTCAATGCGATTAAACTTTTATGAGTACACCATTGGCGTCATTACGAGGCAAGGTAATTTCCGTCCGGCGGTAAAGGGGTTGAACGACTACTACCACAGCGAACATGATGACGACAGCGACAAACTCGCTGAGACACAATTCAACTAACAGCATATAATATATTATCAATACGGTTTCGTACCATATATCTGTGTATAAATATACATATATATATATATATATCTTAGATATTCAACCCCTTTGCTTCAGTGCGATTTACTTATTTTCTTTCCTACATGTATCAACCCTTCATTGAATATGTATCAATTGATTATTTAATTTGTATACAACAATAAGAACAAAATCGATAAAAATGTATAATAAATACGAAAAAATGTGTCTTCATATTTGCTCTAGTTTAATTTTTTATCATTACGATATTAATAATAAATTAATGGCATTCATTCTACAGCCACATTATCCATCGGAGTTATCTGATGAAGAATTCATGTTTTTCCTCAATTTCCAAGGAAAAGAGGGTTTCGAATCACATCTTATTTAGTTTATTCCAGTTGATTTATGCACCGACAGTGGATTGACAATAATTTACCCCAACATGAAAATGTTTTCGATTAACTTTTACTTCTGATGATTCTCAATTCATCATAAACAATTCTAACTGAGATCACTTTCGATCAAAATAATATCCAATTTCCACGTCAAAAACAAATGTCAACTTAATCTAGAAAATTTCTCTCTCCGTATCAGTAAGGAATCCCAATGAAAAGAATAAAAAGAAAACAAAATGCAAAGCATCGCAATAAACAGTAGCCCAAAAATGGTTGTCCTAAAAAATCTCCAAATCGGCGCACGTCTCTCAGAAACGAGAGGGGGGCACAAAAGGAACAAAAAAAAGGAGGAAAAAAAATACGGGTCGATTGCGGTCGTGTCCTGGACAACGATGTACGCCCCGGTGGGCTTCAAGGGGTGGCGGGAAGGGCGCGTTCGAGTTTACAAAACGTAATCTGGTCGTGGTGGATGTTGAAGAACGAGAGAAATAGAGAATTCAAAATGTAAAAGAGAGGGATGAGAAGAGAAAGAGAGAGGAGAATGGGAGTTAGCCAGGCCATCACCATCAGGTTTGGACACGGGGTGGAGCGCAAGAGGAATGAGGATGAGGGTTGGTTCGTTCTCTCCCGTAACACATATACATATACATACATATACACAACATATATCGATGTGTTGCGTATAAGGGTGGTATTTTGGACTCGAATACATGGCCTAACACATTCATGTTCAAATATATACCAACAAATCTCAGCGCTCGTCACGTACATATACGCTCGCATACAATCACGCACGCACACACGCACATATATGTACAGACATTCACATAAAAATATATAAATACAATCCGAATGGTATATATTTCTAATACTATTAGGTGGTGTTCCGTTACACGTCGACAGATGTACGGATTTTAGTGGTGCAATCTCTCGGTTTGAATGTCTGTTTCCCTCTATTGCTCTGTGTAAATACATATATATGTGAGCGTGAGCATCAACATCACATGGCATTGGGGGTGGCTGCAATCGGACCAGCTGCGTTGAACCGCGATCGCGTACGTGTTAAATGTACGCAACGTACCGTTTCGCCCGCGGGAGCGTCAATTGATAGTTTGGACAAACGAATGAGTAGAAAACCCAACAGAAAGTGCTTGAGAGGGGAATAAATGCACAATCCTTGATGCTCACATCCGCGTGGACTTGGTTCATAAATTGGTGAGTAAGTTAGAATGAAGTTCTAATAACAAGAAATTCTTGTCTATGTTAGTTTTGTTTATTTAAGTTAATTTGCTGTGGCTATTGACATTTCCTTTTCTGTGCGTTTTTTTTTCCATTTGTATTCGTGGTGGTAAGTTATGACGTGTGTTCATTATTGGATATACCATAAGATAGGTAATACACCACAAACAAATGTCCACATATGAGGAAGTAGACATTCTATTGGCTTGAAATTGTATTGTGATAGTTGCGATTGAAAGTTGCAAAATATACTCAAATGTATTTTTTTCTCCTTGCAGTGAGCAGTCATGGATAAGTATGTTTCCATTTCACTCACATATCAAGAGTATATCTATTTAAATAGAATTGTATTAGTGCACTGACCGCAACGCCATTATATCTGCAGGAATATCACATGTTTTCATCATTTCTCATTTTGTTTAGTATTTGGAAAATAACTAACGTTTCATCCAATGCAAACTAATTACTTATTCTATTCGAGAGGAATTATTCGACAAGGCAATATATTTTTAATTACCTTGATCACTATTTGTAGTACTTTACACATCTAATTAATTGCGGTCTGCGGAATTTTTCAACTGAATAAAATATAGCGACACGATATAAACAAAAACTATACAATAACTTATAGATAGCTCTTCAATTAAGAGTCACGAGGAATTTCAAGCAATTCAATAACACTCGGCGTTGCGAACTACTCCATGAAAATTCGTAAAATGAAAAAAAATAAATTGCATCAAGTCTATATTGGTATTCGTGATTATTTTGGTATCGATTTGCGACATGTCAAGTGTCCACTGCTATACAGACTAGAATGCAAAAATGCAATGTATAGACTACATAGATAATTCCAGTAGTGAACAATACCTATACACATATATGTATAAAATATGACATATGCATGACTACGGGGCAGCTTAACTCTACAGTATTGAAATGTTGTGCAATGAATTATCTGCATGTGCATGCATATAACGCAGAGGGATGCACCACTTTGTGCGGTACAGTCCATGGTAAGTAACTTGTGGAGTTCTAAGCATTGAATGAAAAAAAAAAAAATCTTTGTAATTCATATTTTAATCATGTGCAATTGATTCACTGCTGTATCAGGGACAATAGATATAACCAGTAGACCTCGTTCACACGGTCATGCATCTTTTTGCATACAAAACCATGTAGAACATCAATTTAATCAGTTTATACGCTTCACCATCATTCGACATCACTTATACAGCATATTATATCTGCACAACAGCATATGGTAAATATAAGATAATTGAAATGATAATAAATAATTCATTGAGTGTTGTGGGTAAGCAATCAATTAAAATCACGAAGGGCACACGATTCAAAATAGTTATGCAACACAAATAAATAAATATGCAAGTAAAATAATCGTCAAATGATATTTCACTAGAGAATTTTTGTCAATGTGCAACGTGTTGAGTCATGGACCTCCAAAGCTGTGCGTTCATATTCAATAGATATTTACGTGAATGTGCAAAGGCTGTACGAATATATAGGCATGAACGGGCGATTGAAATGGCATACACATCCGCACGTAGACACACACACGTATAAAAGAAGAGACCTGAGAGTATAGAGAACAAAATAGCGATGGTTAATTAATGGATCGGCACGCGAGAGCAGCCGGAATGAGGCATACCGTGTGCGCCCTCTATCGTTTCGTGTTGGGTCCTGGTCTGCCTCATTTCTCTTTTCTCTCTTATAAGTTTGGTGGGCCTGATGGGCTTGCGTGCGCGCTCAAACATTTTCGTTGAAAAGACGAGACGCACGGCCCTTCATCTATATATCTACAGATATACCTTGAATTACAACTCTCATCGAGACCGCGCGTTCACGGTCTATTGTCGCGGCTATGTTTTGTCCCGTCAGTCCCCAATGCGCAATGCGATATCCACCGTTCCTTTAGGGACTTCTCTGTGACGCCGAAATTGCCGCGCCGTCGCCGTCCTGTATGCGTCTGTGTCGTAGAACAGAGATACAGCCAAACTGAGAAAAAGGAAGAGTGAATTAAAGAGAGGAAGGTGGGTGGGTTTTGATTATATAGTTCAGAACTTGTCAGAGAGTGAGTTCCTCTATGTGAGAGTATTTAAAATTCATCATGTATATTTGTGAATGCTGCGGTCTTTCAATTCAAAAGTCTCTTTATTCTTCACGATATCGAGACGGTCCAAGTCGGCAGCAGGTTTCTAGGGATGAAGGAGAGTTGCGTGCGATATCGTTTTATTTCTATACTCATGTATATATGATATGTACAAGCGGAACAACAGAAGAATAAAAAAATAAAAGATATCACATGAATTTATATATCTTGTATATGTACCATAGACTCTTTTTCCCACTGGCGGTGTCTTTGTGAAATGTGCGACGACCTAATTATACTCTTTTCATATTGACTGAGAAACTGATATTATTAATTTAAAAAAACCACCGGGAATTATTTTCTTTATTAATGTGTAGAGAGGAAAAGAGTTTTTATTGATCATATGCTCATTGACGTTTTATTGATATTATATACATACCATTTGCTCTCTTTTTTTTCAGTTTAAAATTTATGCAACCCCGTTAGAAAATTCTTCAGACAACTACTTGATCGATTTGTTCATGTCGCTTATGTCATCATTGTCTTCGTATTTTGAATCAATTTGGTCAATGAGTTTTCGACATTTCAGTCGCGCTAACAATTTTCACCGATGTATTTATACATATAGGTACACAGAAACATGGTCCGGAAGGTTCATAGGCATCCAAGAATTTTGGATAAATACATAGAGAGAATATTTGACCGAATAATTCAACAAACAATTACCTCAATGATATCTACAATTATATCAACGAAATAAAACTACATGAATTCACATACGATTTAATTTTCGTTCACCCTGTTGTTATGTCATAAAGTAAGAATGGAAATTTTATACAGAGATGAAGCCCAATTTTATAGAAGTAAAAACATTATTTTCCATCATTCAAAGTAGTTCCACATTAGTGTTAAACACATGGGAATAAAATATACTGAATAATTCAACAACTTGATGGATATCCATAAAAATAATTTATTATATTGACATTTGTTTTTGAAAGACAAACATTAGAGACATTATTGTAGACATCGAAACTTTAGCTGGCCATTCTTACCATAAAGTACATACTAAACGTTAAATGTCAGAATATGCATCCCCATTCTGCACATTCATTTGATGAGCAATTGAAGAAAATATATAAGAATTGTAATTTGTAAATACTCATTGCATAAATATATATATTTCTAGAGAAATTGGTTTGATGATATATTATTTTGTATCTCCCTCCTTTATTTGTTCTTTATTCATATCTAAGTGAAAAAGTTCCCCAGTTCATCGATTTCATATCCACATATATATATATATATATTCTGACCCAATTTTTTTAAATATATACAATCATTATCTATTAATAAAACCAGAAATATTACGCATTAATACAATATTGAAAGTGATGTTTCAGTGCACTCTATACAAATCCAGACTGTCACATGTCCCGATTCCAATTCCACATATAGCCCCACATCCATACAAACTCATACATGATGTACAGGTCGACTTATTACCATAAGCATGGTGGCTGTATTCGCAACTGCACTTGTATCTCTTTCTTTAGATTGTACTGTGAGCCACAGAGACAGATCGTAAGTCATTCGCGCGTCGTTAACGCGGAAAAGCGAGACGACTTGAGCGAGACAAAAAATAAAGGGAGGAGGGAAAAGGCAGAACCAACCAAGTGGATGGTATATAGAGATACTGCATAGAAAAAGAGCAAAAGAAAATAAATGCTCCGTCATTTTGGTGGCAGAGCGAGATCACGATGGCGCGGCGTGTTGTAAATTCGGATCTTTCGTCGAGAAAGTCAGCTAACTTCTCCGCCTCGTCATTCATATATACTCTATACATATATATAAACATATATAAATATATAAATATATATATATATTTATGTACCATCGCCATTCCGTTCTCCATTTTCATATGAGGGAGGTACGTAAACGAACGTTGAATGCTCGTCACGCACATGCTGCATCGACCTTTTGCATCAAAAGCTTTGTTTATGGTCCGAAGAGATTTATAGGCAAACCAACAAGAGCATGCGTTTATACATCAGGGTGTGCTGTTTACGCTTATATATTATATATATCTATATATATATATACGTATAGAGATATTTTATCCATGCATTGGGATCTATATACCTCCACCGGATGTCGAAGAAAATTAAGTTCTTGAGACGGCTCCAAGCGCACATATACACACGCCAACAAAATCTATATTGAGTTACGATTTTTGGCGAAGGTGCATCTTTTTTTTTTTCTTTTTTTTTCTCCTTTAGCTGTCCGAGCAATAATAAGTTTAAATTTTATAAATTCTCGTCCCAGTTATTATTAGCGATAGATTGTAAATTGATATGTATACATTATGAATGCAGATGAGTGTGTGACTTAGACTTGATGCGATGATAAAAATATTTGTAATTGCGCACAGGTATATTTATAATAGTATGTATAACATGCATATGCGATGCAATGCTGAAAATAAAAATGACGGGAAAGTGAGTTAAAAAAAGAGTCTCACGATAGAGGATGAATCTAAGGGCTATAAATATAAAATAAATATACATTTGTATCCACTGGGAAACGAGCGCGACGGATCGTCTGTCAGTTTTCACGTTATGTCCACTGAGAATATTAAATTAATAACTTCCAACTAATAATAGATTAAACCTCGTGAACTTTATGTGAGAATTGCATACAGAATATACTCAACAAAAGGAAAAAAAAAGAATGAACGATAAAACTAAATAAGTAAAAAAAAAAGAACTCTTAGCACACAAAGCTCAACGAAGTCAGACACGTCACAACACCCTCGTCGCCACCCCCCATCCCACATCGAATAATCTTCAGACTTTTTGCTATATATCTTTACCAAAAGTCAATATGCACCTTTACAGCGATATTATATCTATATACATATATACATGTGTATATTATCCACACGAAAAATACGTAAATATCTCGTGCGGAATATCTTTTCCGTTGCGTTCGACGCGGCTTCGGTAATAAAACAATTCACGACCGCCAAGCTCATCTCGACTTACTCATCCTCCATGCCATTACCCATATAACCCCGCAACACTAATATATATATATGTATATATATATTCATACATACAGCCACACAACGTTGAGTCACACATAGAAGCGACGAAGAGTATTCAGTCGAGCTCGCTCCAAAAACCCTCTAGAGTTAGTTTCTCTCCTTGTCTTAACTGCGAACTGTTCGTACTAACACGTTATCTTGCTCACTCATACTCATGTTCCACCGTTGCTGCATTCTCTTGTGTGTGAGTGTATGTACACATTATACACATATATAACACGATCTGTGCGTTTCTCCAGGGGTCTTATTTGTGTGGATTTCCCCTCATCAACCCCTGTTCCTCCCTGTTCTGTCCTCAACGACTCGTGGCGCCGAACCTGTGTTGTTTATCCCCACCACAAAGCATTCGTGATTATTTCCTTGTCTTTCTCATGAATGTCGTATTGGTTCATGCTCTCGCTCTATCACACCACCGTTTCCCCAGGTCCCCCTCTATGAGTTCCACTGTTACCTTGCCGCTTTCGCATTTAGCAAATCGCTGGTGATGGTGGGGATGTCACGGGAATCGTGGGCGTGGGTCCATGTACGGTTTAAACCACGCCTATATCAGTTGTTCAGCGCGCGCGTTGCCTTTTTCCCAGCTTCGTAGATCGTGAAATGTTTTTCGCCACGGATTATGACGCGGTCTGCGCGATTATGACCACAGCTCTATACGCGACGTAGCAGGCACCGCACGTACGTATATGGATTTATGTACTTTCAGACATATATATACACATAAAAATATATATGTATATGTATATATGAACTTTTTTTCGTTAGTCTTCATCTCTCTTCTGTATAACCCATGCCGTGATATATTTTATTTTTTCCTTCTTTCCCCTTTCGTTTTCTTCTGGCTCACCGTTTTGTTTCCATTTTCTTTTCCCTCTCAATTTTTGTGTACTCATATCCTTTATATTCTTTACTTTTTTCTTTTCTCTCTTTCGCGACTCGACTCGTCCCTTTGCGTTTCATTTGGTTTTCATTTCGTTTACTTTTACATCAATCCACATATCTGTGTTCGCGACGTATGCTGTGTGTATGTGTGAGTGTGTGAACAGGTAAAAAGAAAAACGTATGAGACTTGTTCTGTTTTTATACTTTACTCGCCTTGTTTGCACGTACACAGTCAAACTGCCAGACATATACATATACCCACTGGAATCGCTGTCCTCGACGTTCTTCTTTCGATATTCCATCGATCCAATGGGATATATGTAATAAATATATTGATTGGGTGTTGCGACGGCTGTCTTTATATCCTTTGGCCACTTTTCGACGACTTAAATAAATTGGGACAGAAATGAGGTGAGAAAAAAAAATACAAAATCATTTGATATGTTTGTTTTTCATCATTATTCTTTCTATTATCTACCAAAACGTAAATGAAGAAAGAAAAAAAATGGATGAAATGAGAGTTGACTTTGACACTTTGATGTATCATATTCCACCAAAATGATACTTTGATTAATATTTCATTTTATTCTTCACTGTCTTGAGACAAATAACTGATTGTAGCAATTGAGTTCATTCAACATTTGTCCCCTGTGCAATATGTTTATTATGAGCAGATGATGACGCATGTGACTATTATGAATAATTAAAAGTTTATAAATACGAATTGTAGCCGCTCGGAGAATAACACAAGTTATTGATGGAGCAAAATAAGATATGAACCTAACCAAACGATCGATGTCAAGTTTTTGTCTGGATATATATATATATATATATATAAATTGGTATGTGGGTTTGAAGAGCTGTCACGCACAACTAACTTCATAGAAAGTTATAAACTCCCATGGATGTAGAATATAATCATCAGTCTCAAGTACCACAATTCTCGCCACCAATCCACATCACATCAAAATATGTGTACATCGAAATGTCGCACACTCTCCTTACAAATTTAAATCAATCATCCTTACAAAACTCGAAGATCACTTGATGAAAATTAAATAAATCAAATAATTCAATACTGCAGATAATTCAATTTTATTGATAGATAATTATCACATTCATCATCACACATAATGTCCATAAACTCATGCACTGTAATGAAGAATTTCAATGTATATACAAAATGAAGTCATAAATAATTTTCTGGTGTTAAAATGCGATAAAAAGTTTTGAAGTTTCAATCTTTCATTCACTCACGCCTCTGATGAGTATTTAAGACGGTCAACGAAATTTCAACACCCCTACTGTAGGTCATTTCATGAAATTATTATAAAGTAAAAGCAACTGAGGAGTAAGTGAGCGGGATTGAATGAGAAAGAGCAGAAGTTATACTAGTGAAAGAAAGAGAAAAATCAGATAAGAAAAGCGAAGGTGTGAGAGAGTAAGAGCGAATGTATTTGGCCTCCGTCGGCGTTTCTCGACTTGAATCCCCCGGTAGGTGCGATACACAAACACACTGTCAAGAAATATATAGACGATGTTGCGCGCAAGCGAAGGCTAAAGTATATACACACCAACACTAACCAATATATGTAAACGTATACATACATATACAAGTAAAATTGCTCGCACGGACGCTCTGGGCGTCACTGTGACACTCTGCGCGCGAAGGACGACGACGTGGAGAAGCCTTGCGCGGCGAATTTGTGTTTTATTTGTGTGAATGTAGGTGTATTTAGGTTGTGTATGTGTATATATTCAGCCGAACTCTGCGCGTTAGAAAGGGTAGGGATTATTCGTTGGTATGGTGGGGAGGAAAACGCGGCAGGTGGGGCGGAGCCAGTCGGTTTATTTCCCCTCTCACGGTACACACACATCTCTCTGGTTTTAGCCAATACACCATGTCAATGCGCGCGTCTCGCCTCTCCGCGTCAATTTTCACACGAAAAGCTCCAACTTTCCGCACTCTATACACTATCGCTTTTATCCATATTTATATACAAAAAAGCACCAATCCCCGGTCGATACATCGATAATTTACATTATAATTCGTTGACTCAATCATTTATCAAATTATTAATATTCATTATTAGTAAATTTGTTCATAAAATATACATAAATTTATACGTAATTTAATCAATGATATTAATAATTGTTCAATTCAGATAGCCGTGACCACGTGAGTTTCTTTTTATTTTTTCATTCATGATTTATTTGCTGGCAGGGTTTTGTATTCTAGTTCAAAGTGACAGATTCTGTGAGATAAGCGAATAATAATAAAAGAAAAATTGTATTCTGTATTTCCTGTTGTATGTCACGGCAAAAATCTGGCACGTCAAGTGCGCGTGTGGGAAGATTGACAGGGTTGTCATCTCGCACGGAGCCAGTTGAATTCAACGCGCGCGTTCTGTATCATTTTTGTCCCTTCCACTACATATATCACTACTATCTATCCCTATTTCACTCTCAGTTTCACGCATCTATATAAAAATGCATATATATATATATATATATATATATTTACAAGTACACACACACTGGAAGTGAAAACGAGGGGAAGCTTAGAAGGGTGGTGTTAATGGGCGTACTCGCGGTTAACACCCTTGATGCAATGTGATGGTGGGGATCGGATATAGCGTTCGGCGATGATCGTACACTCTCGTTGATGGGATAGAACAGTGTATAAGTGCGAGTGAGATAATACGTGAATTAGAATGAGAAGAGAGTAGCGTCGGAAAAGGCGTCGCGAGCAACGCCACCCGGATTGGCGCCGGAACGCCAATCGGGGCGTCGAGCCCTCATTATCGCCCAACTACGGCGGTAGGAGAGGTCGAACGCGAACCCGAGCATACAGATTCCAACTCGTCTCAGTTCATTTCCCTTCCCCGCGTTCGCGTCGTCGCCACTGTCGCGACATCAACGGGGGTGAGCGAAACACCGTGACTCCCCACCAAAACTCGTTTGACCACCACCACCACTACTGCTACTACTAACACAATCATACAGTCTTGTTCATATAATACACAACTACTACCACCACGACCACCACTACTACCACCACCACTTGATCTAACGAGGCTGTGCAAAGAGTACTGTAAAAGTATAAGGCAAAAGTAGCGAGAGCGGCAGCAGCAGCAGCAGCGCCACTGACTTCAGACGCTTCAGCGCTAACTTCACGGCATAAAATCTCTCTAGTGAGTGCCGTCGTAGGGGAAGGGAGGAGGAGCTCAGTTAAGGTCTCAGTCTTTGCGTTGCAGCCCTCCAGCATTCACGCCTACCGCGTCCGCGCTTGGGAGAAGCTTTATATATCTCCCCTCTCTTGCTTTCACACTGTACAAACGTACGTTTGCGCTCTCGCTTCCTCTAACAGTGCAATACGGGACAGTACGAGCGGGACTTTAGCACACCAACACCTCCGCGCGAGCGTGAGGGAGGGTGTGGGGGTGAGTCCCGGAGGAGGTGTCAATCCTAGCGCTGCTCAGTGACCATCGCGGCGCCACCCAAGTAACACCTCAGTCTCTCCGCGGGCACAACGGGCCTCGAGCCCTGACGCGACCACATTTTCGTATATAAAACCAGTGTTGTTTTTTTTCACTATATCCTTACATATCGTGCATTATCTCTCTCACTCTAACTCACTTGCTCTCTTGTCTCTGTACTGTCTATTTATTATTATCATTAATATCAATGTTGTTTCGTTAATTATTGAAGCAATCAACAACGAGTGGACAAGTGTTTATTTATTTTTTTCATCTACGTATCAATGAGTGGTTGAATAAAAATATTCATACTCCGACCTTCATTCAGAGAGTATTATTTTCGTGAAAAGAATTGATATTTATCATTATTTTTATTGGATCGAATCTTCTGTTTTCTCAATATAAAATTTGAAGACAAGTGATAGAGGGATGTGTATATTGTTGTCTATGCCACGATGAAAGTGCTGACAGCGTGGCTTCTCGTCGCCGGCCGTCGGACGCTGTGACTCTCGAAGTCTGCATTTTTTTCTTCGTTATTTGCAATTTTAATGAAGTTTTATGTGAAAGAAGCAAGTGTGACTTATTGATGTAATGGTAAATAGTGTTTGTAAATGAGAGAATTGAAAGTATTTGGAGAGAGAACTGCCAGACGTTTTACAATAATTTTTTTTTGGTGCGTTGGAAGAAATTGAATTTATCATTTGTGAGAGTGAGACAGATAGAAAATATTTATTTGACGTGACGGAGAGTTAGACGAATGTGTATGAAAACATGAGAGGGAAGTGATTATATTGTATTGGAGGTATATCACAACATTGAGAGATGGTCTGAGCGAGAATTCACGTTTGTATTGATGCATCAGCAGTTGATTTTGGTATGCGAATGTGAATAATAATACTAGAGTGGTTCCACGAAATATTCATGAAAGTGTTTCAGTGAAGAATAAACAAAAACAAAGAAAACATACAGTCGAATATCGAATGTGTACAGTAAATGATACATTTATTTTGTCACGTGCTAATCGTGGAGTGATTTGGATCAAATATAAAAGCAAAATAAGTGTCATAAAAATAATTGGCCGATAATATTTTGGCCGAATGGCAATTAAAATGTTGACGTTGCCGTGGAAATTTTCGCGTATAGTGAAAAAAGAAATTGAAATATTACGCGCAAAGTTGCGCGAACGTACAAAATTTTGGTATATGGATTGATGAGCTTTCTTTTATACGAAATTGAAACATTATAACTATAATCATTGCTCCAAGTTTATAGGCTGCATCAAATCGCGTTGTCCATGTAGGATTCAACGATATCCAGTGATAAGCCAGATAAAAATAAAATAAACAGAATAAAAACGTGAAGTACTTGGAGAAAAAATAGGAGGAAAGGAAAAAAAAAGATAAGTGTTTATAGTGCATGTGCGTGTGCGTGCGTGCGTGTGTTTTACGAGTCGTTGTCGACTGTGGATTGAGTCACTCGAAGAGTAATCTCGCGCGACTCTGTGAACTCGCCCCATCTCGATGAGATTCGAACAAGACACTACGTGCAGGGGTACCCACTGCGCCAGCACACCATTACAGGCACCTCAACGTATAAGACCAACGGAAGAGGTGGAGGCGGCGGTGGACGGTGTCCTTTCGGCGTCGCACGATAACGCTGGAGCGTTGGTGTTTGAACAAGAAAAAAGAGAATTTGAATTGGAGACTAATTCAGTTGAGGGTGCAAAAACGGGGCTCAGAGGGGTGGCGGGGGGGCCTGGGATGGCGTACCCCGCACCAGCAGCTGCGCCGACACTTAATCAGCACTCGCCATTTTCAACGTTAAGTAATTCGGCGAGCGGTAATGGAAATGGACATTTAACATCGAGTCATTTACCAGCACCGGCGGCACCACGGCCAACTGATTTTAGTGTATCATCATTGTTAACAGCCGCCAATACCCATCCACCACACCTTGGTGGTTCATCATCTCAAGGTAGTGCTTCACCACCACCTGGTGGACCTGGTAGTCCAGCGGCCGCACCTGAAACACCACCGCCTCACAATCATCAATGTGATCAATTGTCACATTCAACGGCAGCAGAAGCTGCTGCTGCGAATTATTTTGCGTTGGCCGCCGCTAGTTATTGCAATCCCGGCGGTGTACATTTATCCAATGCTTCGCATGGTCCTAACGCGCATCATCTATCGGGAAAAGGATTGCTAGCAAATCCGCATCATCATCATCAATTTAATCTACACGGCCTCACACCACAAGGTGACTATACTTTTCCAATATTTACCTCTTTCATGTAAATTTTTCATCCATTCTTCGTGTTCCGGCATCTTAAATTATTAATTGACGTGTGTGCAATAAAAAAAGAGACAGAGTTTCATTAATGTCAGTGCAGAAGTCTGAGTTGGGGAGTAAAATTGAAATCAACAGTAATGTAGAAACAAGATGAGAGGTTTATGAATTATCAAATATGTGCGAAAAATTGTCTCACTGTGTTACGAAAATTTATTTGGAGAATTCAATGGAGCTGGAATGTTTTGTAAAATCGTTTGAATTTCGCATTAGTAGAAAAAAGTAATTGTTTTTGTCACTTCGGCCACTGTATTCGCCGCGTGATTCCTCTATTAGATTGTGTGTAGCAATTCTCTTATAATGTATATATATGTGTATACATACACATCAGGTGTATTTATTACTTGAGAAGTTGTCACACATGAGAAATTTACGTGAATTTCGGAAGGACGTCCTTCTCTGTCGCGAGTATACGACAGCACGCGCACGTTGTGTTGCGCAACATCCGGAATGAACGATGAGAATTTGCACGCGAGACGTGTCCTGAAGAAATATCCTCGACATATCGTATCTATATAAATATATTTATGCACACAATGTCGGGTTGGAATAGTTTCAAGTAGTGTGTCGTTGATGTTCTGTGAACACACATATTCATATGTAACTGTAACGGTGATATCTCTCACGTCAAGTTTGATATCGTTCAAGTCCTTCAGTAAATTAGCTGAAACTACTTAAAAGTTATTTAGACTATTTGAGTGGTCTTTTGAACAATTATTCACCGAGTCTGAAAAAAGAGAAGAGATGAGAAGGACGAGTGTGGAAAGAAACAAATAAATATAAACAAAATGGACAGTGTACAAATGGCAATGAGGGAAAATCGCCTACTATATCCTCATCTCTTCGGTATATTAATTTTGTCGAGCGACGCGTGACGCTCGCGTTTCTCTCTCTTCAAATGCATGCGAAACTCAAAGTCAACTGCAACACTCTGTTCATATATAGAGAGATCATGGTGATTAATCTTTCCCAAGGGCATAAGCATCACACGCCGTCTTGCATTCGAAATTCAAACTCGCGTAATTTTCATACATGCAGCGAAAGAAATATGTGCGCCATGTCGTTGAGAGAAAATGATAATACTTTATATACAAAAAAAAATAATATATATGACTTGTCAAGTGACCAACAACAGTTTGATCGTGAAACTGTGATAAAAAATTGTCTGTCATTCTAATTTATACATTTTTATTTTTTCATTTCAATGACGAATTATTATTTCAATTTCACAATAATTGATAGAAATGAATTGTTTAACAAAATATTGATCACACGATATTTGTTGTCTCTCATTGGACTGCGTCATATTTTAACTATAATTCAATCGATCGAGATGAATTGTCATTGTGTCGTATGTGTACTCATCGTTTTACCATCGACATCATCGCGTATTTAATATCATATTTAAATGTGCATGTGTGTGGTCTTGTTAACGAAGCCACGACCTCATGACATCTCATCTCCTATTGTTTATTTATTTTTTTTCTCTCTCGCGCATTCACTTTGACTTTGATGTTTTTTTATTTTTTGCTGTGTTTGTACCCCTCAATTTGCATCGAGCACACCGCAAATATCTCTGTAAATTCTTTGCACAACAATTTTAATGCTCTGAATTGTCGCGGTGAAATACGCGTGAGATGAGATGTGGAGGGTCGTGATGCCATCAGAGGGAAAGACAATACACAGTGATATATAAAGTGAAAAAATACGCATAAATTCACTCATTTCTAGAAAACGAAAAAAAATATGACGATAACCCAAGCAGAAGATTACCGGCTAGATGTCATAGCTTTCATAAATATTCATCTCAACTATTTGGAACACTACTAAAATCCATAAAATTTTTTTAGAATCACAATGTTCTTTCATAAATTCAATGAACTTGCGTTCAATTACTCGTTCATTGTCGTGTACTTTTATTATCGCACTCAAAGTTTTTATAAATGAAAAGTGAAATGATTTCACGAGTAATCAGTCTGCAATATATGAAATGGTTCAGTGAATTTTCGATTCTTATGAATGCACTTAAATTGCCCTTAATTCATCCATCAGATAACCTTAATTCTTATAACTAGGAAGAAATATAATCGATGGAATGTAGTTATTATTCAAACGAACACATGTGGCGATTAAAAACATAATGAAGTTGAGGTTTGCTGATGGAAGATTCTAATTTACACCAGCGAATTCAATACTCGATAATGATTCAACTGAATGAATTTATTATTTCTTCTCAATAAATATTGTTTTTCCTAACTCACTGCACAGCGAATTGAATTTCACTCAAAAACGAACAAAAAGAAACAGCGAATCGACGCAATACTAAATATAATCAATCCTTTGACATAGATTTGAACTGTCAAATTGTTCTTGGTGTTATTTTACTATCTCTTCCAAATGGACAACCATGATGGTGATATCGGCTTGCCGTACCGTTGCAATCTAAATGCGCATGCTCAAAGTCTCGCACATCGTTGTTGCCACACGCAGGACAAAATAAAAATAACAAAAGCGCAGGAACTTTAATATTCACCGAGACATAAGTGCAGCAAGACAATGTCAATATAGACCGCGACGATCAGTCCGATTTTTCGTGTCTTGTTTGCGGTTGGGCATCCGTTCACTACGCAGGACGATTGCCGTTGTGTCCCGTTCGGTTGTGTAGGTTGTGTATCCGTCTGCAGAAAAACACGCACATAATTCATATACACACATACGCTCACAGAGGACTAATGCATAGCGAGGCGCGCCATACGCACGCCCGTTTCCCCGAAGCATGACGATTGACGTGCGATGTTTGACCCTGGAAGACGAACAAATAGCGGCTCATTGAAGCAAACTCTTCTTTCTTCAGTTTGTTTTTCGTCCCGATGATCGATTGTCCATAAAAAGCTCGTGGGGTCCAACGAGAATAGACAAAGAAGAAAAAGAAGGAAAATTGAGAGTTAATACAGGGGGGGAAGCAGAGAGAGAAAGTAAAAAAAAAAAGGTCTGCGTGTATAATGTTTCAAAACGGCGGTTTAATGACGCTCCCGTGGGTGTGTTACCATTTCTTCATTTCCTTTTATGTCTATGCTTTTTATTATTTTTTTCTTTGTATAATGCAAACAGCAGTAAACCAAGAAATAGGGAGAGTAAGAGTGATAGCAAAGTTGTAGAATGTAGTGCTTGGGTTGTATCTACGGATAGGAGAAAAAAAAATAAAGAGCGTCATGTCGATTACGGTATTTTACAATTGCAAGGCTCGTTCATAAAATTGATAACCACAACGATGTTGGACATGGCAAAGAGGAACCCAGGTCGAGACTATTTTATACGAGGAGAAAAGTACTAGTTGTGTATACTTGTGGAGAAGTAGGAGAGCCACGCGCGCGTTATATTTATCTGCCTATAGCACTGTATACAAAATATACACACAACTTCAGCTACCCTCACTATATATTTCAACGATGGACTTTTGTATATGTATATGTAGTCTTGCTCGCTCTCCCTCTCTCGTTGTTTCTGTGTTCACTCGCGCTTGATATATACCTGGGAAGTTTTTGCACTTGTTGCTACAAGCCCGCCGGAATCGCGTGGTCGAGTCATCCGGTCGCGGTTTTATCCGAATGCAAGTAATAACAATTGTAATGCGTCCACTCAAGAAGAATAAAAAAAAAATTTCTTTTCCCTTCATTTTAGTTCATTTATTATTGTCATTATTATTATCATCTTCTTTCTTTTCGCATCCACAAGTAAACCATTGAGTTAAGGTGCTGTTGACTGAGAGTAGTGTTTTTTTATCCAGGCCTTGGACTTGGTCCGCACACGCCGGAAGAGGCAAACGCTGTTCTGGCAGCCGCAGCAGCAGCGCTCCATCATCACCATCAGGGTGGACCGGGTGGACCAACGATGAGGCCATTGAGGTTGCCATTGCCTCCGGGCATGATGCACTCATCACCACTTCCCTTAGCACCTCATCATCCCCTCTCAGCACCTCACCATCTTGTGCCACCACATCATCCCGAGGAGGATGGTGTTGTTGACGATCCGAAGGTCACCCTCGAGGGCAAAGAGCTCTGGGAAAAATTTCACAAACTCGGCACTGAGATGGTCATTACTAAGAGCGGCCGGTAAGATTTCTTCATAATTCTTTTTTATATACACACATATACATTTTCTCTTTCGTTTTTATATGTATGAATACTTATGATGTACATTTATATTTTTTATTATGATTTATCAAGACATTATGGTGAGAACTATAGTTATGGTAATGGTTCAACTAATCACAAGTGAGAACGATTAGGTTGTGTGATTGGATATGCGTGTGCATGAAGGTATAGGTGCTTTGATTCCATATCGCGCATATGTTATTTATGGGAGGAAAATCGTATCGTTATGCCAAGTGGTTATAGATGACATTTACGAGAAATTCATTCAATATTGATTTTCTTGCATACTGAATTATCCGAAGGTTTTTCTTATACTACTTCATTTTAAATGTACTTGTGGAAGCCTTGAATTCTTGTTAATTCTAAAGAAGTCAGTTGCATTGAAGATATTACGGTTATTTCATTTGGCTTCAATATTACGTGAGGGAATTTTTCAGTGAAGTGCTGTTCACACTTTGACTACATTGACGTTCTCGTTTTTCATTCGCACTTCGACTTCTTTGGCTTCTCTGCTGTCATGCTGTGGCGTTCTAAAGTATTAGTTGGCCCATTTATTGTAAAGATCGATCGGATAAAAATTATGAAAAGAATCTTCAACAAAGAAATAGTAATTTTTGTATTGACAGTCAGTTTTCGAATATATCGTTTTCGGGTGAATGAGAAATGTTCAAATGTAAAAAACATTTGGATTTTGTAATATTTCTATTGAGTGATTCGAGAATGAGTCGCTTGAGGATGGAAAAACCACCGCGACGCGGGTATTCGGTTATTTTTATTGCGGTTTTTTTCACTTTTATTGTGCTTTGTATAACTAAAAATATTTTTCCCTTTCTCACATTTAAGAGCGAGGCACAAAGAGATCGGAAGCGCACGTTTCGACGGCCAATTGAAAACTTTTTCCTTCCCCGCTTATTTCTTTCACTTACAACATTCACAATCAATCTACCCTATTCTGATCGTCACTATATACATATAGATGATTGCGTACACTGTAATAAAAAAGTGAGAGATAAAACGAATACTTTGAAAGGTGAATTTTTATTTTTATTTTTTTTCATTGGGTGGAAAATATTTTCGGTGAGCGACATTATCATTGCTCTTTATCGTGAAATATACCATACACTTCATAAGTTGTGTTCAAACTTTTTCACCAGTAGGATGAATGAAGTTGCAATTATAAAAAGAGAAAGAGGGTGAAAAGAAAAAAATAAATAAAGTAGAGGAAAGAAAAAAGTTGAGATGTAAGGGTAGAAAGTAAAAAGTTGAGAGTTTGATGAATAAATATGTGGGGACTCGTACATGGTCTGGAAACCTTTTGGACACTTACGTGTCCCAAGTTTATTTGTCAATACATAAGTTATTATTATCAATGTGACTATAGACTTATGTGCATTACGTCTGTCGTGGTGGAAAAAGGTAAAAAGAACAATTATTACCAGTTTAGTATGGTGGTGATATGAAGTGAAAGAGGGAATGAGCATTAAAGAAAGAGAAATAGACAAGGAAAACGAGTCGAGTGAGGAGACATGTATTAAAAGGGCGCGCTTATATATAAACTTTTGCATATTTAACGTGCGACGGACAGGTGCGTGAGCGGCCACGCTCGCGGGTGTGTAACCAAGAGTGAGCATATAAACCACCATGAATACCATATCTTTAACGAATGTTCCTTTTTTATTCTCCATATTCCATTTCACTTTCGATCATATGATCTAAACTTATAACAAAACAGCCATTGAGACGGGATCACGCGAGCATCATTATGAGACACTTAATTTTAATTAAGATCGTCAAACTCAAGTTTATAATATAATTTTCCTCCTTTTTATTTTGTTCCTTTTGTTATAATAAAAAACGTAATTTTCCTCCATTCATTTGAATTAGTATATAATGCGAGCGATTACACGATCATAGATTACTCTTACCCTTATTATTATTCGGATATGATTAATTTATTATTTACTTTGAATTGATATTAAGGAAAATTTTACGTGTATATAATTTTTATTAAAATACAATTTCGTTGCACATCGATTGCAATCTATCGGAGATAAAATAAGAAGATGCTTTTTTGTTTTTTATCTCTTCATTCACACGCATACATAAATAAAAACACGAAAAAGGAAAAAATTCATACGTACAAGCCGTTCACGCGATACCATCTTATATATCTGAGTTTACATCTTATTCCTCTCGGGCGTGATCGCGTTGGCAGAAGTATATCTCGTGTCCAACGTGCAATATAATCTTCCATCAGTGCCCGCTCTAAATCAATCTGCATCGATAAATCGGTCTGGACGCGCATCCTCCACCTTCTCGTCTTTCCTTTTAACTTATTCGCGCATCTTCTTTCGTCTACACTTCGTCCTCCACTGTATATTCATGTATATAATATATAACCTACATGTTAACTTCCCTGCTCTGACCATCATCACCTATATATGTATATCAGAAAATATTTTACTGAACGAGCCCGTATTCATGTGACGATAATGTATACACACATCCATCATATATTAATTCATGGTGAACACAACAGCAGATAATTATACAGGTGAAGAATAACACCCAGGCATCTTTAGTACTATATTTGAACCTGGTCGTGTACTCAACACATTTCAATGTCATAAGCACACATACACACATGTGTTATGTGTTCACTGAATTATTTTTTCTTCTTTTCTCAAACATATACACAATTGCAACCGCTTTTCATAAAAGTTCGTGCGGGTGTTTTTCATGCCAAATATGTATGCAGTTCATATTGCACATGCGCTATTTCAGATAGCTTTATCACTTCTCAATGAAAGGCCGGAAGTTAATATCAATTCTCAAAATATGAATATTCAAATTGATATTCGATATGGGAAATGACATCAGTATTTAAACTACAGTTCTGCATGATAGAACTACCGGAATATGGCGTTGAAAATGTAACTGGATGCATTCAGGATTTTGCGATATGTAATAGACATAAAGAAATATGTTTACCAATACCATTGGAAGATGATGAGTAAATATACCATATGGGTGTACATTTAATGTGTTATATATACTCATGCATATACATGAAATAGGTGAGAGGAGGTAAATGGACCTCCGGGGATGGCCAGAAGTGAAGCGAGAACAGAAAGATAAAGATTTCACTATTTATAAACGAGTGCGAGTGAGAAATAATAAAAACATGGTATATAGATATTGAAAGAGAAGGAGATATAATACGCTTGGATGTTCGCATATATATATATATAGGAGTAAATAATGTGGGGAAAAGAGAGTGAGAGGTCTTAAGTATAGGGCTTGGTTAACGATGTTTGTTTTATACATTGGCAGCCTCCTTCAAACCTGTAATCTTTCTAAACGAGATATTATACCGGCTCTCTCTCCTTCACATTCATCTCTATACGCGGATTGGTTCACTTTATCTTTTTCTTTCTCACTCCCTCCCTCACCCCTTTTTACGTCTCATCGTGAAGAAATATATGATATAAATATGTATGTGTGGTGGTGGTGGTGAAGTTGTGTTGTGAGATCTCACAACGACATCGAGACTCGAACCCAGTGTGAGCCTTAGGCCCAAAATTGCTTCCTTCGTTTGCTTTATATGGATGTGTTTGTGTATGTGTGTGTGTGTGTATATATTCTCTCATCATTCTCGTTTCGCATGCGTTGCCCACTCAGCTGGAACTTAAATTGTCGGCCATTCACGAAACTTCACGCAGGCCTCAGGGCAAGCAGGAGTATATACCTTTGGTGGGACCAGGGTGGGCCTCTTGATTTTTTGGTGATACAGTATAGACACTATATATTATCGTACACGGGTATATATTATATCTGTATAATATGTAGATATTTGTGTGTAGTGGTTAAATGATCATGACTTCATGATGGTTATGTGTTATGTTGCGTGACTGAAAAATTTATTTTAGTAGTAGAATTATTTTTTTTTCGTCTTTTATTTCAAAAAATTTTCTTTTATCTCGTCGATTTGCATTTTACACGATCGGTGTTACTTTGGGGGCAATGTGTGCATGTGTGTGTGTGAATTTTTTTTTTGTGTGTATTTGCTTTTCCCCTACTTCCACATCAGTATACAGGCGTATATAGGTGTATACAGAGAGGAAATTGATGGCTTATCGTGTAGATTATGTAGAGTGGGTTGTAAAAGAGTTTGCGTGAAGTCAAGTAATAAAAGGTATATGGAAATGGTGAAAAGCTAAAGTGGTAATAGCTATATATATGTGTGCATATGCAGTGAGAAATATTAAAAAAGAAATAATAAAGAATAATTGCGAAAAATTATAGTGGTTATGCAATAGAATAATATATTATATAGGTATATGTAATGTGTAATGATCAATTCATGATATTTTATTAGTTTTATTTATAATTTGACAGTTGGGATTATTTTTATCATAATTACTTCATCAAAAGACGTTTTTTCATCGTTTTCAATGATTTTTCAAATCAGTTTTATTGTGGTTCATCATGAGTTAAAGACGAATGAAATATTGGAAAATTGTTTAGAATTTTGATGGAAGCGAAAATTTTCTCGCTATTTTATTAAATGGAATTGAATTAGTTTCGGGTTCTCTTTTTTCTCACTTTATCTATTGAGCAGTGGTACATTACGATGAAATGTGGCAACGTTCATAAATTTTATATACACTGTGAACTTTGAGGGACCAAAGGCTACACTGTGGTGAGAGTTTGAGGTTCACGCGACGAGTGAAGCGGCTTGATCTTCCTGATTTTCAAATCAAACAAATGGCAGAGAGGATTCACAGTAGGGACGCAAACAAACTAGTGACAGCGATGTGGTAGTAATGGAGAAAACATCCTCTTTTCGCGTGTCACAAGAGAATGGGAGAGTGAAAGAAAGTATAAATGAATGGGCACGAGCGTGAGGGAGTTAGTGTGAGAAAAGCGTGGGCGCCAGGCGGTAATCGGTTTAACGAAACTTGTCCTCAACCTCGTTAATCTCTCGTCGTCGCTTCTGTCGGTGAGTGAATTGAAACGCCTTTACCGCCACGATAAAATCTCGAATCAACAGTTTATAACTAGTGAGTCAGTTACTGAAATATACAAACAAATAAACAGAAGTATTTCTACTGTTTGGAATGGAATGATGAAAAAATGTCCCTTCTTCCTATGGTACAACATTTTGTTCGAGAGAGAATTTATCACGATTGAATAGTTCGATAAATTGTCAGCACCCAAAATCTGAACTGCCTATCGATTTTGTCAAATTATAAACTTGAGTTTTAATTAGTAAACATTTCTGATTGAAAATATAAATTTAGTTTTGATTGAATTTACTCATTTTTTGATGGAAATTTCCTTTTTCATTTTGGTTGAGTAATATTTTATACACTCAATTTCAATTTTGTGGATAGATATTCAGCTTCCATCTTCCTTGATGTATTTAATCGTATTTATATCACTTCCGATTGTATATACATACAAAAATATATATATATGCGTTCTATTATGAACTTCATAAATATATATATTCATTTATATAGAAGTATGAGTAGGAAGAGAAGAAGAAAGAGTGACTGAGCACTGTGTCGACCCTCAGGGTCCCGGCGCGGTAATTAGCCATAGTGGGGCTGCGTTCTGTACGCGCGTGTGAGCCTGAAAATCGCGTTGCACGATTGTGCGACCGAGGAAGTGTCTCTGTCCCCAAGCAACCCCTCCGTATACATTTTCCTCTCTTTTACTCTCATTCACTTATTACTCCATCACTCTCTTATTCTCGCAGCATTCTCTTCCTCTCAAATATTTTTTTTTTTAACATCACCGTGTATCGACGTTTCCTACAGATTTACGAGGGTGTTGGTGAAGTGGTTGGTTGAACGAAGACAGTGACTGTAGAAAAAGAGAAGGAGAAAAAAAAATTGAAAAAAAAAGAAATAAGAGGGTTGTGTTGAGTAAGAGACGAAAAAAAAAGAGAGAAAAGGATAATGTATGTGTAGAGAGGTCAGCACTGTCACAACTGAGGTCACTGGGATTGTATTTAAGTATTCATGCACGCGTGGATGTGCACGTGAAAATATGTATATGAATACGTGTATGTTCAACTTTTTTCTTTCGCTCGCGTTCCCTTTCCGCGCTACTGCCGCTGTCGTTGCTGGTGCTTTTTTTTTGTTTCCCTCTCGTTCACGCGCTCTCTATCGAGGGAAGTTTCTTTCAGCTCGGGCCCTCGTGATAATCCACCATGTATAGAGCATGATAATAATCATCATTGCGTCGTTTCCGTCATCAACGTGTCATTATAACGGCTTCAGTGCTTGGTGTCATCATCAGCAAATTTTTACTACCGTATTACATAGATTTTTAACAACCTCTTTCTTTTTATATAATATGTATATGAGCATGTAGGGAATTATATGTATACGTAAATACACATTGCGAAATGCATATGCCTGTATGAATTCCCCAAACCGAGATACAACGCGAGTAAGTTACCTTTCATAACATTTACATACACATATGAGTGTGTTTTTTTTTTGCATTTTTGCATAATCTAGGTCTATCCTCAACTACCACTTTCTTATTCATCATCTGAACTCTCATAAGGCTCTTGAGATTTCAATTAAACTTGTAAATATGCTCTCACAGAAATTTATCCCAAATTTTTATTTATTCTTTTTTTTTTCATTTTCTCCTTCTGAACGACAGAACTGATTTATTATACGGGGATATAATTGTGTAGATATTTTTGACTATTTGGAAAATAATTAGAAATTAAAACATGTAGATTCCAAATGCTCAACCGCACTGGGAAAGGTCTCCATTATGTCATATTGGATGAATAGGAATGAATAAGAAATTCAATTTAATCGCTCCCTTTAAGCTCCCTGAAGCGTTTCTTCTCAAACTGAAGCGCTCGTTGTTGAATGCATTCAAGTTGGATGTATATGAAAAAAAAAAAGTGTGTGGATGTGAGCGCAGTGCTTCGAGTCATTGCAACTAGTCGTCGCGGAGCTATCTTGGAACGGCACTTTGCTGCATGATATTTCAAGGTTAAAAAAATTCCCTACACGCGCGATTATGAGATAGTCACATCGTATCGCGCGCGCAATATACATGCACGCTATCGCGACCCCTTTATGTGTACATATAAAAGCGCGTGCGCGTGCTCAACACTTTTCATACTTATGGAATGAACGTTTTCAATATATTATTATATGTTTTCACCATATCATTACATAGATATTTTTTTCATTTCACCCTTTTTTTTTCTTCTTTTTTTTCACTTTATTCATGTGAATTGAATAATTATCATGTGAATAATGTTTTTAACCACATTCTTTTATTAATATTGCTCGTAAACAGATATATTCATGAATGAAGTGATAAATGGTAACATTGATAATATCAAACACCTTTTAACTCACAACCCCCTCGTTATTATGTCAAATGTAATTATGCAATCGACTCCTCAAAATGAAGATTTCAGGTTTTCGTATTCCAATGCCCCGCAATGTCGTAAATATTCCGTGTCGGATTTTTTCATGACTGAAAATCACTGAAATATGATAAATCGAATGGATTCATTGTCCTAATATTAATAATTAAAAATTAATCCATATGGGAATTGCATATTCGTGTGTCACATTGTGATTAGTTAATTAATTTCTCTTCATATACTATTAATTTTAACGTATTCCATGTTCACTTTGGGGGTATACGTAAATATATACGTATAGGTATATATTCATTGTATTTTCCTTTGCAGACACTCTTTGTCACGGTGCATTCACATAACGCCCGTTATCATCATTTGTCACGCATATAACGTGGGTTATACTTATAACACGCACACCACATTTGTGTACAGCCTTTTTGCTATAGATAGGGGCAGCCATTTATATATACGTTGGGTAATAAAGTGTTAATTCATTATGAAAAAGATGAAGGATGTACACTTGTTAGTTGGAAATTTTCTTTTTCAATATCCTTTTAGATGTGGATGCTCGATATTTACAATTTATTTTATATTTCTGTCAGTTTGATTTATCAAATTTTGCTGTTTAAATTCTCAGTGAAAAAAAAAAAAAAACAAGTGCGAGCATGAGGGTTCGTGTTTTTACCTAATCCTTTTACACGAGTGAGGTTATAACATTGTCTGTAATTGAAAGTCGTCGGTTTTCACGTTGTATGAATGAAATGAATTTATGTGTTTATAAGACTTTACACCACACATCAAGTTAAACAGTTGAATCAGTTCACGGTGAGACGCGTTTATTTTTTTCTCATTCTCTGTTCATTTGCCTTCACAAAATTTTCCAACCCCCCTCTCACGATATTAAGCGAAGTGGAAAATGTGGCGCCTGATATACGAGTTTTATATTGTGGAAGATGAATTTTTTTTTTGTAAATTTTATTTATGTATCGTTGACTTGACGCGCATCATAGAATGTATATACATTTACGTATTTGATGATGGTAATAATCGTAAGCACTGCTGTGCAATCATCCCTAAAGTATAACCTCCGAGTGAAACGAAGTGTATATATGTCTATGCCTATGTATGTGACTGCATATGTCTGCATGTTGTGAATGGATCGATTGTCATGATGGACTGCTCTTGGATGAATTGATATGTGCGTGTGTGTATGCAGAAAAAAAAAGATTTAGCTTGAATGTCATTAATGTGATTTTATTACTCCATGTGAAATAAATAGCCAAATAATTTTGGTAGAACTGTCAAGTTTTGAGATATTATTTGAGGTTGACAATAATTTTGATAAATAATTTTGGATATTTATCTGACAGGCGCGTAAGAGTTATTTTTATATGCATAACTATTTTTCGAACATTCATCGATATGTATTCTATTGATGTGTGTAGTAGTACAGCTGTATATGCATATATAATGAGGATAGTGTTGAACACGTGTTCATTGGTCTTTCCAACGTCGACTTCATGCGCGCCGCGTGTTGTATACGGCTTGAAATTAGCGATTGAGATCTTTTATCGTATAATATATCGAATGAAGCGAGAGAGATTGCGAATATGTTTATAACACGTTCTATTGGACAATATTACGATGATTTGAATTAATTTATCCAAGATATCAATTGGCATGAATAATATAAAAAGAAAAATATGGAGATGTTCGTAGTTGTATATGAAAATAATGATTATATTGTTGTCCAATTCTTTTTTTCACCTTCGCTCCTACTTTTGCAAATAATCTTCTATAATTTCCATTATTATCCCTTTTTTTTACAACATTCCCATCTTTCTTCTCTCTTCGCGTGTGTATATGTATCCAAATACCGGCTAATAGTCTTCTCATTTGATCAGTTGACGCGCGGTAGGTATATAGATATACGCGGCTTTCCACTTAGCATTTATATTGGCACGCCACTGGCGTGAATAGATAATGACCGTTTATACCATGCTTGGCTATCTCTCCGTAACGCTCGGTTTTAATGCCCCGGCGACCAGTTTCGTTCAGCGTCCAAAGAGACGACGCGACTATGTGTGTGCGCGCGCGCGTGTTGCAAAGCCTCACTATATACAGTCATTGCTATAGAGATATGTCACTTTTTTTTTATTCTCGATTCATTCAAAGTAGACAATTTTTTTTTATTCCGCACAAATGAATAATCTTCGCGGCTACCGTTTGAGTTGTCATCTTTCTAAGTATTTATTCCATCCATTTATCATACTGTTGTTGTTGTTGTTATAGTAATTATTACTACTACTTGCACCACGTCAATCAATATCGATCATGCTAATTTTCTGCCTCATACCAATGCATTTAAACTTCAGTTATATTTATTCACGTGATTTTTCAATTTATTCACTGTTATTCATTTTGTTTTCTTTTTTTCGTTTTGGTTGGTTTGTTTGTCTTCGTTTCAACAAGGGATTTAGGTGGTTGATAAATAATTTAAGATTACACGCAGTGTGTTATTTTTCTTGTTTTGTTTATGTTTGACCGTGTGCAAGACACACAAGTTGGTGAGCGCGGCCGAGGTCTCGAAATGGGTGCGATGAAGACGTGACGGGTCGTTCTATATAGATGCATACATATGTGTATATTACATGCACACATATGTAGGGCTTTAGTGTGAGTGTGATAATCAAAGGGTTGCTGCATGCTTCTGGCCTCTTCCCACCACTTCTTTTCCCCTTCCGTCCGTAGCTCCCCGTCTCTTTCTCTGTTTCTCCCTCACTCTCCTATTGTTTTTCGTCTTTTTTTTTTCTCCTCCATTCTCCTCAAATGATCGTTCTCTCTCATTCCCTCACGCTTGCACTCCTTTCTTTCGACGTGGCTGAAGAGCCACTGCCCCGTAACCCAAGTGCATAGCACACATTTGTGTGCTTTTGTATATGTATATATGTTCATATACATATGTTTTCGTGTGTATATGAGAATGGTGAAATTGTGTGTGCAGCATGCATCGAGAGTGCTACACCTCGGGAGGAACGTGCGCTCAATATAAATTCATAGTGAGCCAAATAATATTAAATATTATTTTACACAATTTTTGTAGTTGATTATTAATATTTTTCATTGAGGTTTTAGTTTCATTGCCCATTTTTTTTTTTCTTTATTTACGGAAGTATGTATAGGTTAAGGTGTATGTAGTTTAAATGGAAGATTTATAGAGTAACATGAAGAACGATTATTACCTTTATTAATCCGATTTCTTCACACTTTTTAGTATAGAAAAACACACAATCATTTAATTATCACAATGACAGGACAAATACGCAATTTTTTTCTGTCGTTAGAGTAGATTTTCCTATATATGTTCATTCATTATTTTCTACTCTGCATTTCACTTAACTATTCATCAATTTGAGAGTCTTAATCTTTGAAAATGATTTATTATCTATCACGTGATGATTTTCCTGTGAAAATACGACGATCATCATAATGGAGCATTAATTGCAACATCTCTTCCATTGGGATGAAAATAATATAGACATAGATAGAGAAGGCGAATTCGCGGTGGGAAATTCCCTTCAGAAACTCTTGCTCGGGCCAAAAGCAGTAACACTACAGCAAACGTGTGCGGAGAAAAAATGCGAGGAGAAAGAAGAGGGCGCCTGTGGCGTGGTTGGAGGCCAATTTCTCAATGCAAATACCGTTGGTGTCGAAGGGCGAGGTTGAAATAGGGTGGTAGTATGCAAATAGAAAGCTGTTACGAGGAACTCGCCTTTCCCTCTTCTACCACCTATACACATATATATCCTTCCTATTTCGCTTTCCCCTTTTGCATTATACCTCAATGTATACGCCCTCCTTCTTCCCTCCTCTTCTACTCTATACCATATGCATCACAAACCAACCCTACTTTTACATTATATAGGTATATGTGTATGTATATATATAACTTTTCGACATCATCGCACCGCAGTCGTCGCTCTTTTGCGCGCGTATACGTCAGTAAACTAAAATGTATGAGCGAAAAAAAAAAGAAAAAAAAACTCAGTACACATAGTGGTCGCACTTTTTTTTCTTCCATTTTTCTTTTTATTTTTTATTTATCGTTGGTATGAGGTTGCATATGTGTTTTTTGGGCGCGCGGAATGGGTGAATATGATGAGGAGTGTGATGAGGGGTTGGTTATGTATGAAGAGTGCACGATGCACTCTTCAACTATCTCACTCTCACTCTCCCATATAAGTTCGTGCGCTCTATCGTGACGATGAGCATATACAGGTACATTCACACTCGAGGCCGTTCATTCACTCTGTGCACTTTTTTTTTTCCATCTTCTCCTCTTGTTTCCTTTTTGTTTTTATCTGCTTTTTTTTTTTGCCAAAATGGTGCCGCGCTTTAGACCGCTTTTCTACACGCAAGGTGAGAGATTTTATTCGAGAGTGAGAAACTGTAGATATGTATGAATGGCATATGCTCACATGTGTGCTTTTCACTACATACATTGTGTGTTTCCTTTTACTTGTCTTCTGCACCTTCATGCACACAATCTTTGTTCATATATATGTGAAAATCATTCTTTCCTTGCTAGAAAAAAACAATACTCGAAAAAAATTGGGGGATGTAAAGGAAGACTGATGAGATAGTTCAAATAAAGTGAGGCAAGTGACGGAAAAAAAAATAAAAAGACTTGATGGCTCATTTGCGATACGGAGACAGCAATTTATGTTAAAAAAATTTTTGTTTTGTACTTTTCTCTGCTTCATCTCTCTCTCTCCCTCTCTCTCTTTTTTTTTTCTTCATCGTTTCTTTCCTTGTGAGGTATCTATAGGGTTCAAAATATCTGTGAGATTGCGGGAGCACGACTAATCTTCTCTTTCAGTTGCGTTGGTCACGCTTGTCCAAAGGGCCAGAGTACGTCGCGACTCTTGGCCCCAAAACAAGAGAGAGGGAGCGAACGAGCATGAAAAGAAGTGATGAGTTTAAGATAGAGGGAAAGAGAAGATGGGTGAGCGTGAGCAAGCGCCTTGAGGGCCCCTTGCTCGAGGTAGCCACAGTATAATTTAGGCGTTTATGGCTCGCCAAGAACAAATAATAATTTAGTGGGCGTCTCGGCGCGTCGCTTCGCTATTCTCTCTCTCACTTGCAACCGCATAAGCCTCTTTTACGTTCACCTGAAAAACTCTTTCTTTCTTTCGTCCCCTTCTCAAGCCTGCTTCTTCATCCTTTTTCAACTTCTTTTTTGTTCCTCTTCATGGTTTGATTCTCGTGTCTTCTTTTCTTTTTTATTCTTTTTTCATTTTTAATTCTTTACTTCGTGTCTTCAACGCCGTATATAAATAACGAGTGGCGCCAGCCAAAACCTTCCACTGGTGCCTTATCTCCCGCGGTTTGCATTGGGCCCCACATACGGGGGCTCTTGTTTGCTCGTTTATTTCGCGTGTTTTGTACGTGTATGTATCGCTAGGTGAAACGAATATTTATCCAGAATAATACTAGGAAAAATATCTTTACGAAATTAATTAATCAAACGCCAAATGTTGAATTGTTATTCCTGAATCAGCTTGCTTGTATTTATAATTGATGCTTTCATCTCACATTAGATCATTCGTGAATTTCATCTTTTTATGGTACACAGATGAGTTGCGTAAATTGGTTTATTCCGAGAAAAAAAAGATTATGAAATTATTTGGTATTTTATCTTGACATTATTTTGACGATGGTTCACGTTTGGTTATTTATTTTCTCGACATTCGTGTGTATCATCATAATAATGATCTCTTGATTCGCCTCCGAAATTGTGCTTCTAGATTATTTTATATGTTATATGAATTTCATAACGAATATGAGTCTGGAGCCCTGAGTATATCACGTAGACCTCGTTATTAGCCCAAAGTCATCTCTTGACTTGTTTCATATGGGATACGCCCCCTTTCTTATTTTTTCGAGGTGCGAGAAAGCCACTGTGATCAACGGGTGGTCTTCGAATTTTGCTGTTTCATGAATGATTAGATTACATTAAATATTCATGTTCAGTTATTTTAATTGGGTAATTTTTTTCCACTCTTAATCACGTATACATTCACTATTTTGAATTTGTTTTGTTGTTTATTCGGTTTGTTCTTGTGTGACATTTCTCGTAGCTGTCTGAGTACGACTTCACGGATATTGATTCGAATATTATTTCGACACGTAAAATAAAAGTACACTGTTAACACGAAGTGAATTATAGAATTATAGACAATAGTGACATAACGCAGTTAGAAAAATAATTTAGTTACTCATTTTGTATGTACCTTGGTATGTTTACTATTATATTTATTGCCCGGCAAATGCTCTAATGGTGATTGCCTCAATTGGATTCTCGTTAGTTGTTGGGGTTTAAAGCGGTGATTATTTGAAAATACATTCATAGTCCGGAAATATACAAACAGAAAATCCGCATACACTCGAAATATGCTACCCAATCGTTTTGGGTCTATCTTTAAAGGGTCTTTAAACTCTGTTACCTTTAATCATAAAATAAAACATGAGAAAAAAAAACAAAAGAGAGAAAAAAAAAGAAAAATAATGATAAACTGGAAGAAATGAGCAAATATATGTTTTGAGTTTTTGTATTGTTGAACATGGCAATTTTAAGGCTTTATTTTCAAACGAAATGACCTGACACTGCTATTACCTGCGCTATGAAACACGTCGCCATCCAATTGCAGGAAAAAAAAGAAACGAAAAATCGTTGTTAATAATAATAAAATAATGTCGAAGCTCAGCGCCACGAAGCTAATTGTTTCCGGGGTTAAACAGCTCGTGCAAACATTGATTTTAAACGTCAAAGTTTGGTGTTTGATGGCGAGAAATAATTTATTTCGACACGTGTATGAATTGCATGATGTGAGGGCGCGCTCGCGCGGTCTTGAAACACATTTGTGTATATGTATGTGTATTAGAGTGAAATACGTTCACGATTGAAACTCTCATTTCCGTCCTTGTTTCGTGATGTTTGATGAGAGTCCCTCGCGGTGTGGCCATCGCAGTATTTTGTATCTACACACGCGTCAATGTATATCTGTATAGGTGATGGGCTTGAGGACACGTGAAAGATTATATGTATATATCTACTTCTCCACTTCTATTCACGCAGACCGACTTTGAGTGCTCCAACGTTTTCTCGTTTGTGTATACATATATGTCTGTATCATAGCGCTTACTCTCGTTCATTGAATGAATTAAATCCTTTTATTTCACCAAAAAATAACATGGTGGTTAAAGAGTGAATTCTAAAAATGAATCGATAACAATTCGAAAAATAATACAAAGTTGAAATGGTAGAAAATAGTTGTGACTCTCCAATGAAATGCATTGAAAAAAATGACAAATTCACTGCAGGGGGTTGTTGAGCACGATTCGACACAGCAACGATTTAAATGTAGACAAGTGTGAGAATGTAAATTGTATATGTGTATAGTATCGAAAGAGTGCGAGTGAGTGAATGAGCGAGAGGAAGAATATGTGAACACATACGAGAGGGCCCCGTGCCGGAGACTATCAGTTATTTCCCTATCGTCTTGCTCATCTCCTTGCACTACGCTCTGCGCGTTGCAATATATACTTGTACATATATACAGATAAACATATACTTATACATAGAGAGGTCCCTCGGAGAAGATTCGAGCCGAACATATAAACTCAGCCTTAACTGCTTTACGACGATCGTTTGTACCGATTTGTTCGACAACGGCTCTAGTGGATACGCCGACTCTTCGTTTTACTCTTTTGTTCTCGTTTTATTTGCAAAGGATTCAAATTTACACTCTGGGAAAAACAATGATTTTAATCACATCTCATAAATTTGATTCAAAGTCATTTTGACAATCGAAAGTCACATGAAGTGGTAATTTTAGTTCCAAGAAAGAAATTTCATAGTTGATTTAAGTTTACTAATTGATTTATTTCAAAATTACATAGTTTTTGTATTGTATAAATTTTTTTGTGTCGTGCAAAAGGTGTCGGTCAATGATTGTATGTCACTCTTCAATTGAAGAATAATAATAATAATAATTGTTAAAGGGTGTAGAATTATGAGGTTGAATAAGAAGGTTGATATTTATATAGAAATGATGGTCAAAGTAAGGGCGATAAAATAAATTTAGTTTGAATGCTACTGGATTGTGATTATTTCCACTATATGCGCTTGTATATGTATATATACACGTGTTGCTTTCTCGTGTTCTCCTTTACAGTGGCTAATGACGCGCTGTAAATAACAATTCGCTTCGATTTATTGCAGTGAACGTTTGCACAACGCACTGGAATGATTGCAATCTTTACTTCGCGGCATCCGTATAGTCGTTTATTATCTGTCATGTCGTCTAGTATAAGACTGCGTTAAGCGATTTTATTTTCCATATTATTTATTTATATATTTCAATTGTCATTGTAATTTTTTCATTTTATTATTCTTCTTCACGCCCATTTTTACAATATATTTGTTAATTTCGGAAATAATTTTATAGTATATAATTGATATGAGAATAAAATCTCTTCTATTATAATTTCTTTCCACATATTAATAGTAGGCCTTTGTATTGCCATTAAAAACTTAAAATCGTCGACACCTTATGTGAACGAAACGCCTAAAATTGTCGGGTCTCCTATATATTTATATATACGTCTCGAATATAAGGTGGATCATCATCAACGCGCGTCTCACTGGCGCCTCACTCATATTATACGCTATCCCCGGGGCCCCTCGTAAAATGAATGATCGCATAATGTAGCTACACGCCACGAGAGTGTTTATGATTTCGTAATTAAGAAGATTGTTTGAAGGGGGTTGTAAGAAGTCGTTTCTTTTTGCGTGAGAAAATAATTTTGTTACCCATCACTTTTATATTGTGTCATTTTTACTATCTCTCAATTTTTATTTTTATTTCATTCTCATTCTATATTACTTCTACCATTTTTTCTTCCCACTCTCTATGTTGCCCTCTATATAAAATTACATAGCCAAAAAACTGAAATGATTTGCCTCACTAAGTCATATAATTTTGTTTTAAATGATATAAGAATATTTGAAGCTTTTCTTTTATTCAATATTACTTATTACTTATTATATCTTTTGTTTATTTGGATGCTTTGCTCTTCGGGTGCATAATACAGTTCTCTAAATAGGAAAGAAGATAATATTTACCATATTGGCATAGCGATAAAAAAAATGTAGAATATCGTATAGGTTTTTCCGCGGTAACAGTAAAAACTTGGAAGATGTTTTTGCTCGCGCGTATAATCCGGCTTAGAATCCTCTTGAGAGTCTACCGAGGCTTGAATGAGAACTTTCCTAGCGACATGACACTGCGCGAGTGCGCACTCTGTCCCTTTTTTCTTTTCGCCCTTTTTTCCTCTCATCAATTCTCGCCCTTTTTCCATCTCACTCACTCATCTCCCTTTCTCTCTTCACCACCATCAACTCGCGCGACTCTTCGCACCGCCATTCAAAGTAAAATTCAGCCAACAGTGGGCAGATGCGCTTCTGAAAAAGAAATGGAAAAAATAAAATCGGCATTGATACTTTTGCACCCACCCTGTGGCGACACTGTCATCTATACATTCGTTTTCCGCTTCAACTTGCGTTGATTCACGGATTAGTTGGGTAATGAATGTCCTGAATACATGTGAAACTATTTCCCATGAATATCCACAACCAATATATATCATCTTCATGCATCTCCATCCACATATAGTGAAGGTATTGATGGTTTACATGTTCAAAAAATGAATGAGCAGTGACGCATTCGTCCGAACATTTTTCATATAGGGTGTTCTACCGTTTATACATTTTCGTAACATCACATTCAATATGGAGATGGTCAAATTTTTCATAACCCAATTTCAACGCAGAATTTTTGTTGCGTGGTGCAGAATCTTTGGGTTTACGCGAAAATACAATCACTGAGACACCCTGTATGTGTGAATCATCAGGCCTTTCGCACTGTACGCGCAAACACACTATTTCATATGTATTATGTATTATGAGACTGTATATATATATTATATATATACATTGTATATAATGTATATGAAAGAAAAGCAAAATGGTGTTGCCGGCGGTATCTCGCCAACCTTTGCAAAATGCGCTCCATTGATTTGTTGAACATGGAGGGTGGTCTGGTTCGACGTGGAATCAACGTCAAACGTTGGGCCAGGTTTATATATACCTTGCCAATGAAATGCTGTGTGTCGCGCTCCGACAATTTTATTATCTCGTTATACCTATATATAAATTTTTATTTTTCTTCTCGTTACTCTTTCTCTGTTTCTCCTGCAGTGATTCTTCCTCTTTCTTAGCTGTCACTATACTTTTTGTCTGTCAACCTTGTCAGTTGGTTGCTTAGCATTTTCGCCTTTTGCAATACATACAGATGCACATATACACATATCAAGTTCTAGTCTGGAAGCAGTATCACTTGCGGACTTCCAGGGACAAGGGAAGCCAACATTTGCCGCCGTCGGACTCGCCACGCTTTCAAACTCGATATATATATAGTTGTATCTATTATTCGAGAATTTTTTTCTTTTCATAGTTAGAGGTTGGTGAGCGCCCTTTGATGTCGGATAATTGTGTTGTAGGACTGTGACGAGTAATTTCCATGTATGAATATTCAAATACCGTCAGCACGATATGCCCATTTCGTATAGAAGTGGAGGTTTTTCATGTGAGGAATTATTTATGAAAGTTTTTGGAAGTACTGTGGAATGATTGAAAATCAATTGTAAATAAATATTTCAATGCTTTTAGTGTGAATAAGTGCAAACATCAACTCAACTAATTCTTCAACTATATTTTATTATATCAGAAAGTTGTATACTGCCTTTGAAGAAGGAAAATTTTTGTTTAATGAGGGTTTTCTATTGCAACTTATTTGCGAAGATGATTATACGATTTTCTAAACTAGCAACATATGTTTGGAATAATGTGTCTGTTGCCAGTGCCTATGGCGATCATATTCTGATGTTTCATTGAAGCATTGTCTGATCTTATTTCTTTTTTGATTATAAGTGTGATGTGTGCGATGATGTATTTTCTAGTTCTAATCTGTATGTAAATGTTGATCTGGGATCTAGGCAGATGTTTCCTCAAATGAAGTTCCGTGTTTCCGGCTTGGATGCCAAGGCCAAATATATTCTTCTACTGGACATTGTTGCAGCCGATGACTACAGATATAAATTTCACAACAGGTAGAGATTGAATTTGCTGGAAGATGCAAAAAAAAAAGGGAAAGAAACAAGGGCGTAAAAAAATGGGAGATTAAACGGCAGACAAAAATGAATAAAAGAATGAATAAACAAGCAGAGACACACGCTGCATTGCCATTTACAGAAGTTGACCAGAAATATTCGTCCACCATTGTTGAGATTTTATAAAATATGTGAAGAAAATGATTATTGTTAAGCCTTCAAAAAAAATTGAAACAGGAAATTATTTCCAAATAAAAATAAAAATTAAAATATAAGCGGTGGACGAAAGAAATCAACTAATCCTGGCAATGTTGCCTTCTTGCAATTGCAAATTGTTCGCAGACGCATGTTTCCCGCTTATAAAGTGAGGGTATCCGGGTTAGACAGACAAGCTAGCTACATACTACTGATGGACATCGCGGCATCCGACGAGTATCGATATAAGTTTCACAACAGGTGATTATCCTGATGAATAACACATAATTTTTCACATTTTACGTGAGATTTAATGTAAAAGAATATAAAAGGGCTCCCTCACGCAATAAGTGTAGAGCGTGCGCTGCGAACAGACTCATACTCGTCGAAAAATAATCACTCCACTAATAAAAAAAAAATATTAAGGATACAAAAAATAAAAAAGATATGATAAATATTCATCCGCAATGATTGTTGAAAAATATACGATAAAAAAGGGCGATCAATGAATTTCCGCGATTAGTGCTCATCATCGTTCCAAGTTCAGCGGATCTGACGCAATAATATTTTTTTCATCCTTCCATTTCTTTTTATTCTTTTTTTTTCTCTCAAAGGATCCTCTGAAGAGAATTTTTTTCGACTGGTATGGGGATCGCAGGCTCTGACAATCGTCGATGGAGATTAATTCACATAATAAATATCATGATATTACATTAATGAAGACATTAAATGTCAATTGCTTGCGTCTGAAATGAAGTTATAATGTTTCTTTTCTTTTTTTATTAACTCTAATGAATTATTGATGGTTCAAGTTATTTCATTATAATCACATGTACTTTAATTCCATCTCCATCACGATCAAAGCAGATAGCATAATATTGTGTTTTCCTTCATGAGAAATTACCAGTCATTAAATAATATAATTGCAATATTGGTAATTGTTCTCAAGAGGAAAACATGTTCATAGAAGAGAATTTGAAATATTTATCTGTAAGACACATTATTTGATTCTAACGAAAATATTTGTGTTGTTCGGCGAGCAGTAGGTGGATGGTAGCGGGTAAAGCGGATCCGGAAATGCCTAAAAGAATGTATATACATCCGGACTCGCCGAGTAGTGGTGAACAGTGGATGCAGAAGGTCGTAAGCTTTCATAAGCTCAAATTAACCAACAACATGAGCGACAAGCACGGCTATGTAAGTACTGTGAGTAACGCCAACAAACCAATCATTTACTATAGTTTATAAGTAATCTTTTAACGTTGTGAATTGTACCGGGAAAATTCCAAGCTTAAATTATCAAGTATAATTGAGTATTTAATTAGCTCTTGGGTCACTTAATTTCACTATAGTAATAGAAGAAATGGAAATATTTTTGATCAAGAATTGTTATTGAAATGACTTCGCCATTCTGGTAAGACTTCATTTGCTATAAGATGATATAAATGATGCTCCCCTTAATGTAATTACTTCAGTTAGGGAATTGTTGCTCTGTAGAAAGATATTTGGATGACGATATTCAGTTTATTTTGTGTCATCTAAATTAATTATTGCAGTAGTTCATTGCAGTTTGGTCGTATAACAAAAGAGTCGACAAGTTGATGTAGAAATATCTCGTTGGATGTCTTATTTTTTGCTCTTCCTATAATTAATCCATACTCGATAGGGATACATAAACTTGGCCCAAGGGTAGTAATGGTGTAAAAATATAACTAGTTCCAATTAGATTAATTGGCTTGAAAGAAGATTAGCTATAGAGCGGCATTCACAACTGCACTTAATAGGTGCGATCTGTGGATGTAAAACAATGCCAGTCTCGAATGTGGTAGAAATTTATACTCCTCTCTGTGCAATATGCATCATAACCATCAGTGTTCTGGTATAACTGGGCTATCGGGGGCTAGACGAATGTCATAGCTGGTATTTGACATTCACATACTCATGTCCCTCCTGCATTCGATTGTAGTGTTCCAATAAATGTATATTTGGATCAGTTGAATAGAAGAATAATTGTCTCTAAAGCTGTGCCCTTTTTATGTGAGCTCAACCGTGGGTGCATTCTCAGTGAAATATTACGACAATGAATCAAGGTTGTATGTAACTTATGATTCAGGTTGTTTATCAATTAAATCCTACAAGAATCCATAAATTGACTGTCATTGATGACATGACTTATATCAATATTAGTCTGACACTGGTGTTGAGTATACCGGTAGTTACAAGACGATTAGATAGCTCTCCAAGGTGGTTTGTAATTTATTCGTGTAGATGGCGCTGTTGTCAATCTTGTGGTATTGGCAACCCTGCCGACTTGGGTTTGAGTTGCTAAACTGAATTCAAATCATAAGCATACATACATGACCGGATCCTCTTGATCGTATTCAACAGGCATGTACCCATTTTAATACATCAGGGTAGTTCCTCTATATTCACCAACCACATTATCGTCGTCTTCCGTTGTCGCCAGCACCACCCGCGTTTGCATCAAATACCCACCCTCTCTCACCGGTATTCCCGCGAATCCCTTTTGCGGCCGGTGTCGGCGCCCTTTGAAAGCATCCTGCATCGCTGGCTCGTGAAATCTAGTCCTTCTTTGCCCAACCTCGATGTCAATGGCTGCTGGTTGGCGGCCGAGGCAGTGTGCGTGGCAGCCGACCTTTTGTCAGGCCACTCTTTTTCTCAGACTTCACATACTAGCCGTCTACTGTCGTTTTCTCTCTCGCCCTCCCTTGGTCTTCCACTTCTTCCTCTTCTTAGTCTTCGTTGTCATCGTTTTTTATTTTTCTCTTTCTCTTTACCTCTTCTTTGCCTTGCTTTTTTCTCTTACCAGGTTCCGTTGTTGTCGCCACGCTCATTTGTTTTTTTTTTACTCTTCATCTCCGTGATGTCTCGCCCTGTTCGCCATCACAGCAACCAAGACTATATTTCTATATGTATGTATGTATGTATGCATGTATGTATGTGTGTATACAATCCTTTTTCTTGAATCTTTCTTTGCTCGCCATCATCTCATCCCCCATTTCGCCTCGTTTGCTCCACTCGACGAACTATAATGTGCGACCGCACGGCGAATGCTTTAACCATATATATGTATACGTATATTGGATGGGAAAGAGATGAGAGTTCAAGAGTAGATTTCTGATGCCTTTAAGACGTACAAGGGAGATTTGAATTACCCCTCATACTCATCCAGTTTGTTCACAAGCCCAGAAAATTTTTGAAGGAACCCTTTCCGGGGGCTAATAGAGATGCTACTTCACCTGGGTCTACATCATGCGCCACTGCCACATAACTATACATACCATATGGAGATCGGCATTAGCCCGACTCTTGCGTACCTATTTATCTCGGGCCGATGCTTATCCTTCATCCTCTAAAGATATTGTTCACCATGCGCGTCTATGTCTGGGATTCCTTAGCACTTTTGGGTCTTGACTCTCTGGCGACCATTAATGACACTTCTTACCAACTTTTTTTCTTTTCCACATTTTTTTTTCTTTCTGATGCCACTTGAACGTTGTCCCATAACTACGCGATCGTGTAACCCATCAAATAGAGCCACGTTTCGAGAAGACTCTTGAGAACTATTGACTCTGCGGCACTATATATCAATAAGAATTTTTCATTTTCTTTATTTTTATTTTTTTTTCCTTTTTCACTCGTGTGCGAATTAGCACAAAAATACGCAGTGTTGGCAGTGAAGAGGTGCATGAAAAAATACTGGGACAAAGTAAAGACAAATAATGTCGTTGACTATGTCGTTTTTTATTTCAACTTCGTGTGCTTGTTTTTCTTTCATCTGTTCGTATCTTTATTAGAAGATGATATTTTAGGAGAGACGATTGTAGTTGGTTTAAGCGCACTTGTGGGACACAACAAACATTGTGACGATGAGGGCTTGAAGAATGGACAAACAGATACTTATAAGAAGACTAAATAAAGAAATGCCGACACGTAGGTTATACATAAGGAAAAAGAAAGAAAAAATGAGTGTTGGGTTGGGGAGGATCGACAGGAGTCGAAGCATAAAAGATGTGAAAAAGAATTGGAAGAGAGCGAAAAAAAAGAGCCAATATACAACAGCTGCTTCCGTTTAAAACGTTACCACTCATGATTGTGTGGTGGTGCGGTCTGCACTGGTCCACACAGGTATACAACCATGTCCTGGACAAACCCAAATGTAGGCGCCACTCTCATCCCATATGTATATATACTACTTCACTATCTCACTTATGTTTCCAATTCTCTCTGGGAAATACCAAAGTAACCAAATTTCCCCATGTTACTTCAGCAATCTTTGACCTGCTTCTGTTTTCCATTAGTCTACACTTTTCTTCTAGTTCTATTTAATCCCATTCTTCGTCCAAATTTTTGGGTAATTCTATCGCACTGCATTCCGTTTGTGTGTGCTCCAAGTGAGTCCAGTCGAATTAATGACACTCAATGTCTCGCTGCTTATAATACATAGAATAATATATGAATTCCGATGTCCTAGTTCCGAATTTTCCGCAGAGAAAAAACTATTTTGGCAACGTCAGGTCGGGGATTCGTATTGATTTCCGATTTATCGTTAAAACTATTCCAATATACTGAGAACATTCTCTTAATTAAATTTATAATCATTTCACGGATTACCTCCAACATCCGTAGACACGTATTCTTGACAGTTTTAAATGCCGTCATTGCAACACGACATGCCACACAATTTAATCAATTTTTTCAATCTTGACACATAAAATAATAACACAATGCATTTAATAATGCATAATCATCACGAACAATCTTCTTATATTATTCGTAACTAGACAACTCACACAGCTGCTGATTTATATATAGGGTATGCATAAAATTACTGTATTCCCTGTTAATGATATATATTTGTGAGTTTATTAAAGATCGTGGTAAATATTCATTAATGATATTAGTTAATTTCATGAGAATGTAATTTTAACGACAAATCTGCAGAATGGAATTTACTTTTCATTTTTAAAAAGAATAATTTCATTATTTATTGTTTATTATATTTTAATGACATGAAATATCAGACATATCTAGGCTATTTGATTTTAAATAAACTCAATAATTTACCACTCACAGAAAATCAAGTAATTCTTGTACACTTTGTATATTGCCTACATGTCATATACATAACCATTGGATAGCACTACATGTGCGCGCGAGAAAACATGTATCTACAATTATCCGGATGACGGAGAATGATACGTTGTGTGATACACTCACATATATGCGTGTATAAAAAATAAAGATGATATAGAGAGTTGCACGCAAGCACGCGAAAGAGACGACCGCCGGCCACAAAACTACCACCCATGCTTATGTTTTGTTTTCATTATTATATACATGGTACAATTTTTACATTTCAAATTACTATGCTCACATATTAGTAGCGGAACATATTGGTATTGTGACTGAAATTGATATGTTAATATGCACGAATTAACACATACCAAGCAATTCTTTTTGCACTGTACACGGTAATTTTACCTGACACCGCAACGAAAGAAAAAAAGTTGTTGAATACTGCAAATTGCACAAATTCACATCGGAAGCTTCTAAAACTTTAATATTTACCACTAAATAAATTCGGACGATGGTTTTAGTGAAATATTTCGTCACATTCTACTCCGTTAAAGCGTTTTTTTCTTCGTCCGTATGATGAAATCGGTTTTGATATTTTTTTTTTGGATGATCCAGTAGTGCATAGGTAGAATAAGTGCAAGCCTTAAGTTAGCAATTTGTAATAAAATTCCTGTGCATCCACATCTTTAGATTTACCTTGTAACTAAGTGCATACGCATTTAATATCCATAACTTTTATATAAACATATACTTATGTTGACTACTCGATGCATAGGTATCCATACTAGGTACTCAGGTATATACACATGCTAGCATACACCTTGATATGTGGTTCGCGTGGGCATACACAAGAGGGTGCCTCTCCTTTTGCTTTATTACGTGGAATATCGCGTGCTATCGACAAGGAACACCAACTCCATCGAGACAGTCGGGAGCCATTTTGGCTCAGGCGCGCAACTTTCCTTTCTTTCTCTGACACACATACACTTTTATTTTTCTTTCATTTCATCCTCTTCTCTTATCTCTTTTTTTCTCTTCCAGTCGCACCCTTTTGCTCTTTCACTCCCTTGAGTCCTCTTTGACGCGTTCGAGCCACGATGAGTAAAGTGTGTTCGTGCGCATTAAAAAGATACGTCGATGGCCTCCCTACAAAATACAATATGCACACGCCTATATATATGTATTTACTATTAATATACATATATAGTTTTATCTGTGATTTGCGCCGGCGCATATGAGACACCTCCATGTATGTGTTCTCATGATCATGCGCGATAATATTATAAGGTCATTTGTTGTACCATGATACTTCTTTTTTCATTTTTTTTCAATCATAATTATGTCAAACAGAGATAATTTATCCTCTGCTTTTTCCTTTTTATTAACCAGAAGTGTACAGTATTATATTAGGAAAAAAAATGGCCTTTAAACATGAGATACAATGTGAATTGTTTGATGATGTGTGATCATGATAGCATAATAAATAGAAAAAATAAAATTGAAAATGAGATAATTTGATAATAAAATCGTAAAATCTGCACACTGACTTCCTCGTTACAATGGCTTCCGGTGTGCACGTCCTTAATGTAATATACACCTTGTTCGACCAACGTATATAGATAGACGAGGCACAAACCGGGTGGGCAAAATATATTTAAAGACGGTTATGAGAGATAATCGGTATGTTATAAGCTGCAACCAGTCTCATTCTGGTGGTGCGATTATCTTATGGTGGATCCCCTATATGTTTGCGTGAGGATGTTATACACAACCGCCGTTTTTTATATACATATATTTATCAATATATATATATATTTATTTTATGTATTGAGAATCAAGTATGCTCACGCTATAGCCTCGATATATATACATATGTATACGTACGAAGGATTAAAAGCGCGATTAACGCGATGCGCTTGGCCTTATCAAGACATCAGATTGTGTGTACATACGGGACACATATTGCATCAGTGAACGTGCGCGCATCACTGTATTTATATAGCTATTTTGTTGAAGGTGCGAGTGTTGCACACTGTGTGTTAATAAAAATGATGATCATACATGAACTAATATGGATACATATATAGTGTGGGTAATTTTGTTCGGTCATCGAGCAAGAAACGATCGTGTAGTGTGCATTCATATGAATATATGAATTGCTCAGTCAAAACGACATTGCATCATCGTTACAAAGTAAAATGCATTTAAAATAGGAATAAAAATTGGAATTAAGACATATAACGAGAGAGGAAAATATTAATGTCATAATTTTATATTGCATTGAATAATGATAGACATTAAAGTTTCGTATAGGTTTATTTGCACAAATATTACACTGAGATGTACTACATCGGCTACAATTTATTTTATTATGATCCCTCGTTTATTTATATTTTTTTCTTTATTCGAGTTCGTAAGTCTATATATAGATGAGATTGTGGATTACTATATGACGTGTTTGAATTATTTATATATAAGAAATAGCGACGAAGTTCTTGTCTGTTCAAATATTCTACGCATTCATCAATAATTTACGAGAGAAATTCATTTTTTTTTATGCAGTCACCGATAATTTAGTCAGTGAAATAATTAACAATTAGTTACTCAGACAAAAAAAAATCATCAGTTTATTCAATTGATATTATCAGATTGTTATTTCACCGTTTAAATATTTCCTTCAATCGTTTTGTTTGTGGTGTATGAAAAATACAGATGAATTGTGTTAACGAGTTTGCGAGCGATAAGACTTTCTGTTCACCACTTCCAAATATATACCCAATGATAATAAACCATTTTCTATTTGCAATTATAAGAATTGGCAGACTATTATTTTCATCTATTCATAAATTGAATAAACGTGTTATATTTAGTGTGAGTTTAAATAGTATAATATGCCACTAGCGATTATGATCGACGATTTTATTGGATAATTATTTGCGCATTCTATTGATATGATGTAATAGACAGGAGGTAGTTTGTTAACGTAATGTAAACATCAGGCAGATAAATGAATTGCGGACAGTAATACACATACATTTAAACATGCGTATGTAGACATTGCGTGTGTGTATGTGCTGTTAAGAATTAACGCCAATGGGCGTTCGAGCGTCAAACATATTCCATGCAGAAGATTGTAATTAGACTAGAACGAGTTTTGACGATATACGCCAATCTGTGTGAGTGTATATTAATGCATATAAATACACAGACGTTGTGTCTGTGTAGCAATATATTAAGTCGAAATATATCCGCGACTGTGGTCGGATGAGAGACGCGTTTATGCGCGTAAAGTCGACTGTAAACGTCGATAACTTGGAAAGGGAGTAAATTCATGAAACAAAAAAAAAACAAAAAAAGGAAATGACAGAGTTCGATAATGATTATGCTGATTTCGCGATCACATGCTGATGGTGATGATGAGAATAATAATCATGAGCCCAAAGAGTTCTTAGTTGTGTGAGGATAAGGAGGGATATAAAATTAAAAAAAAAAGAGAAGATACATCAAGGAATAAAGAGAGCGCGAGGTGGTGATTAGTTGAAACGAGTTCCGGACGTGGTGACCCAACGGCCTGTCAAACCGTTATCTCCTTTAACGCCTTTTATATGTGTAGATATATATATATATGCCGCGCGCGACTGCCAGAGCGACCATCCTCGTTAATCATTCACAACGCTTGCGGTTGTGCGTGTATAATATATATCGAAGAAGTTGGGAGAAAAATAAAAAGAAATGAAAACGGCGTATATTCATGAAGAGAGTTGCGAATATTATGAAAATTATTTGTTGCCTTAGCATATATGCGAATTGAAATGAAAGATATTTTTTTTTTGTTTTACTTTTTTCGATATATGCGCATCACACTAAGGAAACATCGCACCGGCATGATCAGACGATATAATAAAACGTAGTTCAACGGACACGTATATATATCATCAATTAATTTATTCACTGTGAGTATATATCTCTCTTTTTATCTTTCGCGTTCTAATTGATTTGATCAAAGGATACCGAATATATTCAACATCGTAATAATAAATATACTTCATTAAAAAAAAAAATAAGAAAAAGGAAAGATAAATAAATAAATAAATAAAAATACATATATACATTTACTGAACATAATATTTTTCACAGTAAATAGAATAGATTAAAAAAAAAGGGCACAATATTATTCATTACATAGACGAATATTATTTCTTTTTAAATTATTTATTTATTATCTGCTAGAGCGTTTTTATAGCTTTGAATTAATTATGTTGCGACTATAATTTTGTCTATCTTCATTTTCGTGTCTGTCTCCTTGTATCACTCACACACACATTCTATTTTTCCTTCCACCATAATCCTACGAGGATAGATTCGGGCGAATCGGAAATACGGTTGTAGGGCAGGAGTGAGATAGAACGCGAGTGAATAAAGAGCTCACGATGGCTAAAGCCTCTTTAGGGGTTGGCTTGGGCAGTTACAGGGGTTGGTTATTCAACTACTACTGCTGCTACTACTACTCGTATTAATACTACTACTACTAGTACTATATACGATCCGCTTGCATTTCGCTTTAATAGAATCGAACAGGCCACGTAAGACGATCCCCAACGATCTATCTTTCACTCGTGAGCGGTCCAATTGAGACCCCACGACCGCCGCCACTGATCCGACATCCCCACGACATATATAAACACAACCCCCTGTACCATGAACTTGTACATCACTGTGACATAATATATAAATGTATATACAAATACATATGTGTGTGTTTAGTTTTACTTCTGAATTCAGAGTGCGTGTTTTTTTTTACGATGGGTTTTTTTTTCCTCATCTGTTTTTCTCGCTCCCTAAAGTGATGGATTCCATGAGCTTGTATCTTCAATAAGTAATGGTGGCTTGCCTTCAAATAAAGTACGTGTAGCTTCTTCTTTTCTATTATACTCGGGTCTATCTATGGACATATACAAGAAAGTCTTTCAAATGTATGTACACATATCCTGTACATTGTTCTATGTTTCTCATAGTTCCCTCTTTCATTTCTTGGATTGATCAATGTTTCATTATTTATCCTGTTTTGTTTGGTTTTTCTTTATTCTTTCCTTCTCCTGATTAAATTGTTTGATGGGTAGTTGATTCTTCTTTCTGCGGTAATGAACTTGTGTTTCACACTAAAGATTTATTACAATGGAATTCTAAGTTCATTCTCTTGGTTGAAGAGTTTATAATTGAAATTAATTTATCTGTGAGGCAGAAGTGCAGTTATTTTTTTGTCTATACAATCTCGTGGGATGACTTAATTTTTATTTTATTATGCAAAAGAGTGAAGTATTATAGTGAGAAAGTTAGTATAGTAAAGTTTTCATTCGATTTTTTTCCATTGGTACACTCAGTCATTTCTACTGTTGAACATTTTTGTTATGGCCAACATATTAAATTCTTATGAAAGTGATATGAATTTTGTTAAATAAAAGTTAACATTTTGAATGTATAAATAAAAATTATTGTGTTCAAATTTCTCATACACCACTTTATATTCCATATAGCTCGCTTTTCATTCCTACAATTAATCACTGGGCTATTGATCTTTATTTTTCTCTATTTTTTCGTGTCTTTTTTTTGTAGTCGATAGCCAACTGAATTTGATAGAAATAAAAACAGAATTGAACTCTCGATATAGAAAGGATACCAAGAGAATGTTACAGGAGAAAATAAATAAAAAAATAAATGAATAAATAAATAGAACAGAGTGGAAACGGGGAAATGGACAAAATTCTCACCACAATCTATTTTTTTTAGTGTTCCAATTGTTTTCATTTTTGGTTTTCCTCAATTGTTGAATAACATTTTTTATGATATTCCAAAAAAAAATCAGTTGCCAAAGTTAACAACCAATCGTTTCCAGATATACGTTTTGTTAGACACATGTACATTTACAGTAGTGAAACCTAGCGAATGCGTCTGGTCGATCACCTACGCGTATATACGTGTTGAGACACACGTACATTTATTCATATGCACATATATGCACGGGCTTGAGTATATTTGTATCTTGTATATGTGGATATTGCATTGAATACATGAGGGAAGGCAAAGGGCGTTTCTGGAGGCGGTCGTCGTCCCCACCGCCACATAAATGCGCATAAGGTGGTGTAGTCGCGCAACACTCGTGAAATACACATTGAGTGGGGGAGTTGGAAACACATGCATGCACTCACGCTTGGCGTTCTCTCTTCATTTTCCTGTACTCCATTTCATTGCAATTAAAAAATTTTTCATCTAATGCTGTTACTTCGTTAGTTTTGTCATTGCTGACACAACTTTTAGGCAAAGGCGAATAATTCTTTTACGTGAATGTTGTTGATGTTTGCTGATGGAATTCATTTTTTCCCCCTTTTTTCAAAGTATGGAGCGCCTTTGGGTGTGTCTTTTTATCTAGGGGATAGATAAATACTTTACGTGATACGACGATGTAAAATTGATGAATTTCATTTTTATTCAATCGGTAATGATAGGTTGTCTTCGAGCAAAGTATGTGTATAGCTTCTTCAACTCTATTTAGTTACGTATTATGTGCTCGCGCACATTATCGGTTCAATATTTCTTATAGAACTTACTCTCATTTTTGTTCGATTGATTTATTGCGGTTCTCATGTGTTATATCATTCGATTGCATCTGTGTAAAAAAAATCACAGACGAATGCGATGAGAAAGAAAAATATCCATTTTTTCCGGAAATTCTTTCTGATATTCTCTGTTAAATGTTTTTCTTCATTTTCTTCATAAATTCAAATTTTCTTATTTGTTTAATGATCAACTATAATCTTCCATTTCGGTGTCCAATTGATGAGATATATATGAATATATGTAGATAGTTATAATAAGTATGAAAACGAGCACGTAAAATATTCGGATTATATTCATGTATGGTAATGAAGAAGTGATGTGTTTCGAGTCAGGTTAGTGTGATGTTGTCGACAGCAAATATTAATTAGCGCATATTCATCCCTCTCTTACTCGCTCGTTTTTTTTTATACTCTCATTCCCTTCTACATTGCGCAAACACACTCACTCATATACAAATGCACACACATACACACACACGCGTTTCCTTTCATTTCATTTGAAATTGAAGCAGGCTTAACACTGCTAGAATATAAAATATATATATATATATACATGTCTATTTCACTGTTTCGCTGTATATACATTCAAACATTGAAATCATTGCGTGTGGTTTATACACATTACGTATATCTGAATATACATATGTTTGTATATCTATATATAAACGTAAGCAAACAGACAGAGTGATTTTGGTTGCACCCGAGCTAGTTTTCAGTATTTGCGTTCACTGGCATCCGTTGGTGGTGGCACACGTCGCCCGAAATGGAGTTAACGCGAGTAAACACATTTCACAGAGGTCCAATCACACCTTCCGGGACTGTGAATTTGGCTGTGCGCCGAATAATTAAATTCTATGATATATCACAGACACCATCATCGTTCTATGTTTTCTACTCTCACACTCTGCTTTTATATATGTTTCCCTCGCAGTCTCGTTTCATTTTCCAACTCATTCGGGTTTGTTTATTTCCTATGGTATTGGCGGGTTTGCTTGACTACCGAATTCCATTCACGAATATAGTCTATAAAAATATATGTGAACATGGATAAATATATATATACATCAGTGTAGCAATAAAAATTGTTGTGAAAAAAAATAACTGGGCATGTGATAGCTATCAGCTAAATATTTATTGATTCCAAGCGACGTGTCACGCACATGAATACCTGTCCCGAGGGGTTTTTTTTTATGTAGGTTTCGTTAACGCTTCAATATTGTTTCATATGGGTGACATGTGCGCGAATATGTACAGGTATATTTGTACACATTGTCCAACTATTCTCTGATGAAGTTTATCATAATTAATAATGTATAAAATAACATACATATGAGCATTCTCACATTTTATATTGCCATTTATATCACTGATGCGTGTGTGTTTCATCATGCAGAACTTATGGAACATGCCGTGTGTTCGAGCTTTTAAGAGATCCTTTTTTTATTTCCTCCCCTTTTTTTGTTATCGTTACTTCATTCTATTCTATTTCACTCTATTTTATCTCATTAATATTTTGTCGCCCATTTTTTTTTTCACGCAGCTCAAACGATGAGCAAAGCGCTGTTTGTCAATCAAATCAATCGATGGGTGAAATGGACAGATAAAAAATATAAGTAAAAATGTAAATGAAATAAAATTAGTGATAAATAATAAAAATGGAGTGATGAAGACGCGCAAAAGATGCTTTTGAAGCGGCTGTTTAAGTGAGAAAGAGCGGTGAAGGTGATCGTGTCGTGCCGCTCGACGACAAGTGAAGCGTGAGGTGAACAAGACCGCGGCTTTTACTCGCCGTTTGTTCGGGCTAAGTCGGCGCGACATCTCGAAAACCGCTACACGGCTTTTAGACGCCGGCTCTTCTTGATATATATATATCTATATCTATCTCTCTATAACAATTTATCTTTTCCTTCCTTTTTATTCTTGGAGTTATGCATTCGCCCGGTATATGTTCTTACATCGCCCTGTCTTTATATTAAACGTATATTGCATATATATTCGTGCACATAGTTTTGCTTATGCAACGAACGAGTTCACATGCGTTGAAATGACAACCGATAAAACTGCACTTAGTGACACGAAACGCAACACGCTCTGAGCTATATATTTTACAATTCAGGGTCCCCATTAGGTAATTGTCTAGTCATGTCAATTCTCAAGAACTGGAATGAAAACAGAAAATTGCAATATTGATGGAAAAAATTGTTACGAACTTTATTTACATGGTCGGAATTTTTTTTCTATGATTCGAAGTGAATCGCATACTTCATATTTCGTTATATTATTTAGTTTTGATGGATTAATATGATTGTTTCAAGGGCGGAAAATGCACACGAAGATTCTGTGCGGTAAATTATTTTGTGATCGAACACAATGTTATTCCATTATATAATAAATTTGTATACATATTTTTTTTCATTATTAGAGTGAGATTAGTTCGAAGAATTGAAAGTCATGTGGTTAAACATAGTGTGCTTTATCGAACAGCAATAGACGTCGCCTTGAAGTATAACAACTGTCCGATGTATTTGTTGAAGCCGGTTCTTAGTTTTCCTCGCGTGACTGTCGCGTCTGTGGGTGAAGAAGAAGGGCGGAGGTGAGGAGAGAAATACACGGTGTATATTCGTGGTGTCTCCGACATGTCGCGATATGTTTCACACGGACAAGTGTTATTGAAGCTCCTGGTGCAAAAGTCTACAAAAGTGGAATTTAAATTATGTACACGCACTGAATAATTATAGCAACACTCAATCGTTATACTAGAGAATATTTCGTTTTTGAGAAGAAAAATTAGAATTTTCATTAATCAATGGTAATTTGACATTATAATTTTTTTAATTTAGCTTTTTCGATCGAAATGTTTCGGAAATACTTTTGTGGGTCGACAAAGGTTAAAAATGGGTAATTCTCATTTATTCAACTTTATTTCCGTCTCGTGTTTTCCGTGTATGCATATACGTACATGCAATGATAAAGAGACAAACTGGACGTCCAATGAATGGTGGAGTTGTGTATCAAGCAGAGTATATAAGTGCACGTTCGGCCACGTACAACCAAGTAGTTTTCAAGTCTTCAACACGATAGAAATCTACCTACATGTATAATGTATATCTATATATAGAAAACGAACTTAGAGACACTGTTGGGAACGACGACGAGTGTCGGGCGGTGACTTCGTCTTTGGTATACATACATATACATATATATTCCCTTCAGCGTGAACCACCGTAATTTCGTTCTCGAGCGGAAACTCGATAGGCTTCGCTACTCACGCGTACGTGGATCGTCGTATATATTCAAGAGTGTCTTTCAGCGCGCGTCTGTTTCTATATCTATTTTTTTAATGTATATAATCTTGAGAGCAGTGAAGAAACACCTCGATATTCTACTGTCAGTTTTAAACCAAACAGGTAGAGAAATGAATAATATTCATGTACTCGATGATATTTTTTGTTTTATGTTGTAATTCATTAGATGTTAATTGAAGGTAGGGAGGGAAAGAAAAAGATGAAATTAGAGAGGAAAGAAAGAATAATTTTCGAATAATTACCGTCAAATTGTCGTGACTGATGTTTTTCTAAATATTTAATTACAGCACTCTGTTTGGAGATAAATGATTTTTTTCCTTTCTTCTCAGATGATAATTAGCCCCTATACCCACATACTGTTTTTAGGTATACCTATATATGCGCATAACAACTTAAACCCATAGGAAAAAAAATTTTTCACCATTATATAAAGTCACCCTTATACCCTTGAACAATATACAAAAAAATACCATTTGTATAAAAATATACAGGATGTGTTTATACAGGTATTTGACGAATGGCCATTTGGATTTTCTGGCGCCAGAACGAAACCAAGTCATCAATTTCACGGAAAAATCCTGGCTCAATTTTATATTATGACGTGCTGGGACCTTCTCCCCAAGTCCAACCTCGGGCCTCTTTCCGTCATTTATTCACTCTGTCTTGCTCGAACTCCCTGCTCGTCTCTTCTTTAACCCATAATTCGAATATCGCGTCGACGATATTCCTGAGTCCCGTGTCCTCCTCCCATATTCTTGCGCGTACAAACCTATAATTTTACCTTCGCACCTCTTGAAACCGTTGCCGTGTGAATAAGTGGCTGATAATACTTGTACAAACATACGAAAAATCTCACAATACTCCCACATACAAATATATCCAACATAAATACATATATATACATATGTATATGAATGCGAGACATAGTGAGAGAGGGAGAGTGTGCAAAAACCAAGTTGTTCAATGCCTCGTTTGTAGTCCTCATGCCTTCTTGCGTGATGAAAATAATCCAAGTTTCATCGCCTCGTGGATCGATGTAATTTCAGGTTGTTCACTGCACGGCAAAGCGCTTGGTTGGAAAGTAACATAAGCGCACAAACCATGAAGCGAGATGGACTGTGCAACAGCGGTAAAACCTGCCGCTGCTGATGTACTGATGCTTCACGTCACTCAGCTGGAATGGATATAAATTGTATATCTGTGTGGATTTGTATATCTATCAATAGATACATCTACTGGGTTACTATCAGGACACGTCTATACACATTTATACAACCGTCGACATATGGCTCGTGCGTCGATCGTTGGTTCATGATAAAGATCTCTTTTGGTGCTTTTGCTCTCAATTTATATATCTAAACCGTGTCTAGGGGTGTCTGGAAAAAAATAACTCAAACGTTTTTGCTCAAGGCTTTCGGAGGATTACGTGGAACTGATGCACGTCACCAGGGAACAGCCAAGATCCCTTATGGATAAGACAGCATATATATATATATATATATATATATATATATAAAGGGTATGATGCATGAAGTTCAATCTACGTGCACTCGATTCATATCAATTCCTCAGGGATTGTTTTCATTTGCCTGCACGATACTTTGCCACACAATTTTAATATATATTCCTTTCCATATTTCAAATATTGAAAATATTATTGGGAGTTCGTTGAAAGAAAATATGCTGAAGAGAAGTAAAAATTTGAATTAAGTTTTGTTTATTTTGATTGTGGAAATTTTGACAAGTGAAGTGGAAGGGAAAAACTAGCCTAATTCGAGTACTAGAGTGGAATTCATTCGTTAATATTAAAAATTTTTGTAAATGATATCGATTTGAAATCGGTCCTTATTCATTTTAGAGGAGAATTATCTTGGCATAAAGTTTAAAGTTTGGCTTTAGAGATAAATCATTTATAATATAAAGTAATATATCTGTGGATATGTAGGGTAGAATTGTTCCTGAATTCAACGAATTTCAAAATTGTGATGGAGCAATCTACGCGGGTATGGGCGAGTCAGCATCGCGCGCGGCAATGTGTATATATCGGAAGGCAAAAGAAGAGCGCGCGCGAGGCTGTTTGGCATACCTTCACGCGCACTACCTATAGGCGTGAGAGACGTCTCAATCTCACATTGCTCTCCATCTTATACTCACTGCTTCATTTATCTGTATTCCAGCATCAATATAGCAACATATTACGTATGAAGTTTCTGTCAGATTTCGGGTGATTGGGCAGCCTTGCTTCATAAAACAATTCACTAAGATTTTATATTTTTAATTATCCATTTGTAAAAGCGATTCATATTTGAGGGATGAAATTATTGGGGATTTTTTTTTTTTATAACAAAACATTAATTTTGTATTCTCGTTCAAGTGTGTAATTTACCGAATTTGGTTTGGTATTGCACGGAAAACTAAATTTCCCAATCGCAATTGAGTGATTGAAAGCTCAGGGATCCGATATAAACTCAACCATTGATTCCATCAAACACATTCAATACCGATGAACTTTGTATTTACATAAACACTCATATGAAATTCTATTACTATTACGGCTTCGTGTAACACACGTGCGTTGACGTATTGTGTCTGAATGGAAGATAAATAAAAACTACAACACAATTCAGTAGTCACATTCATCTCTGTCAATGAAACGAGTTTTATCCAATTGATATTTTTTAGTCAACATCAAACATCATCGCACGTTATACACATTTTAATATAATATACATACGTTTTACATCTGATAATAACTGAACATACACAAATATTCCCACGGCACAAATACATAAACAATAAAGGCGGAAAGAAGAAATAAATGTGCGTATGCATACGAGTGTTTTATTCCCGTGACTTTCCGCATCTGTATTCTTACCTTGATTTTATTATGAATATTTACAATGACTGGATCATTGCGATCACTTATTACTGCTTCTTTTCAAATATTTCGTCTCATATTTCTCAATTCAATCGTTGCTAATATTTTATGCAGAAGAATTTTTACGTTTATGTTTAATTGGTAAATTGAGTAATTTTCATGATTGCTTTTATTCATAAAATGGCTTATACTCTTATATGAATAATTGATGGAGGGTAAAGACACGCTAAATGATCGTAAGGATTAAGTAATGTGCTCTTGCCTCTCAAATTATAGAATATGTAAAGCATTTTTTGTTATTTTGTGTGGTGTGCGAAATAATTTGGGTGGTATATGGAATTTTTTTGACTCAACAAATCAACTCTTGTCACCACATTGATATGATTTGCTTTTAATGAATGTTAAGAACATAACAATTTAAAATGGAATTTTTTTTTTTCGTGTGTGAATCGAGAAATATATTCTTATAGTCTGAGATAGTCTTGGTTCAAGCAGAGCATAGAGGTTACTCCCATTACTTTACCGGGATCATTATGCTTCGACATATTTCCATAACGAGTCGTTACAAACGATCGTGAGACGCGTGCGTTATGTATATGTTTACATGAGATGATAGTTGGTATAGCAGTCAACGGCCACGAAACAGACAGAGATAGATAGATAGTCGTCTTATAGTAAACTGACCTATGTATATATGGATATAGAGAGATAGAGAGTCCAGGCACATCATCAGCTACTACTTCACCACTATACACCGTGGGTGGTACGTTAAGAGCTCACTGTTCCGTGGGAAAGAACATTATACATACGTGAATTTTACTTGTTTCACGCACGATTTAAATATTTTTTTTTTATTTTGCTACTGAATTTCGCATGCGCTACAGAAATATAAATTTACTTATATAGGGATAATAAATTTTGTGCAAACGTGGACAAAATAAATTCCAATTCTGAATTATTTGGATGGTACAACTGTCTGTAATTTGATTTGGATTTCATGTTGGAATATACACATGGATGATTTCTATTATCCATAATAGCAGTATCATTTGCTTGAAATTAATAACTCCGAAATTAAATAACAGTGTTTGATACTGATATTTGCGATTTTCTCACGCTGTGATTAGTTGATGGTGGTTATTTTTTCCTATTTATTCTATACGTTTGTATTTGTCACCAACGAAACACTCTCCATCGGCATCGCGTTGTTGGGCGGCAACACATGAAAGAGGGCTTATCCGCACGGATCCCAATGGGCTTTTATCCACATTTGTAAAGGATTCCTGTGTACCATCATCCTGAGATAGATCTTATTTATACGCTCATTCGAACGAGTAACAGCAGCAACTGTCGATTAAATCGAGTTATGGTCACGTCCAAGAGATATATCAAGAATGTGCAGAAGCAATTTCAGGTGCTTTTCACTACGAATATACATAATCAATTGGAATAATTATTGAAATCATTATTAATTTCCAAACTTCAATATAACTATGGTGGATATTTATCTATTTCACAATGTCCTCGTTCGATCATCTAACTCGCAGTGACTCCAAATGGAAATATACCCTGTGTATATATACATAAGAGTATACACCAACGTCTATTGATTCGATTTGCTTCTTAGATGCTGCAATGAGATAAGACTTACGGTGGCCCGTCGGGAGGACGAATCAATTCAAATGGAAGAATGTCGAAGGACGCGACAATGGAAGAGTCGTTGTTGTCGTGTCTTCCTTCTCTTTATGTTTAGTATCGTTACCTGAGTCTGATGATGGTGAGTCAAGGCCCTAAGAGTAAATGAGAGAGATAGAAATGGTGACGCTTAACTGTTAGTTCTTGGTGGCCTGAAACAAAGGCTCGGAATGAAAGATGACGAGACGATCGAAGAAGACGTGTGTGTGTGTGTATGCTTGTGTAGAGAAGAAGAGGAAGAGAATGAGATTTTGTTCATACATGGTGCCTCATCTAAATCACAAATCTACTTGCTGAAGCCTCACTGATACACACACATACCTTTATTCAGTGAATGTAAGACGCAAAGGAAGAGAAGAAGAAGAAGAAGGTCCTGGATGTTAATAAGCGTGGAAGCGTGCGTGCCCACAGCCTAGAGGGAGCACCCGTGTGCAGTATAATCATTACCTTCCTCTCACTCTTCTTCTACTACTAATACTACTAGTAATACTACTACTACTACTACTACTACTACTACCTTCATTGGCTTGAACAATTTTTACCTTCTTATTCACTCTCACTTTCACATACTTCGAATGTGAAGACTGGACAGACCCCCCGCGACATGGCGCCGGGGTGCTCCGCCTCCCCAGCGCCTCATCCTCCCTATCACGATCGGAATGAACTCATCCCATTGGCGCCGCTTGTATATTTTTCATATCAATGGAACAGAGGAAAATATTTGGAAATTATTTATCAAATTAAAGTTCTTTTTTCATATAGAATTTGTTGTATCAATATAATTTTGAAGTTAATCGGAATATGCGAGGGAAAAAAATGCTTGGCACGGCTTAAAAACTATGTGAGATAAATATCTAACGAACTGATGGGGATCAATTGATGGAAATTTGCATTTTTGGAAATATTGCTGTTGTGCAATTTTTGAAATGAAAATCGGAAATATTTCTACGCAGTTTCGATGGGGGTTTTTGACTTGATTTTGATTATATGATTTTAATCTATTGAATGTTTATCCCCTCCTAAATATTTCAATATCATTTACTAATTCCGAGTCCTTGATTTACTCTACGCTCGCAATTTACCTTCGGAAGTTTCAACAGAGTGGAAAGAGGTTAAAGTGATTTACTGTGAAATATGGAGCTTCTATTTGAAATTTTAAAGTGCGTGAAATGTGCTGCCCATTAATAGAAAGATGCTTGGACGTGGGCTCATCCATCACTTCACGGGTATTATAGGTGAATGTGAGACAGTGTAGGGGAGTGAGAGGGAGTGCAATATATACAGTGAGGATGGATAAGAGTGAGAGATACAGTTATATATGTGAAATAAAAACATAAAAATATATCTTTGTCTGTTGGGCATGAGCTCGGGGTGGCCCACGGCCGGCGGCCGTTCAGTCCGATGGTGGCGGGGGAAGATTCCGCGCGTCAGATGAGGGGTTTCGGAGGTTAAACAAACATGTGATTACCGCTGTCTACAGCTGGCTACATTATATCTGCTTTTACCAACGCTATTCTTCTCATTTCAAACTCGTCTCTCGTCGTATCACCACTGAGCTAGACAGAGCCAGAAAATGCCCACAGTACAAATATATATATATATATATATATATATGAGGGTGTGTTGTTGAAGGCAACCGTGTTATGACAGTGGACCCATTGGCCTGCGAGCGCTCTGTATGAGAATGAAGAAATAAGAAAGAAACGAGAGCGCACATTTTTCTCTTTGTATTTTTTCACTTTCTTCTTCCATCCTTCATTTTCCCTCACTTATTTTTTCCCTTCCTTCTTTCCGCGAACGTACAACGATGCTTTTTTACGGTCAGTGAGTCGATGGAACACAGAGTCGCGTGCATAGGATGCTTAGGCCAGCAACGAGGACCACACCATGCGCGAACCCCGACTGGAGTTATCGCAATTTTATCGTTTTGCCACGCCTCTCTCACTCTCGTTCGCTTTCGCTCGTTTGAGCAATCTTGACTCGACATTAAACAAATTTTTTATGTGCATACATATTATGACCTTTTTTTTTCTCTTTTACACAATCTTATTTTTTTAATTTTGCGTTTTTTTTTCTGATTCGCCTTTATACGTGTTCATCTATATTTGCATACACTGTATCGATGCAGTCACGTTATATCGCGCGCGAAATTGACGTAATTTAAAATTGAACGTGATGGTGTTTTCGGCCATGTTGAAAAATGAATTGATATGATAAAATGTAATGTTGGGTGGACTTCTGTCGCGGTGTGTGTCAGCGAGGGATGCTAATGGGTCTGCCGCGGCGGGACGGCTTCCTGCTTAACGCCATGCCACTCGCCACGTCCGCTACTCTCGTTCTCTCCATCATATATATATATATATATATATATATGTATATACATGTTTATAGCCTTTCAGTCTCATTAAATTTTCTCTCTTCGTTGCTCACAATGCAACCTCCATCGCCTGCGCCACTTAAATTCGCTCACTCCGATCAATCTACCAATCATAATTTCTATCAGAGCCACCTCCGGGTGACAATATCGTCAATCACCGGATTGGCCCACTCACTGGACTCGGCCCTTTGTCTCTTGTCTACTCAACGCCCTCAACTATCTCACTCTCTGGTGTTCATATGAATATATTTATATATTATCTCGAAGGGACAATTGATGTCTATTCTCTGACACCCATAAGCTTATTTATCCTCAGTTATTTTCCATTACTATTTCTTTTGTCACTGACAATTAATCTGAATGATGTTAGTCGTCATTCAAAACTCGTCTGTTCATTTTTACTCTATCAATTTTGTACATATGCTATTGTGGTATTGTCAATCATGAGCTGTTACTACTCGTTGAGCAGAAATACTCGTGATAATTATTGAAGAATAATTCTGTCCTATTGGATTCCATTATTTCGAGTTGCTGCAAGAAAGCTATTGATAATCAATGATACGTAAATGGTAAATTTTTTTCTATGTGAGATATTAGAAAGATAATACTTAAATATGATATTCTTTTCCATCCTGCATATGATGATGGGAACACTTGTAATATTTATATTCATTCGACTGTAAAATATATTTATTCAAAAGAAAAAATTGGAACAAAAAAGAAAAAAAAAGGGCGAGTGAAGGAGAAGTAGAATGAATAAACAAAAGTGCAGAATAGTTTTACACACTGTGGAAACAAAAAGGAAGGAAAAATTCTCAAGATCTTTCTTTCGTTCTCTGTGTATTATTAACAGCAATTTTTTCACGCCTGTAAATAGCTTACAAGCTAGAGTCACTTTCTTTTCTTTGCATTATGCAGACACACATCTTTTCATTCTTTATATTCTCCTTTCTCGTTTCGTCTTTCTGCGCAACCCCTCTCCAGGGATGAAGAAGACAAGAGCGAAAAGAAGTTGCAAATACATTTATGTATATCTATATAGTTAGATATATATATACAGATATATACTATACACAATGTATAAAGACTTACCGCGTCGCAAAAGCGGCGCCTTTTAGCAAATTGAAAACACCCGTTGGATTCGGCTAATTACCGAAACATAATAACGCCACTTTCTCTCTCTCTCTCTCTTTCTGTTCTCCTCAGCTTTTTCTTGCGATTTACTCGTTGCATGAATGTGTATGCACACACTGAAGTTATATTCACACAAGCCAAAACGACATCCAACTCTCTCACTCACTCTCCATCTCACCATCTTCTTTCTTATCTCTCACTCGTCGCATTTCTTCGCCATCTTCTTTTTCATCTTATTCTTTTCTTTTCATTTTATTTTATTTTTTTTTGTTCTTTTACTTTCTTTCTTCGCTTTTTTTCGTCAGCGGCATTTTACGAGAGCGCCACATAGCGCCAGAGAAAACTTTCAGTGAATTTCTTGGCGCCATGCACTACCGTGGAATAGCGCGCTATACACAGAATACTCAGTGCTTTCCTGGATTTCCGGCTTTTTAATCCAAACCCGACGTGTGCGCGTACATGAAAGACGCATCTAACTTGTAAATGTGAATATATATTTATATATCTCGTCTACATCATTATCGTCATTTCCCTTTCAGCTGGTGCTTCTCAATTTCTTTTTTTTTATTCTGTTTTATTGGTTTTGTACATTTGCATTTATGTACTTTTGGAATCATCAGTTTATTCTCTCAAATGTATACTGAAGTGTCTGACTGAACTACTTTTCAGTATAGTTTGAAATGATCGTTGATAAATGGATACGATAAATGGATACAATTACGAGATGCATCAATGCAGGGTGTATTTGATATACAAAATCGAAGCGAAAATGAGAGGAGTTGGAGAGTTTGGGAGAAAAAAGAGTGGCAATGTGCCGAGTCAACTCATACACTCTTGTCTTCCACATGTCGTCTCTGGGTTAAGTAGTCTGGCTTCTATCGATTATTCGACAGAACTTTGTCACACTTCTCCGTTGTCCGCAGGTGACTCGTTACGTAGCTGTGGTTTCTTTTTGTCCACCTTCTTCCCATTTTTTTTATTCATTCAGTGGAAAACATTTCAGTCATCATCCTCCTCCAAACTCTTTACGCGATGTTCCGAATTTTTCAAGGGGTTTTTAGTGGTGATAGGTTGACAATAACAGCATCAATTAAATGATGGTGTGCAGTTTATTCACATTCCAAAAATTTCCCAATCGAAACGTGACTTTATACACTCATTTTTTTCAACTTCTTTTCTTTCATTTGAATCGTTTCTCGCGTATCTATAGCAAAATTTGGGTGTTGTCCTTAGTCTGAAAGGGTTTTTACGTTATTGCACTGTGACATATCGGAAGTAACTGGAAAACGTCGCATAATTATGACGAGTGAGATATGACATATGCTCGTGCTCTGCCCTAATTATAATAAAACGCTGTTCACATATGTTTTGCATTAAGCACAATCATGTGCGAAAAGAGTTACGGATGAAAGGAGTGAACTAAGAGACGTGGAAATAGATAAATTTTAACCTTTCTCTGTGCGTTGTAGCGTAAAAGTAAATTCTATAGAACAATTCATCCAAATAAAAATGTCGTCGTGATGCAAGTTGCATTTGCAAATGAATTTGTCAATGAATTCGTGAAATTATCTAAATATATAATAACAATGGATGATTAAAAATTGTACAGTGCTGATATGAGTTCGTATGTGACTATACAGTCTCAGTGGAATTGTCTCCACAGAACGAGAAGCACAAGGATTCTCTCGGGGGACTTGAAAGAGAATAGAGGAAGGGAGAGAATAAAGAATCGAATGAGGAACATGATAAGAACAAAAAATTCATGGTTGGTTGTGAGCAAGCGCGAGAGGTTAGAAGAGAATCAGGGAGGGAAATTGGTTAGCGGTTATTTGCTTCGTTCAGAACGAGTGTCGTGTGTGACCCAACGACATCAGAGTCGCCGCCGCGCAAACTCCACTAATGGACATGAGTGAGCGCGCGGCAACAAGAGCGGGAACGAGTAATAATGAAGTAGAAAGACAGAAAGAGAGACAAAGAGAGTGAGAGAGAACACTCTTGCCGGAAAGGACTACTCGCGCTTCCTTCTACTGTTTGTCGTTTGAATGTTTTAGGACGTCTGTTTAACCAACTTACTTATTGCCTCTGTGGAGAGTTAAGACAGCTGCTTCTATTTGCGCACGCAACATATATATTCATATATTATTTGTTATTTCATTTTTTTTTCTCTCATCATTCGAGTTTTTGAACACGTTGATATAAATACGAACGAGTATGCTTCATTTTAATGGATGACTGTGCTTGTTGAATTATCATTGTGTTGTTGTTGTTATGCGAAATTACTGCTTCATACGACGCATTCATAGGTGATATCGTGAATGCGATTATTGATGGTGGATGTGAGAAAAATAATTGCGATGCTGAAAATCGTCAAAGCATGACCGCTCGACAGATTGTGACGACGCGAATGGTGGATAAAGGTTATCTATGTCTATGCGCATATCACTCATACACTCTTTCACTTTGCGTGCAAGATGAGTTGGTGGAGTGAAAAATAAAAGAAGAAACGATTTTTTTGCAAATATATTATATGAAAATTGTAAATCAAGAGGAATTTCTGGTCGGAGAAAATTTCGGATAAAGAATCGACATTACATAATTTTGTTTGGGTTTAGACTATGTATTTTCAATGTCGCTTTTTCATCTTGGTGTATCAGAGACAATCTGTTCGGAAATACTACTCAATGATGGATTGAAAAATAAAACGAAACATAACGAGAATGGTGGCCATACAATCTCGAGTAAATTGTCGTTAAATTAATGTGTGTGAGTAGAGGAAAAAAAAAGGTCGAGTTGGTAAAATTTGTATTCGAAAAAGCGCAGAGCGAAACGATTACCGAGTGGAAGCCACTCGTCCGAGACAGTCCCCGAGGCGGTGGATGAACCACCAAAAGAGAAACGGGTCGAGGGATGGTTTTTCGTGGTCCACAGACTTATAGAATCTTTTCCTGGGGGCTGTGGCTGCGGCTTTTTTCTTTCTTTTTTATACTCTCTCTTCTCTCTCCTTTTTCTCATTCTTTCATTTTCGTCTACGATTTTTTCTTCCTCTATTTCCTTTCTTTTTTCTTTTTACGTTTGACCCGCGGCCGCAAAAATTACGGGGTCGAGGTGAACGGAGCGGAAGCAAAACCTCCGGGTGTCATCCAAGAATTTCAATGGCAAGTTTCGCGACGCTTGCAAGATAGAAGTGAAAAAAAAAACACCAATGAGATAGAATGAAATTGAGGGCAAAGAGAATAAAAAAAGGAAGAACGTGGCATTCGATCGGCTTCAATCAACGAGTCCATTGTCAGCAGAAGCGATAATTTTACAAGTCAGTAAAGGCCGAGCATTCAGAATGACTGTGAGCAACCCGAATTAATTATTTATGAACTATAAACTGCATTTTTCTTTTTCTCGTCCATCACCTTATTCTTATATTTTATACTCGTCTTTCTTTTTTTTTACTGCTTTGTTCGACAACATTCAATTATTCGTATAATAAAAGTGGAAATGAATTTTCCATTTGTCGGATAACAGAAAAAAATGAATATTAAATATCTTTCGCATTCTGAACTTCTCAAAGAAACAACGTTTGTTTGTACCATTTTTCTTTTATCTTGCTGTTACTCTACTGTGATTTCAAACGATCATGCATACCGAACCCTCACAGTGGACAATATATTTTTTTATTATTTACAAGGGCGGTGAGAGCAAAAGCAAAAAAGCTGTTGGACGATTGGGAAACTCTGTACCGCAATCGATGTATAAGCAGGCTGATTCCCATTCAAAGTTTCCTTTTGTGAGGGTTCCTTTCGCTTCTCGCTGTTTCTTCGATTTCGTCATTTGGATCCATTAATTTTTTTTTTTTTTCACCTTCTCTCTTCCTTCCTTTCTGCAGAGCTGCAAGCGACGAATAAATACATTCTCCTTTGTAATTTAGGGTGTATAGAAGTTTCTTCGCAGTCAAATGGTGATTTCCAGATGATTAATCTCAAGTCACTCACAAGATTTCCGATTTTTCTAATTATAGTTGAATCATGAATTGATATTGTAATAACAATGGCATTATAGATTTTATAAATTTAACATGAGTTCACAATTATTGGAGAGTGGCAGTGGTAGTTGAGTTGATACATAGTCGAGTCGCTTGCATTCAATGACGTTACTCATTCATGTTCCAAACTTTTTTGTCGCGGCTTGATGTTCTCTCGTGTCTAATGAGCGTCAAGGCGCCTATCTAGACATTCTTCCCAAGAGTTCTTTCAAGACGAGAGCCCTTTTTGACGCGAGTTCACAAACTCCTTTTCAGACGACAAAACCCACCGACCAACTACCAGACACTTTCGCTTTCCACCAATTGGAAAGAGAGAAGGAAAAAAAAAGAGAAATTAAATTTTAACACTTAGGAAAAAGTGAGAGAGCAAGTGTTGAAGATTAGCATTCCCTTTGAAGATTTTATTATTTTCACCACACGGGTTTTCAATTTATTCGCTCAATCAATCAACACATTCAAATCGTCACGAATAATTGGTTCAATTGACGGATATGATTGAACGTATAAACATTATGGTATTAATATTAATAGCTACACAGGGTGTTACTTCAATGCCTCTGCGTACATTTTTTCTCCCTCGCGAACACTGTCAAATGCGGAGCATGTCGCCTCGCCGTTTTTAAGACACTTCCCTCTAGCAACTTTACTGGAAAATCCACCCCTTTTTCGGGCGGTCGATACCCGGCCTTCACCACCTACTCCACTGCCGCCTCGCCTTTTCTTTCCTCCATCTCTACCCCATTCACCCCTCTCACACCTTATCCTTTACCGGTGTGTAGCTTCCAGAGTGTGCCACCATATGATGCGATGGCGCCACCTCGAGCACACACCCTCTTTATTTATTATACATACAAATATATATGTATACATATAAATAAAGAAAACATAATTATGATTTTTCAAAAATTACACTACTGATTTCTCTGCCATTTACCACATGCATCTATGGATAATCATTTAAAGCTGCATCCATTTATAAATTCGTGTACGTTGTTGAATGATTATATTTGGATCGCATTCGACTGTTGAATAGATACAAAAATCATCCTGCTCGTAAGTAAAATCGGCAATCTATAGCATTAATGGTAAATCCGGTAATTCCGGTCACCCATTATAACTGTCGGTTCCACAAAAAGTTAGATATAAATTCGCGAAATTCGCAAAATTCGCGATGTCCAAAGTCGTAAACCGAAGACATGAGAATATGAAACGCGAAAGGATATGAGATGATGAGAAGAGAGTGAAGAAAGAGAGAGAAAGGATGCGATTGGCGTCGCGTAGTCATTCGGGGCCTCGCCCTCTCGATTCCAAGTAGGTGGGCCGCCAGGTAGCTGGACAGATAACACCCTGAGATTACTGCGGACAGAGTCATTAGCTGCGTCGGCTTCTGTGTAGAACTGTGGATTATACACAACATACACTCACTCTCGCCCCCTTCTCTTTTTTATTTTTCCCGCAGTGGATATATATCCGTAAATTCTTTGCGCAAGTCTCTTTTACCAGTTTTCTCTTCATCGTTCAGCAAGATATAGTTGAGAGATGCAGTGAGGAAAATTAAAGGGCACCGAGAGAGAAAGAGAGAGGGAGAAATATACTGAGAAATACTAATTGCTCGATGTGTTCTCGCATATTTAGCTGAATGCCACTGACAGAGAAAATAAAGCAAAGAAGAAAAAAAAAAGACAAAGTGGAGGAGGCATTTATATAGCTTTGATAGGCTAATGACAAACGCGTAGATTAGTCGTATCTACCCGACACTAATTATTTCTCCTTTGTATAATGCCGCCTATGGTTCGATCGACTGGCCAAATGGCACTGGGATATTTTATTTATTGCCATTAACAAGTATATATACATATATATGTATATTTATATATGTCCGCCCACTTCCTATGCTCACTTTTATCACCGACGGATCCGGATCTCAATGCTCCCGTGGACTTGATGATGATGCCGCGATGGCCTTTGTCACTAGATTTTTTCTTAGAACTCTTATATATTTTATTCCATTTTTCTATTGCTTCAAAGTTCATATTTTGGTTTCGCACTTCTGACGTGTCAGAATTATACAAACATGGAATAAAACGAGTTATCGATTATTAGTATTAATTATGATGCAAATGTATTGGAGAATATTTAATAAATTGGAAGCAATGTGATTGAGCAATTATGAATATTTATTGAAAAAGTGTGAAGCAGTCTGTCCCATATATGGTTTTTTTATCTCGTTTCAGACGATATTAAATTCGATGCACAAATATCAACCGAGGTTTCACCTTGTACGAGCGAACGATGTACTCAAGTTGCCCTACTCGACGTTCAGAAGTTACGTATTCAAGGAGACGGAATTCATCGCTGTTACGGCCTATCAAAACGAAAAGGTGAGCAGCAACAGCAGCAGCAGTAGGAGCAGCATTGCCGTCGTGTGTCACTTTTTTTCTTCCTCTGTCTTTCTCCAGTTTTTCTTTATTTAACTTTATTTTTTTCACTTCTGTTTCCTCTCACGCTCACTCACTCTTATCCGATGTGTCTGGGACAACCATTCGATTTTTTTTTCTTCTTTTCTTCTTCTCAACGCTGGAAGTAGAATTCAATATTGACCTGTCGGCGAAAGTCAAACAGTGAACGCGCTGTAATGGAAGGGGAATGGAAATTGTGTGGGGGAATTTTGAAAAGATCTTTAACGTGAGGGTAAAGTTTTACGAGAGACACCTTGGAGCCACTCCAAGAGCTGCCTTGTTTCCGACCACTTTTTCGTCATGAGAAAGTTTCAGGAATTCCCCAATTTTATTTGCTCAATTGCTAGTAGTTCTATCGAGACGTATTATTTCCCATGGAACTGTGGAGAAAAGCTCTGGATAAATTGAGCGAGGAAGAATATTTTATACAACAAATTGCTTAAAAAAAAAAATTTATCTCTCCAATGAATTACCCGAATTTTTCTTAAACAAATATCGACTTGAGAGTTATTTCTAATTTTTTGTCACTATGAACAAACACTTGAATTATATTATAAGTCAATTATTTATTATTCATTTCTACTTTGTATTCATTGTTTTTCCCAACACCTCTTATCTATTTTATCGATTCAATCCAATAGTAATCTCATATTCATTCCAATAAACGTTTAATCCATTCTACATGAACGATTCTATATGATGATCAATTTTCTTTCCACGTCATATACAACGATCGTCTCCAAATCGATTCTATAGACTAGAAATGAATAAATGGCCTTGGAATGAATAAATGGCCTTTACGTATTCGCCTATATTGTCTTTCCAGAAATACCCATGTGTAATACATTGATATACTGGTGTAATATTTTTTTTCTACTGTGACTGCATATTTTCCTTTTCATTTTTGTTCAGTTCAATATCATAACAAAATATACCTTCGCTTATATACTGTTTTGAATATCAGGAATATATATCGCAATCGATAATGTTGCCCTAAGATTAGAAGTCTGTCCTGGTCTCTGATGAACTTCACGAAGGCAACCATTATTATACTTCGGCTGTTCTATGGAAAAAATAAACTTTACTGAAAGAGTTAAAGTCGAGAAGGGGAACAGAGAATATGAAAAAAGCTATAGACATTGAATTTTATCTCATGGTATCACAATCTGCATGTGGCCAGTTTGAAACATTTAGTTTCAAGAAATCGTGTATATATAATCCAAATGTATATAATGCTTCCTCTGTTTGTCCCACGACACAGAAATGTTCATTTTTTTCCTCTGCCTTTTTTTCTCTACTCTTCTTTTAATCAGCTTCCAATTATCTCCGTCTTTCGTCGGCTTTCAAAACTGTATCAATTTGAATTACGGCTGTGATGATTAATCTTATTACGAAATACATTCAGTCAACTGTCAAAATAATATTTTATTCTTTCAACTTTTATATTAAAACAAATATGAATTGTTATAATATGAATACTTTCAATTTAACTCAGTTGTTAAGAATTATTCACAGTTCATAATGAATTATCTTTTATTATACAGATAACGCAGCTGAAAATTGACAACAATCCATTTGCCAAGGGATTTCGAGATACAGGAGCGGGCAAAAGAGAAAAAAAGTGAGTATCGCTTTCAAAATTTCGATTTTATTTTCTTTTCACGTTTTTTGCCAATCATTTCATTATTGATATTCATGATAAAATGATAATCCCAAAAATTATCCTTCAATATTCCTACTTTACCTCTATATCAAAAAAAGTAGTTATAATAGGAGCAATTTTCTTTGCATGCGATTGTTTCTCCTCGTAACCACAAGTCCCAATGGAATTGTCGTTAAATAAACTCGATAACGGCGTACATTTACGATGTATGTAACCCTCTCAACAAGAGCGCCAATGGGGTTCACGTCTCGAATCTCATTTGCACCCCCAACTTCATCTACCGGGTCGTGATCCGTCCATTTGTATTCAATATTGCAAGTTTATAGGCATCATGTGGATTTTCGCCCCTCTGGGACAATGTCGCGCCATTTCTACTGCGTTGCTGCGCTTCTCTTTGACTATATATCCGTATACACATATATACAAATACGTATATATGAGAATATAATATATGTATACGTATATAACGCGCAGTTAACTGCCCAATATGAAAACCCATTTCAATTTAACCGAAGCCGTGAGAGAATTCAAGTGGTTTTTGATAGTATTAAGTTGACTATGCATCGAATTTTCATCCCTATAGTCACTTCATATCTATTTACCTATCTATATATACATATTCAATATATAAATATATACATACAGAGCATGAAGCTATTTTTTAACCATTGAAGCTCGCTATTATGTGAAGGGGAACATCAAGTGTTAAATCGATCATTCAATTATCGCGCGTTGACGATATTTATCATTATTTTTCTTTATGAATTTCTTTCATAACTTTACATTGATCTGATGACTGAGATGATTGAATTAATAACAGATAACTGGAATGATTCATTTTCTCCATATCAATTATCTACAAATTGTATGGGAATATCTTGAATTTTCTTTTGTTTGTAACAAATAGTATTTTATTTGGAATTTTTTACATGATGGAGCTACTTTTAAATGAAGAGGCATTAATTGATAAACGTGTTCGAAAGCGTGTGAATTAATGCTTCGTCACATTGTTTATAAAAGTGTCAAGGATATGGGTTTGAAGTAAAGGAATGAAGAGATGCAGTAGGTAGTGAATGGGAGATTAAGGGTCAGAATGTAAGGTAGAATGGGGGATGAGGCTGGAACATAGCCAATCATTGGATTAGCATACTGATGTTCAGGGGCGGTGCTGTCGTTAAAGTTGAGGGTGCCACTCACTATATATCTATTCTCTCTTTTGTTCATTGTCTCCTATGTTCGGTTGGCTTTGAATTTTATATTAGCCCACTATACTACAAGTTGTGATGTATATACTCGCGCATAAAGACCATTCTCCAAGTGGTTTATACCGTGATGGTAAAAGATGATGAGACGCGAGTCCCTCCCTCTTGAAAATGCCTTCTCGATGTATTCTTGACTTTATCGAACTCAATGACATGCTACCTCATTACAATATTACTTTCAAGATCATCGTGTTCACTCAATACTAGTCGAGTATATTTATTTTGAAACAATAATTAATTTTATAGAACAGAAAGAAATAATGGAGTTATTTTTGTTTTTTTGAATGATCAATGTTTCATGAGCGAATTTATTTTCATAATTGAATGACTCTTCATTTTTTATTCCCCCTTTATTTATAGATAGGGACTAATTTTCGTGGAGGTGTGTCGGCAATTTAAAATTCGTGAAAGGGAATTGACTGTGGTCGTATATAACTCCCTCATGGCATTATCTATCCCAAGTTTAGGCGAAGGGTCGCGACATCAGAGTCATGTCGCACACGCATACGCAAATAAACGTATGTGCGTGTGCGTGTGCGTGGGTGTATCAACTGACACTTTGTTGAGGTTGAATGCGACTCGGCTGAACGCGACCGCGAGATGCGCTGAAAATTGTCCCTTGCGAGGGTCGTATCCATAGTGGTGACAGTAGTAGTAGTTGCATTCACATCGAACGAGCTGAAAGGGTGGACTATAATTCAACTTAACGAGGGATCGGTGAGGGTGGACGGTGATACTAATGATAATCAGTAAAATCCAGTGGTGTCAAGGGCGTCGCCTTTTTCCCCCTCTCATATATATTCCAAATCTGTATGTATATGGGAGAGAATAATCTCTTCCCTCAATGCATCTATGGATTTTCATACAAGAACCATTAGATGAGTCCAATGCACATAAATATAATCGCAATACTACTTGTTATTTCATTCGGAATTTGTATAGTCATGAAAAATATAAAGAAAGTCTTCTCTAGAATAATTTTATTGCCCACTGAAGCTTTTCCATTCATTGAAACATAAAATACACTATCATATTTTGAATATTTTTTGTCACACTCGACCTCGCGTCAATGACCCATAAAAAATATGGACGCAAATTACTCAACACAAATACTTAATCATTTATAGTACCATGTACTCATTTGTTTAAGTTCACAAAGTTCGGCTCGTAAATTGTACGATTATCAGGCAAAGGCCAATCTTAAAATATCCCATCGAAAAATTCTACCAGACGGTGTTGATGACAGAGAAAAAAAAGAAGTGAATAACACCGTGGTGAAAGAATTGAATGAGAAATAAAAGAAGAAACCAGATTATGCATGTATACTTGCAATAAAGGAAAGGTCTCTTTGCAGTCGATAATTGATGTGTCAGTATGGCATGGTGATATGAATGTGTATATACACGTGCATACACTCACAATATTGCTTGGACCTAGTTGTGCATATATATTCACAAGGGATTCTTCCTTGTAAATATATATACAAATACATACACATGCGATCAGTGTTATCGATTCGTATGCTTCCAGTGTGCACTTGCACCCCCGCGCATTTAATGCCCTTTCTCACTCTCGCCCATTTCTTGTGCGCCCCTCGTTTTACCTCACTCTCATGTCAGCTTATTTACTAGTCCCTTCTCACATGCAAAACGAACTCAACCGACGTGTGCATGTACCGCTCTGATCGCATTATACGGTATTATGGGGGGAAAACCTGGTAATCCTCTCTGTCGTACAACAAAATCGGGTCTTCTAGCTCATTTTCAGGTATATCTGGCTTAGATGTTGTAGATATTGTTTAAAATGAGAGAAAAAAGTGATGAATAAATTGATAAGAATAAGAGTGAAAAATAAATACCACTTGATTCCAGTATATTTTTTATTCTCCATCGGTTTTGGTGAATTACATGGTGTCATTCTTCTTATTTTCATATCTCTATCGATATGTGAAATATTAAATGTAATATAAATATACCGAAATTGAAATCACATTTGAATGACAGATTCAATTTTCAAAACAAACAACAGATTATCTCACTCTCATTCTAATAGGAAATATTTATTTTATATTTTATATAGTGAAACGAATATGATTGAATGATTGACACTCTCAGCAGTAAATGCTAAATGCGATTGTTAACGTCCTTATTGTATATATATTTTACATAGCGGTTATATATTATGCTCAATGCGAAATGCAATCATGATTTTTCGTGCTGATTGACCAAGACCCCAAAAAACGCGAGCGTGTGGGTAAATTTATTTAGTGACGAGTGACAGGGTAGCAAAAAAGGTTCTCTATACTTCCCTATATATAACCAAGTACATACATATAAATATGTCTGTATAATGTATATGTTTAAAATATATACGCGCGAGTACCGCGTCGTCCAACACGCGCGGTAATCGATCTGTCGAGGCGTCACGCAGTTCGTGTATAAACACGAACGAGTCTATCGCGCGATCGACGTCGCTCGCGGGGGATGAGAATAAGAATAAAAAAAAAAGTAGAATGAATATAAATAGTCAATGTAGGAGGTAGGGAATGAGCAGATTCAATGTGGTGCTATACCACTACGAAATCGTGACGAAAGACTAACGACAGGGCGTGCGTGCGAATCGCTTGTTTGCGTAGACACGTGTGAGTTCAAACTCTCTGATGCACAAGTTTTGTGTGATGTGTCAATGTATACATCTGTGTGAGTCGCATAAATATAGAAGGCAATCGTGAAAATTGCAATGATTAGAAGTGTGAACTGTCCGCGTGATTAAAGGGCTGATCTCACCTTTGAACTCATCATTGTGGATATGTATTGACATTGTCATGTAGTTGTTGAAATGCAATGTATATCGTAATGGAATGGATATTGGAAAATCAAGATATGACTTCGATGAATCCTATTTCGATTGCAATATGTGGTCGCGTCACCAAAAAGGCAAAATTTTATTTTTATCTACTACAGTATAGTAATGTTTATTCAAAGGTTATTTACCACAATGGATGACTACAACATTTCCAATCTATGGACACGATATATGTATATGTAAATATCGAAATAGATATTCGAATAAAATTCACAAACCAATATGATTGACAATTTATTTTTACGGTTGAAGATCGAAAGTATAAATTGCACAATTGCACGTGTCCCATACATGTATGAGAAATATGCTACGACATTTTTTTTTACAACTTTCTCGCTTCATAGACACGAGTGATACAAGTGATACTGCAATCAGCAGCGATCGCGGGTGTACATGTATATTACATATACTTTATATATATAGCTGGGAAGAAAACTCGTTGTTAATAATGTTCATGTATCAAACTTTCGCTGATTCATGTGGTCGTTTGACAGGCTCAGGAGTTGAAATATTTTGACATCTTCACGTAACAGTGAGATGATATTAAAGACACACTGTGGTAAACTTCAACATAAATTTTACTATAATAGCAGTAGACAATTTACTCAAAGTAGAGATATATTAAACAGTGCTGGTGACAAAATTTACATTCTGGTGAATAGAACTTCACAGTTTCATTAATTACTGCAGAATGTGTAAGCCATAATATTACCTCATAATATAGAAGCAGTAAAAAATTCACTTGGTAATTATTTTCTGTCCCTCGTGTTACTGAAGTAATTTCCATCACAATGTCGATATGGTTGGCAACTGATAAGTGGGCATAGTAATTTTGAATGTAAATATTTCGTTGTGGATATACGTATGTATCAGTGAACAGAAAATATTCTCAGGCTCCCTCGAGGGTACACACAGCATCGTAGTGTTTTCATAGGCGAATAGACCAGGCGTTCGCGCCACGATTAAGGCAATTAATTTATAATACCCATGGCGCCTCCGGCACGATTATCCATGTCTAAACTATCCCATAAATTTCTACCAGTTTCACCTTCTTCATACATATTTATATATATATATATACAATGTGTATATTCAACTGCAAAATGCTACCGAGTAAATAAACGCAGTTATTATTATCATGAACAGGTTGTTGTGCGATAGGGTAAAGTCACAATTTATCTGCTCATGTATATATATATATATATATATATATATATATATACATGAGCATTTGCGGCATATACGTGTTCGCGTCAACGACTTGAACGACTATTTACCGATATATCGAATGACCGTTACGTGTAACGACTTCATAAGTCACAATCCGTGACTTTTCGCACGCACTCTTACTTACCTCTTTCCTCCCGCTCGTTACACGACGCAAAAACCGGATCTTTGCAATGCTTATTTTTTTTACAGTCATTATACTCCCGCTCCGCAATCCCTATCTGTGTTATCAATTCGATTCACGTTTCACGAACCTTCTTTTTTGTTCTAACTTTCTATCCTTGTTTATATATATATATTCTCTTGTCAATTCATCATTGCTAACTCTGAGTCGTTGTTGCAGAAGACAGGCGCTGTTGACCGTGTCAGGTGGAAGTTCCCGTTTGACATCAGGCGCACCAGCATCGCCGGATAAACGCAGGTCGTCAAATTCGGTGAATGACATGTTGGATGACGATGATAAATTGTTGGATGTAGTTGGACCTGATACACCTCATCCGGCACACCATCATCGAGATCGTGATCATTCACGAGAGCGTGACGACAGGATAAGTGAACGTGGTGAAGGAAGCGAATCGTCAGGTTCAGAAAGTGGAGGTGTCCCCGGTGGACCGACATCAGAAGGTCCAAGGCCCGATGTTTCAGTTGGACCACCAGTTCTTCATCCACCACTTCTGCCATATTTTTATCCACCGGTACCGGGACTTTATCCGGGTCCCGGACCATTAATACCACCAAACCCACTCGGACTTCATGGTGGTGTCACGCCTGGAATGCTACTAAATGCACAACTGGCAATAGCTGCATCGCAACACCCTGCGTTATTTGCGCATTATCCACATCCATTATCGAGTCCATTACATCAATTGAAGGGCCATCGTTTTGCGCCTTACACATTACCAGCGCCATCGCACGGTTCTGCGTTTGAAACTGTGACGCCTGGTAGTCGTACTTTAAGTCCAAGATCACCTCCACCAAGACCACCAACTGGTTCACCAACGCCTGCAACCGGCGGTGGAATTACAGCTAATAGCGGATCAGCAACGGCAACTGGTGAATTAAAATCCATCGAAAATATGGTAAATGGTTTGCATGAGAGGCGAGGTATAAAAAGGCGACGAAGTCCAAGTTTAACACCTGGGCATCGGAACGAGGCTGATGGGGGCGGTGGGAGTCCGTGACATGAGAACGAGCCTGTCACTAGTACCAATGAGGATCATGACGACGATGAAGACGAGGATCTTGATATCACCAGTGGCGATGAATCGCCGGCAGACGAGCGGGAACTCGAGCCGGACTCCACGTCTGAACCATCGTAGCCATAAATTTCAATTGTTTAGACGTACTCTCAATTCTTTGTTTGATGTGAGAACGTTTTGGATAAGAAATTTTTGTTGTCAGGGAAATGGTAGAATTCAACTGAGTTAAGAGAAACATTTCGATATTTACGGCAATGATGATCAGGACGAGATAATGAAGAATTTTTATGGAGAAAACTATATTGCTGCTGTTCGTGTTGAGAGGAATCAACGTAAGCACAAGAATGTGTAGAAACCGAAAAATTGAAGAAAAACAAACGATATTATAATAAAGTGCAATTTTAAGAACGTTATATAGACAATTGTCAATTGTGGGCGGCGATGTGCGTGATATATAATAATATATTTGCTCGAAGTTTTAAAAAAATTGTCGGGTGAAAAATACGTAGGGAAAAAGAGTGGAAAAGGGAACTGTATCGGTGGACGTATATGAAAACACATGAGAAAAAGGAAAAAAAATATTAAACGAACGAACAAATAAACAAACAAACAAACAAACAAACAAACAAGAAATAAAATCGCGTGTGACGTGTGTAAATAGTTGATAAAATGCCTGGAATTATATTGGTGGGCTCGAGTCGATCATTCGATTGCACCGCTGTGTGGACACTGATAATAGTGATAGTAAACACCAGGCGCGCACCGGTGCAACAGCACCAAACGCCGCCCCCATTTGTACATTTTATTCTCGAACAAAAATGTCGCGTTGCGAGAGAGTATGAAAATAAAACAGAACGAAAAAAAAAATACAAAAAAATATGAGATGAAGATGATGGAGAGCGCCTAATTTATTTGCCTGCTAATACTTTAGGTGTTTAATCGCAACTACGTAACGATCATTATATGAATAAAATATTGCAAAATAAATGAAAAAAAAAAACGAAAAAAAAAAACACAAAAAAACATACAAAAAAATTAATTGAAACGAGCACCTCCACTCTTTACAGCCCAATTGTAAATATGTACCCTAGTGACATATATTATATTATATATATATGAATATATATTATATATATTATAAATACAAATATCCCCTCCATGATAATTATTAACTATATTAATTACGATTATTCATTATTAGTGCTGCAGAAACAAATGGATTCAATGCATGAAACGAAAACTGTTCCCATTCAAAGAGTAATGAATGAATGCGCTGCTGGATGAAAATTTTAAACACGCAACGAGAGATAATAGCCACGGATTGGAATACAGAATATAGAAATGATTTTTAGATTTCTAAATCGAAACGCAATCCTTCAATGTTCCTATAATCGAAGAAAAAAGTCTGTTTGAAAAGATTTCTCTGTTTCATTATTTTCTCAGGAATAAATTACGAACTGTCAGATCACAAAAAGAAAAACAAAATGATACAACAATCGATGACAGACGATGAGTGACATTTTTACTTATACCAAATCAAAATTATATTTCTTATCTCTTTTATCTCTTTCAATATATTGTAGAAAATATTTTTTCATTCCGTCCCCTTATCCTCTTTCGCTATTTAATTATTTGCACAAAAAACTCGCAATTTATATTTCATTTCATTTTTTCACATTCTAAATTATAAGAGGAAATGGATCTCACGTGTGAATCCTCCCCAATAACCTGCGATCGATAAAATTCAATAATCATACACACACTAACTGTCCAAGAAAGTTGAAAAAGGAAAAAATTTGTAATAGTTTCCATTGCAAAATACACCATTATCACAAATTTGAAATGTACTAATTAGATGATGGCGCTTGGAGGAAATCCTGCAGTGGCTCACTGAGAAAAAAACCGAACAAAAACGAAAAGGGAATTAAATGAATGAACAAAACAAACGAATACAAGCAATAAGAGAGAGCCGTGGGCGGCCTCAATATTTCCTGAATCATAATTCCTACAGCATGTAATTGTATATTGTACCACCCTTAGAAACAAAAAAGAAACGAAATGGAAGAATGACTCCATCCTTTTTTATCTTTATTTCCCACATCCATCCCTTAAAAATTCACATGACTAAAAATTATATATTAATTTAAAAATACACGAATGCCTTCTTCATTTATCCCAATTATGCAATAAACAGAATTGAATTATTACATTTCCTACAGTATAACAATTGCAAAAAAAACGGTGCGTGGAGAATCCAATACGAATTCTGTGACCTAATTTTCATTTGCCATCGAAGAGATACAGGAATGTGTTATTTCTCTCTGATTGAATTCTCATCCATCACATGACTCATTGCAGACGACATCTGAATCAACGTATGTATCAACATATTTTTCCATATTGGCCAAGACTTACAAGCAAATATATTTATTCCTCTCTTACTCGTTCATGGTAAAACATCGGCATAACATTCCACCGTGAAGTGCGCACACTACTACATTTTATTTCGTTTTTATTTTTCTTCCTTCATCTCTTTAATCTTCGACATTTCCTTTTTCGTACTGGCCTTCCATTGCCAAAGGTAGTGAGAGAGGATATTTGTGTATGTGCGCATTTGAACACACGATTGTTGTTGACTGCTTTCATTTCATTTCTTTCTTTTTTTTTCGCATTCTAAAACGATTGCAATGAATTTTTGAAGTGAAGCGAGGCTGTGTCGTCAATGTGCAAGTCAGAGGAACAGCAGCAATAGCAATAGCAGCAGCAGTAGCAGCAGCTGGTGAGAGCTTCAACTTTTGAACGAGTGAGAAACGCGTTAACAGACCCATACTTTTAATTCACGTGCGAACCTCGTTTTATTGCCCGTTGAAGTATTTTAATTGCTCTAAGCGGTGGGTTCTGTGGCAATGCGGGAAAAGGTGAAAAAGAGAAAGACAAAATAAAGAATAAATAAATAAATAAAACTAAGTGAGGCACACGTACACGCACTGACACTCAAAATATGTGTACGTGTGTGTGTATGTGTGTTGTGATGACTATAAGCACTTTGATAATTTGATGTTTTTTTTAACTACCAACCTGGCAATAAATTCCGATGATTAGACGGATAAAGTCGCGAACGAGAGCGGACGCCTCGTAATTATGGCGCAGTTTAACGGATTCTTGAACGAGCGATATCGATACTCTCTGAGCAATTAGAATATCGACTGTCTCTTTCCCTCCTTTTTATATACATAATATAAATACATATATATTTATATAATGTTATGGGTTTTATTATCTGTTATTAATTATCGTTTTCAACGAAGCATCACTGGCGTTCACTTCAACGAATACATCTATTATCATTGCTATTTCATTTTGTTTACGTATTTTTTTCTTTTATTCGTTGTTATTCATTCAGTTTTTTATCCCCTTTGCTCATGATTGTTAGTAGCTTTGAGTATATAATCGTGTGGTGTTACGATGAAATCGGGATGGATAATCGTGGAATTGCTGGTGAATTAAAAATTGTGATGGTTGCGGTTTTATATAGGGTGGATGAAATCGGAAAAAGAGAAGAAGAAGAATGAAAAAGAAGATAAGAGAAGAAATGTATGAAGGGATAGAAAGCAATTGAGGTGGAGGGTACCGAGCTGAGCTGCCCAATGCGGATAAAAGATCTCGATTTAATATCATTTATAAATTATTCGTAGGAGATAGACATCAGCATACAAATTGCCAGAGTATGGGTTAACCTTTACAGGCCTTCTGTGTCTCCCGGAAATATTTTGACTATGTTTATATATATTATTTTGATTATTGACAATTTATTCCGTTACTTCACGTATCAAATCAAATCATCTCATTCAGTCTATTCATATTTCTTTATATCCGCCGTTTAGTATTATGATAAAAATCATTTTTATCGTATACAAAGTTCGTTTATCAAAAATATTTTACAATAATTCTTCAAATATTCTTTCTTACGTGGTTTTTTTTTCCGATTTATAGACGGATTACGATAAATTTCTCACATTCACAATTTGATGTAATAATAAAAATCGAATTTTACCGACCATAATGGCTGATCATTAAAAAAAATCTCGACAATTTTTGGCTCATTTTTCATCTTTGCATTTAATACGGTATTCAAGAAAATCCTCATCAAATATGATATTTAATATTAATGAAGAATAATCTTTGATAGATGAATCAATAATATCTTTGTTGTATGTCTAATCTAAATTATCACATTCAATTTACATGGAACGTCAGACTGAATCGCAACTTAATTCACCGATGATTTGAATCTAAGATTTCCACCTCGACCAAATTCTCGAGTGCTCTTCCACGTTCCAAATTCTCTTGCCTTTCCCTCCGTTCTCTTTTGCTGTTTGTTCCGATTAGGACCCTATCGGAATGTCCGGGATCCCTTTGACTGTCCAGAGGTCCGGCACATATAGATGCGCGTCCACCACGAATTACAAGCTTGGTATTCACTTTGTCTCCCGTCATCAAAACTCGTGGAAGAAGAAGGAGAGACGGCAAGAAGTTAGTGAAGACGGACAGACGGCCGTGGCCCGACTTTGTGAGTCTTCTACGGGAGCGAGGATTTAATTGACACTAGGGAGGTGTCGCCACATTAAGCTATGCAAAGTGGATGAGAGCACGTCGAGTGTTGACCTTTTTGTATTCTCGCATTCTTGGTATTGTTGATGGTGTCGAAATTCTCACGAAAGAATTGTTTTTGTTTCTTCTTTTTTTTGAAGCTGAAAGTGAAGACCACGAAATTTTGCTGCTTTCTGAGGCGTTCCGTCACCCTGTCACTGTCTCATTACTGAATTATGAAGCCAATATAAAAAAAATTCTGTACAACAGCATCAAAGTTAAATTCAAGGACTGTACATAAACTCTATTTTTGATCGGCAATTAAATTTACGAGTAAATTAAATGGAAGGGATGAATATTTACAGACTTTCAGCCATTCCAAATGAAATGGGTGAGATTGGTTGCGAAAAATTCCAGAAGGGATAATAGGTGATGATGAAAAAGAAAAGAAATAAAAATTACGAATCAGTGGTTGGAAAAAAAGGATATAAATAAATAAATAAATAAAAATTGTGAAAAATGCCAAGTTCTCACTGAAGTCGTGGCGACAAAGGACTATCGGAGCACGAAGATAAATCTGACTGCCGGGCCACTGAGAGATGCGCCCGGCAATACTCACGGTAGCGTTCCGCACACTTCTCGTTTTCGCTTCCATTATTTCTCTTATTTTATCTTCACCACTTCTCGCGGCGCTGGCTCTCATTTACACTCCTGTGTGGAGCTTCGTCGGGTGGAGCAAGAGAATTTACTGGCCGCGGAATACAATGCAGACCTGTCCATGTCCATCTCTAACCCGGCAAACCGCCAATTCAGTCTTTTCTCTCCCTTTTCGACGTTGTATATGTTGATGTTGTTTTCTGTGAATAAGTAAGAGGAAGAGAGCTATAATCGCCCATAGATATTTCTCCCCATCGGCGCGCATTTACGTTGCTACCGCTACCCATTCGACCGCCAAAAATTTCAAGGTATTGTTTGTCTCTAAATGAGCCCCAGCAACGCAATTTAACCAACAATAACAACACTTGCGATCATGAACATTACTCATTTATATTTAATTGAGTGTGGATACAATTGGATTCTGTGTCAGCTTTCCATTATGCAGAAATAAAGAGCAATTTTTGCCTGTCTGTGTGATAAAAAGCCTCGGCTGAATCTACTTCCTTACCAGAATTTCGACCATTTCCTTATCCATACACCTCTATATCAAGATATAAATCACATGTGGATTGAATATTCGACACGGCTGAGGAAGAAGGATTTATACTAATGTGTTGACAACCACAAAGCGTCTTATCTACAATTCAAAAAACTTTTTTATCAATATAAATTGTTTATTAATTAATTATAAGAATGTACATTTATATTGGTTCATATATAAGCACGACAAATCAATAATCAAAGGAGCACATCATCGTTTTCTTATGGATGTCAACGCGTTGAGAACGCCGTTCGAGCATGTTTAATTCCAAGGCGAAGATGAGCGCGAACAAACTGCATGAAAAGAGAAAGACTATTGAACGGTAAAGAGATAGATAAAGATGATCGTGCGGGTGAGTGAGGTGGCGAGAGAACTAAACGGTGAAGTGTGGTATAGTAGGCAAGTGAGTGGACAACACAGTATGCTGAGTATATATCTGTATATAAATGAAAGAACGAAATACTGCGAGAGGAAGAGTGGGAACGATATACTCATAGTGAGACAGCGTTTGTCGGCGCGTTTGTGGGACCGACTTTGCCGCTACATACATATCTACCACTTTACGTATGGACTATTCTCATGTATATATGAAAGAGCTGTCCACACACGTAGAAAGATAAAGAGGTGATAGTAAAATTAATAAAACAAAATTATTGCGAATAAATACATTTGTAGGACTTATTTTTAATTTATTTATTAGGAAGGAGAAATCATAATTAATATGTGGAATAACTGTTAGTGGAAAACAGTAGGCGATTGTAGTTGTATTCTGATCGGTCTGTCTGAGAACTTGCGCGAATGTGATGAATCGCATTGATGGAAGAAGCCATGAGGATCATGTTAATCGCTAGGAAGGTAATTTTTTTTATTTGAGAAATGAAGGAAATATCAATGCCTTAGATATTCCGTCTTTGAAGTTAAAATTTGATGTTACACCAAATGTCATTTTCTCTGTGCATAAATTAATGTATGAGAAGTCCATTCACCCTCATTCACAATTGACCACGAGAAACTCATACCATTATATATAATATCCATGTTGGACATGCCCTGATTATTCTCGTGGTTTCAATGTCACCATCTTTGCTACAAAATTAAATGAATGGCCGACACGTTGTTGCGTTGCATATTTATATCTCTGAAAGTATATACATAGATATATATTTAAATCAACTCGCCATTTGTCTCTCACACGTATTATCTATTTAACCTCACGCTATTGAAATGAATAATATAAAAAATATAAATGATATATGAATATGTGTATAAATGATGAAACATTTGATATTAGGCGCGGGAATAAATGATGGGCATGGACCGCGAGAGAAGGAAAAAGGATATGGTATACACATGTGTGTATTTATATGTACAAGGAGAGAAAAAAATGTGGGGCGCTCAATCTACAGAGGCTATTATAACTCTTATTCATAACGTGCTCCGCGAGTCTGCACAAAAGAGTCATGGTGAGATGGTAGCCTACAAGATCGGATAATATGGGTAGTTATTTGTCGACGCCGATGTTGGTTTTTCGGCTGGCATTATATATACATACATATATACACCCCCTGCGGTGACAAACCCGCTGGGCACGTCTTCTTCTCCTCTTACTCTTCGCTTCACTTCTTCGTCTCTACATTCTCTCTCCCTCTCTCTCTCTCTCTCTTTCACTTTATGCCACCGAGTTCACATTTCCCCTTTGTTTCTTTTTTTTTTGCATTTTTTTTCCACTTTTTTATTCTTTACCTATTCCTTTTATCGTCCTTCAAGAGAGCTTCTTCCATTGCTCAACCGTCTATTACCTTATATGCACTTTTAATCTTTTTGATTTGGAGTATGGAAAAATGTGAAGAGCAAAACATTTTTAGATGTGAATTTGGTATAAAAAAAAACATCAACGATGAGATTGGTGGGATTTTATTTTATGAAAGATTGCGTTAACTGCGCGTATAGCGTTTCTCGTGTGAAGAGAGTAACACACACGAGAAAAAAAAGTATAGTTCATATGTATATCTATAGATGTATAATGTATTTATGATGGTGGGAGTGAAATGATGGTTATGTACGACAGAATAACGACTTTTAATCACGAAACGCGGCGGCACTTTTGTCGAATTGAGTAAATCAATAAATAAAGAGGATCTCTCTCGGCAATGACACCTGCGTCTATACGTGAAATATACACGCACATACAGTCTACATATATAAACACATCAGTACATCCAGTAAAATTACGCACACATGAAAAATTCGAATGAAGTATTTATTTATATAAAGGACTTTTATATTTTATATTCCTTTCATTCTTTCGCTCTCTCTTTCATCCTCTGAATATGTCTGCCTCAATTTCGATCGACACTTGTATGCGTGTGTGCGTCTATGGATATATTTATCTCTTACCCGCTGTACTTCTTCTCTTTCGCGTGTGCTGTCGAATTCAACACTCTTTTTTGGCTATCTCGAATCATCTCATATACGAAAGTAGAGTGTATATACCACTTTAGATGATTGGCCCAGGCGCAATAAAATGCTACGCAAGTTTACTGTCACTCAGGTGATGCATTTTAATTTGAACGCATGTTGACGTAAATATATTTACTCTTCCAGAAAAAAAATGATCGAAATGCAACACAACTTTAGATATAAACGATTAGCGAAAATGTTTCCGATATGGATACAACCAAACTCAATTAAAACTCCAATGTCTGAAAAAAAAGTCATTAGTTGGCTCAAGTCAGATTAATTTTGAATTGGAAAAAAAAATGCTCTTTATCTCGAATCAAGTATAATGAAGCGTGTACCGAGTATGGACAGCAGACGATCGGCCACACCACACGAATTATTGATGAAGGTGCGATGAAGTCTTCGTTGCGAAGGAGTTTGCGAAAAAAAAAGATTATGCGAAATAAGGGTGGACGGAAGGGAAAACGGATGGTGTTCATTCACAAGTATATAAGGAAGAGGAGGCGCCGATGGAGGCCACGCACAGTGTGCACCTGCGTTGCATCGCTTCGCTGTTCCACAGGTATATATAAAAGTGTATAGAAAACAACGAGAGTACGCGTTGAGACGTGTTCAGCCCCGATACATAGTAGGTTAAACGCTCCCAGGGAAGGCCATTTCGGACAAACCGTGTGAGCGTGCCTTTTTCCTCTTTGCCGGCGCGCACAGTTGCCGACGCGTCTTGATCTATGTCTCAATTTTCTCCCCTGAGTATATATATGTATATATGTACTTATATATATATCAACGAACAGAGTATATCTCGTTATATCGCCTCAGGGAATCGATTATTCCCTCTCGGGGGAACCCGCAGCAACAGTTAAATGGCGTTGGATTTTGACGAGTTTTCGCCGTTTCATAAGCTGGATATGTCTTTCTTTATACATAAATATATTTCGTTTGCCCTGCGGCTAATAAAATCTGTTGTTAACAGAAAAAATCTGATTACTGTGACAATTTAAGTTATTGCTAAAGTTGAATAGAGTACATATACACATCGTTGAATTAGTCATAAACTAAATGGTTACACGAACTATTTTCGTGTTGTTAAATTTGCGCAGTGGAACTATGGAGAGTCTGAGCGCTCAATTTACACTGAGAAATGATTTAGCACGAAGCCGATAATTATTTGACATGGAGACAAATGATGTAGCTGTTCTTCACCTCAATTGATTATAAGCAATGATTTACACATTAATTGAATTAAATTAACAAATAAAATATTCTTAACTTCATATATGGTGAATCGTATAAGGAGTGACGCATAAATTTTAATGGATGCTGATTGAACTGCATTTCTCAGTGTATCAAACAACAACTATTGCGCACAGTGAAACAAAACCGCGCACATCACAGTGCTACTATTTTTTGTCACATACGTCGATGTATAGTTGTCGCTCACACAACCATTTTGTTAATTGATCATTCCACTCCACGCTTTGCTGAATCGTTGTCTGGTATGAGGCCAGAAGAATTGACAATTTGCGCGGATAGCAAATGAAATAAAAAAAATATGGTTTTGCGACAAAAAAGATGGTGAGTGCAATTCAGGTTTGCTATATATTAAATATATATATATATGCGTAGGGTAAACGAAGAAAGGAGATGGTATGGGAATATTTCTTTCATGGTATTTTATTTTATATGAATAGCTGTCTACGATATATAGATGGGCGAGTTCTTCGTCTGGTTGTTGGTTGAGATTATTATTGTGCCGCGACTGTCGCGTCTTGTGTAAACGATTCTCACACGCGCTCTCTACACTGTGTCTTCACCTTTTATACTATACGGATATGTGTAAGCGCGTGTAAACCCGTGTAATGCGCGCGCGAGAGAACCCGGCACGCTCGTCGCGCGTTCACGCCAGGCAAAACTCGCATCGCTCCCTGAATAATGTATCCACCATATATACATATATCGTTTCACTATCTCTCTTCCTTTCTCACTCACTCTCTTATTCTGTCTTATTTTTGTCGCGTTCGACCTGTGTTTTCTCCCCAACTGTTCTTTTGCCATCGCTCTATAAACCTGCGTTCTCTCCCTCGTTTTGCCACGTTCACGTTCACGTTCACGATTAATTTTTCTTTTTTGTTTCACGTTTCAACGATGCATTTTATTTCATTTTATTTATCTTTTTTCTTTACAACCACCTCTCGCGCGCTATCGAATGATCCTGAGAAATAAGCAATTAAGTTGAACGACTGAAAAAGGATACGCATGAAGTATAAGAGAGAAGCGCGCGCGCCCGCCGATCGTTCGGCCATTAAAGGCAGCCGCCACTTTTTCTTAACACGCTACTAATGGCATTGGGCCGATGAGGTCATTCTGCCAGTTTTGAGACAACTATTACAATCGTCTGTCTTTCTTCAATGCACTCATAAATATATCTATGATTGTTCATTTATATATTTTTTATTTCAAGCATTGCAACGAGTTTCGATAAGAGCTTTGTATTGAGATACATTTAATTCTTCCATATAGAATTTTATTTCATATTCATTATGTTCTATTAATTTTACGTGATCTACTTCAGTGTATTTTCATCCTAAATACTTTACATTTCATTATGTCAATGGTGATATCACCTCTCATCGCCTCATTCTAAAACCTGTAAATTTAAAAGGATCAACAGAAAAGAAAAAAAGAAGCTTTAACTGTTTAATCACTTGTAATTAATTCAATATTCCGCAATTCCAAACAATTTCCTTTTCATATATATTCATATGGATAAATACAGATCTAGTAGAGAGTATTCTGCAACAACTCTACATTCAACTGGCATATAAAATCGCAAAAATACATATTAATACCTGCAGGTGAATATCCAATGCGCACAGGTCACAACATTAAATATATAAAATATACATAAAATGTGTATACAAATGAGGAAAAAATGAATAAAAATTCAAAGCTGGAAGTATAAGATAGAGAGAAAAATAAAGTATAATAATAATAAATAGAATAAAAATAAAATAAAAATTAACGCCATTGGCAAAGTAGAAAATTAACCGTCCGATTTCTTGTGTGGTCCCGGGCCGTTTTGCCGCTGCTTTAAAAGCTCGCCCGATAAATCTTGTCTCAGTGTCGTGTATAACGCCGTCCTTCGCGCACATATACATATATATATTTATATGAAGCATATATATATATGTATACATGTATATTTATCTGGATTCGAACACGCGGACGGTACAGTATCAACGGCACCGGTTTATATATGAGCATATATGTATGATACATATATACATATATATGTATATATTGGAGGCTTTATGCTGAGCCTCGTAATTAGTGTGGGACCAACAGGTGAGCCCGAGGACAGCTGCGGCGTTGTGCTGCTGCTCCTGGCTTCTATCTGTGTTTATAAACCTCTTGATTGTGCACTATAGTTAGGTTTACTATGTGTAATACATATTGCGTTGTATATTAATATACAGCCATCATATACTTATCTATGTGTATGTGTAATGTTTAGTATATAAAGTCTTGAAACGATTAATTTGAGAGCCCATCCGATATTCCCAATTGATAGGACACATACAGCCCATTATATATTGTATACCACCAACTTATTATGCTCAGATCATCGAATTAACTTTAATGCACTTCTTCATAAAATTTTTTTTTCTCTTGTGTGCTTTGGGGTGAATCGGAGTTGCTGGGTGGAGTATGCTGAACGCTCACACGGCAGTTTACTTTGCAGTTTAGTTGTTTGTGAGATCTAGATGATGCGCTGTGAAATTATGTTCTGCTAGGGAAATTAGGAAGATTAAAAAGTTGATATAGTTCTTTTGGTATTTTGTTTATTTGTTCAGCTGATATTATGTGACATTGATATTCGTTAGGTATAGAAGAAATTTAATGTTTGCGAATTTTGTATTTTATTCAGACACCTGCAAGGCTCTGATTTTACGGATTCTCTCATGCAACGTCAATCTTTTTCATCAATTCCATTTTATAGCGTTTGAATTTAGTACCCGCTATAATTGCTGTTGATATTGTAATAATTCTTAGTGGACGACTTGATTGATAGTCTAAGCAAATTAATTAAATTGTTCGATCGAACTGTGTGTAATATATACAGAAAAGTGTTGTTGAAAAGAGGAAAAAGTCCACTGGCTATTACACTCGATGTGTATCCATGTAATAAATCAGAAAATTATCTCCAATCATGGTGGATAACAAGGATAAATACGCGTCTACACATATACACATATAGAGTAGACACTGTGCATTTTTATTTTTCATCTCTGCTTTTTCATCATTACTCTTTATCTTCCATTTATTTATTTCTTTTTTTCATGTTAAAGATAAGTGTAGCAAAATTGTATAGCACAATAAGGGATACACATATATATGTTTTTCACGCCAATGTCTCTCACTTGAGGAACGGAAGGTGAAATATACATTGCACAAAGTGAAATGTTGCTTTGGCGTGCGTGGCGGACGCGATATATAGTTGACATGAGAAACACGCCGTGTGTACGGAATCGTTATATACACTATAGACTGCAAAATGTACAGAGGTATTATTATACTCGAGCGTCGCTCGAACAGTTGAACAATCATGAAAAAATTCCCGTTCACAAATCGCAATTACGATACGAATAAATACACCAAGACATTTTTTTTCATCCATTCCGTAAATTTATATATATATAAATTCAACTCCAATCCATTCTACACAAAATAAATAACATGACGAAAATTATATTCATATTTTTCTTCTGTGACAAATTATAAATCGTCGATATCGCTTCGCTTTTGAAGCGAATTTGAACAATTTAAATGCAGGCATAGCTTGAAGATTGATTATGTATAAAGATATACTAATCAGAAGTTGCACCCGAGGTCTGTTATTGCCACGAGAAAACATGTCAGACCGAGAAGCAGTACAGATACAGAAGTTGAAGGAGCTACAAACACCATACACATTAGCCATCTCTTACTGGTGGAATTTGAGAGAGTTTGAGTACGCAAGAGCGAGTGTTCGCGCGACCATATATATATATATATGCACACACCTACACACACAATATATATACATATGTAGGATCATCTGATTGCGTGCGATCAAGCGCAAGATCCAATTCTCTCAATTAAGCTTTCGCACTTTTTGATGACACGCACACGCACATTCATCCCCCTTGACATGGGGATAGAAATCTTTACGCTTAATTAAACAATCGTCTCACTCACTCATCATCTACATACATTTCCATACTTACATATATTTGTAATGAAGATAGATAAAAGTTTTCCATATAAACATTTAATATTTATCAAATAGTCCCAATTTGATTGTAAAAAAAAAACGAATGAAAGAATATATTTTAATCGGAGTGAAAGTACGCGACATTCCCCTAAATTTCGATAAACCTTGTTGGGATATATATACAGGTCAAGTCGCGTCTGGACGAGATGGCCATTCTACGGGTGTATATAACGCAAGATACGACAAAACCAGCACTAATTTCACAAACGAATAAACGCTACCCCTCGAAATTTGTGGGGGTTGCTTGTTCGACCGTACCAATACAAATATGTTACATTGTCTGCTCGAAGGGGGAAGGGGGTAGGAGAGATAGTTAGAGAAAGAGGAATGAACACGATAGAAGATGTAAGATATATATATATATAGATAGAATTATGGGGTGAAGTGAGGGAAAAAAAACGAGAAAAACGGAAAAAAAAATTGAGGAGCTAAAGTGAACGCGAGAACACATGGGGTTTAGATACCGATGTATAGATGTATGTATTACATACCCTTGTGATCCATGATGGAGATGAGTCAGCTATACAGGGATGCGTCGATTTACCCTCGAAAAATTATTCCCCCTCAAATAGGGACTGCAATTTTGTACATCAAAAAATTATGTATAACGTATATCAAACGCTGGGGTGGCAGAACTTCTATACCTCTTTTCTCGTCACATTTTCTGTGTGAATGTAAATATCGCTTCTGCTCGCTTGGCGTTTACCCACACACACCAAAGGATTAATTACAGCATCCTCTCAATTTACCTGAAACAAAAGAAAATTTATTCAACTAATAAGTGTTGCGAATTCTTTTTCATTTCTTTTTTGACACTTCTGTATAACTTCGGCTACTTCCGATATTCTATCAATTCCATTCATAACTTTAAGCAAAAAAAAAAGGGAAAATTATTCATCATTAGTTATTAGCCTCTGAAAATACAACAAAGGATGATGTATGATCATTTGATTCAACAAAAAAAGATATACTGAATTAAAATAAATTAAATAAATAAATAAATTGAAGTCTATCAAGTGCGAAAAATCCCTTTCATAGCGACACTTTATAGTGAGGCCTCATGTTTCCTCAATGTCTTCCAACTCGTATCTGACCACATATCTTCAAAGATAAATTTATTTATTTTTTCCCTCATACACACTTAGGCATTCTGAATGTGAGAGCGCACATGTTATTCACGGGTATACAATTATATTTCACATATACCTGTAAAATCTCCATATATATGTATACTTATGTCCACGAGCGAGTGGTGATCACGTATAAGTCGTCGTCACCGTCGTTGGTTATATCGACGGTGGTCGGGTGTTGAAACACCTCGACCAATTATCGAGAAAGTGGAATCTTGTGACCACCCAGGACTCTCATTCGCTCATCTCATTCTCTTCTCTTACTTTTCCTCCTCCATCGCTTTTATCTTTACTCTCCTTCTGTCTTTCTTCATTGCATCTTCATCCTGCTTGCGCTCTCTTCTAGTTTCTCTCTTCGTTGTGCTTGTTTGCTTGAATGGCGTAGAATCTTTTCTCAAACGAGATTCGCGGCTCGAGAGTTAATTAAGGCTGATCCTCGTCCGGCTAAGGACCTTCTGGCTTACGCTTAACGCGCGACAAGCAAGCTTATATTCACCATTATCGCTCTCTCCCTCACGCGCATTCGTGTCTCTTCAGTTTTACCCACTATATATTTATTCTATCTTGCTCATTCGTACATGTGCTCTATACTCTTCGTTCTTTCCTCTTCTGCACTATGTATATATATATACAGGAACGTGTATCGCGGGACTAAGAGTAACGGCGATGGCATTTTCGAATCGTTCGGATGCTTGTACAACTCGTTCAGCCAGCGCCGCTGTACGACGCCATGAAACGCGCAGACCAGCACACACCACGGGGATTCCAGTGCACTTGGCGTTTATATACATTGGCATTATATAAAGTGGGAGAAAGAATGAAAAGGAAAAGAAAAATAATAGTTCACTATGGAATTTTCACTGGAAGCCACATATATATTCAATTATTTTTATATGCGTTCTGCATATCAAACAATTTTAACGCCTATATTGAAGAAATGTGTACATATGATTGCTGTTGCATCAAGGTTCTTCAATTGAATAATTAAATATTTATTCAATACAAATAAATGTCTGTGTATGTGCATGCAATGTTATATTGTATGCGGTTGCAGTGATATAGGGTGAAGAATGTGATGGATCCATTGGAATTGATTTTGAATATTCAAAGTTTAGTATTTGAAATGACATAAAAAAAAGAGGAAATAAGAGAGGAATTCATGGAATTTTTTTTTTCTGAAAGCGAGATAGACCAGGCTGATAAAAACGATCGTTGACGACGACAGAGAGTATGTATGTATATGTGTGCACAATAATTAAGGGAGACGCAAGTATATATTTGATCGCCTCTGGATCTCTAGGAATTTTTTTTTGAGGTATTGAAAGTATACTGGTATATTCATTAATTTACATTTTGTCTGGTTACGAATTTATCGATATCTGTGATCGCTCATCGATGAATGATACACCAATACCTCTTTCACCAATGTAATATTATAAATGTTGGATGGGATATTTTAGTACAGTTGACTTTGTGAGCTACTACATCTTGATGACAATCTTTTCAACACTCATGAGATGTCAATAAGCTGCTGTATATGACGTGTTGCTTCCAATGATATGTCGAATGTGTTTGGAATGAATACAAAAATTATTATGAACATGTTGAACACGATGATCGAATGATGTACATTGTCAGTTGAAGTGATAAAATCGAAAATGTATCAAGAATGATAGTCATCCAATTTCAATCTTTGAAAAAGAAAATTCAATATTATTTAATTTTACTTTTCTAGAAGAAAAGATACAGACTTCATAATACATTTATATACTTTCGGTTAAGTGTATTTCACTGCCTGAGTGGATGATGACCTCCAGAGCGGTATATATATTTACATGTAAAACCATTGAAAATAAAGAGAACGAAAGAGAAACACACCAGACGCATATACACACGTGCAACCCCGACGGGGTGTCGGATGCATACGAGATAAAGTTGTTTCAAACTTTCCGGCGCATTTCGTGACTTTTTGACGAGAAAGAATAAAAAAAGGATAGAAAGAAGGAAAAAATAAGCTAAAGAAATGATATGTAGTTTTTATTCTGTCTCTAACTTGCGTGATGATTTTTTTTTCACTTTCATCTAGACGGAGAGAAAAAAATATTGTGAACGTGGCGGAACTACAAAATACTGTGCTTTGTCATAGATAGAATCTTGCGCGCGATGAAAAGTCTTAGTAACTGCATATGATGCGAGGTATCAAACTGTTAAACATCAAGCGACCTTCATATGTATCGTTATTATGAACCACAAACTATATCTCTAAGTGAATTTTTCATAACATAATTCCAATCATTATTAACAAAGTTGTATCCGTTTTATTGTACAGCTTTCACCGCACAAATTCCCTCAATTCCTCAATCCATCCACAAATACTGATTTTATTCTTTTTTCAATACCAAATTTACAAATAAATTCCCTTTCATATAAACTGTACTCTATTTTTCGTCATGATATACATGCACCGATTTCAATCCATGCGTGATATGTTCACCGAATCATTCCTTTTTTTCTCCTCCCCATTGGCCTGGAAAAATTCGTTCATTTCACTGGAAGCAGAAGTAAATAAAAAAAAAAAAAGATAAATAATGATGGACGTTTGAATTCGAAGCAAATTGCTGTGTATTTAGATGCTACGTCGTCTATTATTTCAATCAGCATTTGCGCCATAAACTTCAAAATATTCCATCAAAGTGTGGTTGGTAATAAAAGTTATTTAAAATTATTTCAAAAAAGAAGAAAAACCAGAAAAATAAGGGAGGTGAACATAGCAAATTTATGTTTGAATGCCGGAGATGCGAAAGGTAGTATTTTGATTCAAGGCTATGAAGCAAAGTCATCGCGCACGGTAAAAGACCGCAAGAACTTAAATAAAATTAGTGAAGCCATTATCTTTTGCTTCTTCTCTTGATCCTGGTTGCTGTGTCGTTGTTGAGTTGTTTGTACTGGTGTGAGACACCATACACCGTACCATGACGCTCTCACTCTGGTTTCTTTTTCGGAAGATTCATCAGAGAGGCGCGAGGTTGAAGAGACCCGAGATATACCCACGATTGGGACACTCTTACCTCGTAAAAGTAATCTGTATAACTGGCTCGTAAAACAATAAAGTTGCCTGGTGCGCTGATACCACGAACGGAGTCATCACCTCAAAACAAGAACAAAACATATGGCGCAGATTATTATTGTTCAGATCTCGTGGGGGTCCGTCAGTGTGATAAAAAAAAATAACTCCAAATGATGATGTCCTGAAGTCAACGTAGCTAGTAATCAAAAAAGAAAATACATAACACATTAAATAATTGGTATATAAATTAGTTCTCTACAACAGAATATCTGAAATGTGCATACATAATGGTTATTTTCAAACGAAGCCGTTCGGCGAAGAGAGTTTATTTATGGAATTAGAAATAGAGGAGACAATGTGAGCTTGAAGATATTTTTCGGTTAAACGAAAGCAGTTTATTCTTGGTGTTATCTGTTTTTGAGAGTAAGAAAATGTGGCAATATCTAAAGTACTTCTCATCTAAGATATTTCCTTGGCGGTATAGAACAAACGCATACTAAGAGGAAGAGCGCGTCAATAGGGGAGCGAGAGGGAGAGAGAGAAAGAGAGGAAGCGAGTGGGAAATCTTGGATATCTTGGCTTCAACTGTTTTGCTACCTACACGGTAGCCCATTCCAATCTCCAATCTCCATTCGAGTCAACGCGCATCACGCAATCTCCCATCCTCTGTCACCTCAGTAGAATAATTATTCCCATGTATTTTGGCCCTGAAAATCTTAACGATTGCCATCTCCGACCATCTCGAATTTAAACCGCGTTTTTCATTCCCGCCTCATGACACCAGCCGTCCTCGTGTCCTCTTCGGCTAAAGTTAAAAGCATCATCAACTTTTGTGCTTCAACACAATATAATATTCCATGTGAAACGTGAGTGGAATTTTTTTGGTTTCACTCAGTCACATTTTTTTTCCTTCACCTTAATTGACAAAATTTAATAGTTTAATAATTCAATAATGTTACCAAGAGTTTTTATTTGTTGATTATAACGATTTTATTCATGCAAAAATGATCATAAAATATTTTTCATAATGGAAATATATTTTTTTTTTATAAATTCAAGATCAGAAGCAAAAGTTTAGAGTTTGTCTCGATTTACACATAAAATTCATGGTGACTGTCTGATTCTCTGATCATCACTCTGAATGATGTCCTGTAATTACTTATCATCACATGATGAATAGGAGCGAAACATATCGCTTATTTTACGAGCTGAAAATACGCCTGTCAAACCATTGACAATATAATTTCCACGATAATGATTCATCCAACAGTATAATTGTCACGTGACAAAATTCAAGATGTGGTTAGTTCAGTCACGCAATCCATATCTGTCGTAGCAACTGCGCATCATTACTAAAAGTAAATGTGTCTTTAAATGTTTTTAAACAACCATCTGGTCTCTGGAAACATATTATCAACACACATACATACAAATTATAAACATATACATACATTTTTATTGCAAAAGTATTAAACCTGCGCTGTTCCATGATGGTATTTCGTTTGTAGAGTTTTCGCGAGGGGACATATCACAATGGTGTCGGACGACATCACTTGACTCCTCATCATATGAAAAACTGGATGTGCCTTTCCGTCGCAGTGGCGTCGGGATGAGCGACCCGCGCGACATCAAGAAATTCCTGCGTGAAAGTAGAGTATATATATATATATATATTCAGACATACTGACAGTCCAACGAGTCTGGTTGGATCGATGTTACAGCAGAAGGAGACGAAGACACTCAACCCTGATAGCACCGACCGTGTGTGCACCATCCATCAACCAACAAACTGGTCGACATTTATTCTTCAGTGCACAAACAATTTTCTTCGTCTAATTTTATTGAACAACATCATCACTGTGACAGACCAAAAAGGATCCAACCCTACTCATGATTCATCTGCTCTTTCTATCTATTATGACTTTTTCAGAAACAATTCGTGAATGAATTTTATAAAAGCATGAAATCATGAGCATTTATATTGTCAAGCGTGCAAAAATTAAAAGAAAGTCAGTGAAAGCTTCAATAACATTTAATTCTGAAGCATTCGATTGGAATTGAGAAGAATAATCCAAAAACTAATTATCCAATTTGAATTATTCCTTTCACGCCAATTTTCCAATTTGTTGTGGCAATCGCTTCACAAGATCGCATCATGTTAGGAAAAAGTAGGCCACTGTATGTGTTAATTGGATTGACATTATTCTTGCTAAAGTACATACAATGAATATTGATAAATATCAATGTATGTCGATGCAGCACGATTGATATGCTCGTAATAAAATAGAAACTGGATTGGTTGTTTGTATAGCTCCATATAAATAATTGAAAAATCATCCCTATATTACCGTGTTTCACCTGTTATACACATACAAATATGTTTTTTTTCTTCTTCATTGAATACATATTTTCTTCAAACACGATGGCAGGTGTATGTGTGTATGTTTGCACGCACGTTCCAAGTCAGACGCGTCATTCCGCGAATGAGAGAGGAGCCATTGCAAAATGTTATATCTATATCGGATTAATTTGGATATACACGTAAATTCATGAACTTAAAAACAAAAAAGAATGAAAAAAATAATGCTTGAACGAACAAACGGAAATAAAAAAAGAGAAAGAAAAAATAAATAAAATAGTACATATATATACGTGTGGGTTTATATTGCGAACATTTTCATCGCGTGATGTGTCAACAGCAGTGAATATTCGCACACCTTCATTATTAATTATCGTTATTATTTTTATCATGTTCATCATTATTATTATTCATGCTTTATTTGAATGCACCACGCTTGTGGTATCTCTTGTCTAGTTGCTTCATAATGGATTTTGTCTCAGCTAATTTAAAAACATTCATTACATTCGACGTCTGTCAGGAATCAATATTTTAATATGTGGTCATCGTGTGGCGTGGAGTGGCCGGTGGAGGTCAATGTACATTACGGATGTTATAGAGATATGTAAAACAGCTGGAATGGATTTCGAATTTGTGTATTTCACTGGTTTGGATTCAATCTCTGGTAGAAAATAAAGCGAAATTGAGGTCAGTGTATTGTTTGGTATTTTATACAGAGCTCTCACACTATCACAATGATCGTCACAATATTTATTTAATAGATTTAAAATTTCCGAATGCCAATTAAAAGCTTCCGCATTTAATTTTGAATTCTCTGAAATTATAAACGTGACTTTAGGGATAGCTAGTGGCTATGAACCTATACCTGCGTCATCAACTAACATTTCATAAATATTTTTCTGAGTAATTATGTTTTTGATGGTTATCAGGAAACAAAAAATAAATAAATAAACACAAATGGGAATAAATATTTGATTCAATTTTAAAGGTGGTTGGCTTGTTAACTTTTCAAACAATCATTTTAAATGTAGTATTAAATATGTCAAGATTTCGTGACAAAATTTTTATCAACGATTTATTTATTCCTTTCGCTTTTCACGTTTCGTTTAAGACTGTCAAAGATGTCGTCAGTATATATGCTTGATATTGTCGCCACAGCACGAACTTAGTTCCATACTCTTTTATTTTAGTTTTACGAGGTATGAAAAGGCGATGTCTCGCGGTGTTGGAAATATGCGTCATTATAATTCTTTGAGCGTGCTAAGAAGTAACTGTGAAGAAACCCTTATGACTAACACTATATGTATCGCGGTGGCTTATCCCGTTCGCATCAGGGACACCCTGTGTGTGCTACGACGACCCAAAAGGTTCGGTGTAGATATATAATAAAGGCCGCGCGCGCTACACCATACGTGAACTCAACATTGTATATATAAGCTGCGAGTAAACATAGATAAAAATAAAAATATAAATTGGACATCAAGATGTATAGTTGTTTCACACGGAAAAAAGGAGAAGCTTAAATTTAGTGAAATAGTATTCAAATATTTAAGTATCATGTCATATATTTTTTTCATTCTTATTCGTTATTATGGGTATTTATTCCAGATTTATCAATGAATTCAATGAGCTAAAGTTGATGAAAAATGTTGAATCAGATGATAAAGCAAAACTTAAATGAGGGTGCGACAATATCGGACTCATATAGGGAAAAATAACATCCGGTGGATTTTTATCATCTTTAAAATATCGAAATTTCCAATAAATTTATCACCGTCATTTACTTGTGACAGGTACTCGCATGTTTGCCTTCCATTCAAACATTGTATAAAAGAAGAGTCCTCATACAAAATTATCGACTGCTTTCGCCTCTCGAATGTTATGCCATGTTTATATCATTATATTTTATATCTTTTGCAATAATATTTGAAATACAGACATCATAAAAATCATTTTATCCAAAGTTTTCTTAATTTTATTGCAAAAATTATACGAAGACATCATCATACGCCAACGTTAGATTCTTCCCTAATTCAGTATAATATTTACTGTATTATGGATCGCTGTTCATTTCATACATAACGACAAACGCAATTATAATTATTACATGATTTTTTAAGCATTTTTTATTATCATGATAGTTAAATGTATACCAATCCATGATTGCCCAATATATTCCATTGGATAATCTGAAGTAGATAGTGGTACTATAAAACCAGCAAAAATTTTTTACAATCATAGTCACACGCTACGGCGTTAATTGGCAGCGCCACACATCCGTGAATTCAACACAAACTCCCATCATTTAATTGGAACGTTTTACAACCATGTGGCTGTCGGTAAACTTCAATTCTTTTATGGTTACTACATTTATCTGTGTGTACACATAAAGAGTTTGCAATAGCTGAGACACATGAATGTAAACGCAGAACTTATATGTTCATTTCAATTGCCTGTCGTTAATGATGATAACTGCAGTCTTGTACTTCTGCTAATTTTTTTTTAATCCGCTTTTAATTCGAATGCACATGCCTCGGTGAGCGTATCATGGTGCAATGTTCATTTATTTGCACATACATACGTATCGTTGCATTCTGCATGTTTTACCATACACCAACTACGTGACAGTTATCCACTCTGATGGCTATTTTGCTGCGGGTCAACAGCTGCGCGCGCGATGCACTTCGATACCCGTAACGAACTTGAAGCTCGTTTTCACCCAGACTTCTTTTGGATTATTCTCATAAAAATACGGAAAATTTATGAACGTACTATAATAGTTAATTCCTTCATTATAGGCAGCTATAGAAAAATGTGTACGATATATATATTAATCATATTAATGGAAGAAACAAATGAATCAAGGGGCAAGAAAATTGAACTGGAGGAAAAATAGAGTAGGGAAAGATTGGTGCAAGATGTACTCCATGTGTCTTAGATTGGCAGGTAATAAGAGTAAAAATAAAATGGTCGCGCGGTGACACCAGAAAAAGTTTTCGGTGAGATGCCTGAACCGCGCGTACGAGGCTCGGTGTGAATCTCATCTTTTATTCAAGTTCTCTCACTATGCAGGGGAACGAAACAAACACCATTGCAATGATTATATGTATATATATATATATATATATATATATATATACGTATGTATGAGAGTGCAACCCGTTTGATTGTATGGTGTGGTTCGGCTTAAAATTCGACGATCAGAGACACCGCGCGCGCCACGCTGGGTGTGAATTTGAACAGCTACGTGCCATTCGAAATCCACGTTGTCGCACCACGCAACAAACATCCACGAATTCGCACATCCAATTTTTTCATTTGTGTTTATTTTATTTCACAGATTTTATATATATATATATCTGAATAAATATTCAGATTCTAGATATTAAATAGGTCATAAAGTAGTAGTTAAATACACTAATCGAATTTTACGCTCATGAGTCTACTGAGTATATTTTTGATCTATTATCGATTAGGGACAGAGACAGACTTCAGCTATTAATTTCTTCGCCCTGCCGGCGATTCACACTTCTTACACGTGATATTTGATGATGAGTAATTGATAAGATGTTAAGAAATCAAATTAAATCGAATTGTATATTGGATTTTCCACAATGACCAACTGACTGTCGGTTTTATTATTGTAACCTCTCATTATATTTGTCATAAAATATGGGTTTGATGTATACATGCTTAGTCATAGATTATTATTGTTCAAAATTGCATGGCAAATATAATGAGGAGGTTCGTAAACATATATGAATGTGTAGTTTAAACTAACGATGACAAGAAGTGTCGTGTCTCGTCGTGACACAAATTTTCAATTGAAAACCGTCACATGAATCAACGTTTATCCCAGTTGCGCTCATTGTATATACACGCCCGGCAATAATTGACAAACGCCCAGGCGATTTCAGTACCAGCGAGTGCTATGACATGCTAGTATAAATCGAGGGACCATTCGCGAGCACGTTGTCTCTGTGCCTATTATACATTTTTGCTGGTTAACATGCATACATATAGACAAGAAATGCGAACGAATACAATATATATATTTGAGTTAGAAAGGGTTTATTTTGTTTGCTCCCTCTTTCCCTTTCTCATTCCTATATTGATCATGACGGAAATTAGATGTTGCTGAGGGGCTCTATTAAGTGAAGAGACACAGAACAATATAGAATTTGTACCATTCGTGATGTACGATAAAATAAGATTGCAATTCATCGGTACATATACGCGTTGTGGTAGAAGTTTAGTCCACTGATTTCAATGTTTCAAAATTTTTTTCAACTAATCTTGTCTTAGTCAATTTCTGTTATGTCCATTGATACATTATGACAATTTAGATAAAATACATAATTAATACATTGTAATATGCCATTATGCCGCTACTGTTACTAATGTTAATAATTGTTATCTGTGTAGGAACAAAACAATTTTCATGTTTTCAAACTTTTGACGCAGTAAAACACCTCAATTCAGAGAATTGTTCTCCGTTACATTTTTAGAAATAGTTTTATAATGACGTTGTAAACTCTTGAAGATAAAATCGGGGTTGACGTTATAAAAAAATGGATTCCGTCACATACAAAGAATTTTCTAGTAACTGCGGAGCTAGTTATGAGAAAGATAGAACATTCCCTGATTGTTATCAGTTTGATAACATTTGTTGGTAATACTTCACACTTAAGTGGTACGAAGAATGATGAAAGTAAATTTTGGTGGCATGATCATCCTACTGATTCATCAATTACTGGCATGTGCTTGCTTTTTCTATATAAATGGGAAATATTCCAGGGTGTGGCTTCATAAACAGTTTAAACTCATAGTCTTGAGCATCAAATATTGTGAAGAGAACTAAAATGTTTGGAAAACTTCTTTGTTTCGCCTTGGTGGGCTGCACTTTGGTTTCGGTAATTATGATTGCACATATTAATTCATATGAATCTGCTCGTAATATTTTTTATGTACTGATTAAGTGTATCATCATATCGTGAGTCTTTTACGTTGAAATAAAGAGGAGCGAATATTGATTGAAGTGTTTCAGTAGGATCACGTTAATTCAATTGATTGTTGCTCTTGTTCATCTTTTCTGTTCGTGGCCATATATGTTTTTTATTTTGGAAAAAACGAAAAATGATGCAATGAATGTTTGGCACTTTTAGGCGATGCCAACACCATTTGAAGAACATTTTTCAACCGGATTTCCAACGACTTCAACACCTGAAGAACATTTTTCAACTGAAATTCTAACAAGTTCAGCACCTGGAGAGGACATTTCAACCGGATTCCCAACGACTTCAGTACCTGAAGAAGATTTTTCAACCGGATTCCCAACGACTTCAGTACCTGAAGAAGATTTTTCAACCGGATTCCCAACGACTTCAGTACCTGAAGAAGATTTTTCAACCGGATTTCCAACGACTGGATTCCCAACGACTTCAGTACCTGAAGAAGACTTTTCAACCGGATTTTCAACGACTTCAGTACCTGAAGAAGATTTTTTAACCGGATTTCCAACAACTTCAGTACCTGATGAACATTTCTCAACTGAAATTCCAACAAGTTCAGCACCTGAAGAGGACATTTCAACCGAAATCTCACAAACATCATTACCTGATGAGAATATTCCAACTAAAGTCCAAACCACTGCAGTAGTCGGACAAGAAATTTCAATCAAAGTCCCCACTGGAGATTATGAAGTTGAAGTGACCATTTTGGTCAACCCCCGGCAGTGAATTCCCAAGTATTTGTCTAACACTGTTGCTTCCTTGCGAACCATTTAGTAGAGGAATCAAATCAGAGAATGAACCGGAGCTCAAACAGATCATACTACATAAAATGTCATGAATTTGGTGAGTAACGAACGGAAATTCAATGATTCCTGTGCCAAAAATTTAGACTCAATGTGAATGGGATTTTATTCATCTTGATCCACGAATTTATCACGTCAAAAGGATTTCCACTGATGGATAACAGGATAGAAATGTAAAACCCCATCACCTGTTGGTACAGTAGTCTTTTAATATCTTCTCACATCGCATTAATAGGAAAAAAAAAATTGTAAACATCGTGCCAATAATTATTGAGTAAATACTGAACCTGCAAATTGTACCCATGATAATATATTTATTTCGTAGAAAACACTCAAGTGTCATTCAATAAAGTCGTAGTAGCCAACCAATATTCCTGCAACATCCCTTTAAACAAAATGCACTATAAAAATTGAAATAATGTTACCATGCCAAGAATGGTTTGCATAAATATATATTTAAAATATAAATAAATAAATGTATAATAATATAGAATGGAATTACGGAAGCCAAAGTGATATTTCAAGTATTTGCGGCACTTAAGCTGCGGTAGTAACGAGGTGAGATAAGTCCCGTGGACCTAACGTGAATGCTAGCGCGCACTTCCAACGCTTATGGGGTTCACTCTCTTAACATGCCGACGCACACAAATATTCACACACACTCATACAAATAATTTATATATACTTTCCACACATGTACTCAAACGATAACGCGCGCATGCTCGTTGGGCCCGCATTCGAGCGCGGCGATTTCACCGCATAGCGTTTAAATTATTGCGCATGCTCACTATGCCGTGACTAATCGCGTCACCGCGCGCGTTATTTTGTCGGTCTATGGTATATACATATACATTTATACAAATATATATGTATGGTGAATTTGCAGACGATCGACGAGATATATCGTTTGATAAGTCTCTTGTTTTAAAGTTAAACGTTCGTGACGAAGAGTTTATGGGGAATAGGTATATATGTATACATGTACAAAAGAAATGAGGCTAAAAAGAAGGAGTGAGTTTTAGAATGAAAGAGAGCAGTCAACGCCTTGAAACTCACATTTTCTTGATAACAGTTCGTCTTCGAGATACCGATCGACGCTTCTTATTTCCCAACTTTTTTTTTATTCTTTCCTTTCTCACTATGGCTGGGGTGCCCATCGTTTCAACAATCCTATTCGTTTGCCTGCTCATTCGCCTGCCTGCTGACTGAATACATATATACTCAGTCAATGTGTCTTTTTATACCATTGAAATAAAGTGAACTTCAATTTGTGTCTATTTACTGAGATGGAAATACTTCTACGAATATTCACCTCTTACATTCGTCTTTCCCACCGTTGTAAATAATCTGTTACCATGTTTATAAGTGAGACTTTTGATACTAATTAATTATCAGATTGATTCTTGGTTTATTTTTCGAATTAAATTTCTACTTTTCTCGAAGAACACAAAAACATTTGTGGAGCCTAATTCATTAATAGGGAATAAAACATTTTCTCATGGACATTGTCCATATTTTTGCCACGTTTTTACATTTGATTTTTTAATCGGAATGAATGAATCAACTTTTGACATTATGTGAGAAAAGAGGGTTGAGTTTAAATTCTTTTACATTGTCGAGGACTATTTAGAGCTAATTAATGTACGATATTTATATGAATGAATCCATATTACTCTGCCCTCAAGTGTAAAAATTGTGTGCATCGCTGATGTTAAATTATGTATGTAATGCATGTAATAAGTCAGTGGTCAAAGGCGACGTTTCTGGGCGTCACAGACAATTTAACACCTGGCCTAAATGGTTTGTTAAACCCATAATGATACGAAACGTCCGCGCGTACAGCGCACAGGATACGAAACATTACAATATGGAAATGAATCCTGGTTGTCAATGTACATAAATAGTAACACAATAAAATTAAATATAATGTAATATAATATATAAATATATTTAAAATTCATCCCTCCATTTTTTTTCTTGCAGGGCACGGCCAATTTCTGTCATTCTAAAACTCTGTCCCGCATACATGTGTATATATATTTGTAATATATGTTCGTGGGTGTCTCTGTTCCTCTCTCCTCGCCATGGATCGGTTGCTATTAAACGGATATCTTCGTTGCCTGGGTGCGTCCGATTAAAAAAAAATCCGTCGAGAGGGCGAGTGGGACAATGAAAAACAGAGAGAAATATAGTTGAAAGAAGAAATAAAATGGAATAAAAAATAATATGTATATGAGACACTTAGAGGGATACGATAAAGTGTGTTTTACTTGTCGTCGTTTGCTCCCGCTCGGAGAAGCATGACGAAATGCCCAAAACCACGCTTTAATATTATATTTTTCATTTTTTTGTTGTTTTATTTTATTTGGTCGTTGGTTGATTATGAAAATGAAAACTAGGAGACACGGTACTGTAAGTATGCGACGGAATTGCGCCGGACGTTATGAATAAATTATATACTCAATGTTGTATGTATATATTACATCAAGGAAATTCAATGATGTGTTATTAGTATACAATAGGTATACAGTAATTTATATTTTCATTGCACAGTGACCAAGTTATTGTGTGTCGTATCATGATCGATAAATGTATAACTACAGTAAAACAATTGATGTGAGTATGTTTCCGTTATTATTGTTATTTTTCTGCCCACAATTTCATATATATCACGTACTGGTGTTCTTTGATCATTCATCATAATCACTCCCATACAATACATTTTAAGCATAGAGATTTTTTATTCAACAACGTCAATATTTATATGTAACGAACTGGATGACAAACCTCTCATTGCCTGTGACATACATTGTTCAAGTCAATCATTTATATTCACAAGGGGGCAACGTACTTCATGTCTACATACAATTGTACTTGGGTATAAGACGCGAGTGAGAACAAATGGAATATTTTAGTGTTGAATGTACAAGTATGTTCGGCAGTCTGTATTTATTGAATATCGAAACATGCTTGATTAAATAATTCTCTATGATGTTACCGCATTCTCGCACATTCAATAGTTACAAATCTGTTATGCGGCTACATAGACATGAATAATGCAATTTTTTTATGCGAAACACTGTGAACATGGCTGTAATATTATGACTAGTTTGATACATCAAAGAACTATAAAAATATGTACTTGTAAATGATAATTTGAGTAGAATGTGGAAACTTCAGGAATTTTTTTCTATTTTCTATACTGAAGGAGTCTTGACTCGATATTTGTTGTAGAATTTGGGGACACAGAATAATTGGCACTGTGTGAGAGTATTGTCTCCATAATTATTCAATCAATTGCAATCTGATTGTATTCGTCTGAGTAACATGAAATATTGAACAACTTCAAGGAAGATGCAATGAAGTGCTCATAAAAATGGAAGAAGTTCAAGAAAGTCATCCTGTTTTTTTCAGTGAACTACACCCGGCTCTTTCTTTTACATAAATAATGATTCTTCAGAGTCCAAACAGTAGGATAAATGTATGGAACAATGAATATCGCACGAATGGAAATGATTATTCGTGACCCGCATGGTGTGCGATGATTAATCGTACATATTGCGTATATGTATATATCGACCACGTGCATTCATAAATTCATCACCACTTGCGTCTCTCACGTGCAATATAAATATATTATACAGTGCACTTGTGGTTATGCACGTCCTTGGAGAAACCCAGGGGCAACGGAGACGAGATACATACACACGCATGTACACACATCATCATATACGTATTGGATGTATTTGAAACTCAGGTATATGAAGGGGATTGTGGGGGCAAAACCGAATACGATTTAACTCGGTAAATCCTATTCGGTTTTGCCACATTCTCCCCTATATGAGTTTGCGCACAACCGACGCCCGGTGACCGGATGTAACTTCCTGCGTGATCGATCTATTTTATTTATATATATTTATTTTACCCGTTTATTATCATCTTTTTCGATTTTTTCAAAATTCTTCGCATGTGCATACTGATATGACCTTTATACTCGGAGGAAGTTGATCTTAAATACCTGTATAGGCTTCGCTTCTCTCTAAAAGAACATAAAGAAATTAATGGGAATTTTATCTTTGTTTCCACAATATTACAAAGAAACTGAAGTATATTGTTATAAAAATAACATGAATTCATTGATTCATTTTGTGAAGACAAAGAAATGTCAGTATCATTTTTATGTCACTTTTCTTGGTATGTAATGTTAGCAATGCGCTGCAAATGTCGGCTTGGAAATTCATGAACAGGAAAACGTTTTTGAAAATCGAGTGGTATATGTAGATGATACTGTGGTGTTTGACCACACACATAAACACATATTTTATGCGGCAACCTGACAAGTCCCTGATGATGAAGAGCATGAAATATGTTGGAACTGATGAATAGGGCAATACGATGTTGGTAGGTATACAGAAAATTGACACGCGTGATAAAGTTTAACTCTTGCGCTTTGAGTCTCAACGCATAGTCACATTGTGCATATGTATAGATGTATATGGATGTTGAAAGGGTGAGAGGCTGAAGAGAGAAAGACATAATATATAGAGCGAGACAGGAACGTACAAGTCGACGCTGCGTTTGACCACACCCTCGATCGCCGTCAAGATTTATTGCCTATGTGGCCGCCACCATCGCCCACCCACTCATTCCCTCCCACCCTCATTCTATTCCTTCCTTTTCTCCCTATTGCACATGGTCTCACTCTACAGCATGGATAGTATATATGCTTGTTACCAATTCCAATCGTCGTTTCCCGTGTAGTTACATCAGGCGTAAATAAACCACGACATTACACGGTGACAAATTAGGTTCAGACGTTGGCTAAATTTTTGGGCGAAAGTCAACCATGAAAATTTCATTACAGCATTTATATATTTGTTTCTGTCATTTTTTATTTTTCTTCAGAAAATTATATTATATGATAAATTTAATGAACGTCGTAGATGAAGATTATTTGTCAATCGAACAATAGCAAGTATGTGTTGAATACAGATTGATGTTGGTGGCATGTCAAAAAATAGATATTTATATCATTGACAATGGAGAAGACTATGAGTTGACAACATGTATAAATGTTCATGAGGAGCACTGTTGTGTATAGTTTATGATGAAAGCGAGATAATACAATACTCGACAATAAATTGCAATCATCGATGCGCATCAACTCCAAAAGCTATATTTGACTCCAGCGCGCGCTTGTCTTCCGCCTTCATACATTGTCGCGTCTCGGTTGTCGAGTCTTTCAACGCTCTTGATTTGTCCCTCTCTCACTACTCCAACGTTTTCTTTTCTTTTTATTGTGCTCTCCCGCTCGTATTTTTGCACACGGCGGTTGGATACATATATATGTGCAGGACACGAAAGAACATACGACATGTGCGCGACCGCGCCAGCGTGAAGGAGTCCAACGCGCGGATGCGTTCCCAAGTTATTGCTTCTTTCCGGTGTTTATAGGTGTCCATTACGCGACGACCACGGTCTCCATTGTTAACGATCTGCGACTCTCTCACTTGGCTGCATTTTTTTTCTCTCCGTCTCATTCGCCATATAGCTCGCATATGTGTGCTGTTGTTCCAATGCATAGCTTCAAAGAATATAAGGGAAGACAAAAAAAAGTTGTCAGTTCATCCCTCGATATGTGGAATCATTACTCTTCTTTTTTCTCCTTTTCCTCTTTCACATTTTTTTTTCCTGCTTCTTTTCTCTTCATTTTTTCTTCTGACTTATAGCTATACATTTTTATGATTGCTCATCAAGCGGATGAGAAACTTGACTCTTTTGAAACTGATACGTGAACCCTCACTCGCTAATATTAAATGTCGACATCAATTCTAATGAGATTGCCGATTATTATCTATAAGAAATTTAATGAGAGCTGATTGATAAGGTCTAAAACAACTTTTTTCGTTGTGAAAAAACCACCAAATTGGAGGGGTATTGTTAGATAGAAACAAAAATATATGTATTCTAGATAATTTCTCCTACCAATTTTTGGCAGGTGGAAATTATAGTCCCTCATTTGGCTCGAATAAGTTTATTATATCGCATTGTGTTAATTTTTTTTCTCTGTTCATCGATAGATGATGACAGAAGAGATAAGACTAAAATAATGCATGCACAGAAAAAAAAAATGACTTTGTTAATTTTGTTTAACTATATGTTGATGTTCTGTCTAGAAATATGTGGAATATTGAAAAAGTGAGACATTAGAGAAGAAAAGTGAGACAGAATGAGGGAGCGCAAGAAATAAAAGAGAAAAGGGAAAAGCAGAAATGATTGTTCGACAGAGCGAGCGAGTGCGGTGATCATACAGGACATTGAGCAGGGCGACGCCGACTGCGCCAAATTATAACTTATTTTATGACTTTTTTGCACCGGCCATTTAACCCTAAGGCTTGTGAATGTAACACGGCGAGTAAGAGTGAAAGGGAGACGGTCGCATAGTAGATAAAAGTGTGCGTGTGTATGAATGAACCCGCGCACAATATATATGGTGCTCTCAGTGACAAATTCGGAAATGAAATCACACCCTAATAACTTCCAGACAAGGGTGCACGAATTTCTCCTATACAATCACCAATCATTTTTATTTCTACCGCTTAGAAATCCATAATTTCTTCTTTCTTTTCTTTCTCACCAATTTTTTTTATTTTATAGGAAATTAATTTTTAGTGATATTCAAATTCATTTTCGTTTCATTTACCCATTTTCTCCTGTCATTGAGGGAAAAAAATGAGAGGTGTCATTTGGAGATAACGAATGGACAAGTAGGTCTACTTACATGGTCAGACGATTGATGGAGTTGGGACGTCAAAGAGAACGTTATATCCATAGAGATATATTACTCATACATTTATGTTGGATGGGCAAGACAAGACAGTGAGGAAAGAAACTGGGGGGTCAGTTGAGCAAGTGAGACAGTAATAATATCGAGGGTTCAGCTGGATAGATGTCGATTCGAAAAACTGAGATAGAACTCGGGGGCGTAAGAGAAGAAAATAACTGAGAAGAGAGTGAGAGAGCCGTTGCCAACAACGACTATGAGGTATCATGCTGTGAGACGCGCTGTTTTATGGTTTTCGGCGGAGAAACTAAACTTATTACGCGACGGGGGTTGTGTTGCATCGTCTCGCCAACCCCGTGACGCCGCGCGAATAGGGGGATGACTTTTTATTAAATCACACGTCTGCTAACGCTTGTCGCCCGATTAATTTGCCGTGACATTTTTTTTATAGCTCAAAAATAAGTTTGGTGAAAATATTTCCGGTTGTAATAAATCGTATATAAATGGAAGGGACGAAATATTATGTTTGGAATTTGATATGTACATTTTTTTGCCACTCTCTATACTTTCATTTCTCAATTTTTATTCGTCTTGAAAATAATTTGGACGTGACCATTTCAACGTCAGATTCAATGTACGCATGTTTTCTTTTTCCTTTCCGACATGTCCATTTACTCTGTGTCCTTCGATTCGATATTGGATTGGTGAAGGATCTATAGAATGAAAAAGACTCCTACAAGGGTGGCAGAGTCATAGCTGCGTGAGAGTAAGGAAGAGAGAAAAAAGGAACAAGATGTTGGGGTAAAGCGAAGTCTTGGGCCTTCTGCAAGGGACGGCTAATTCCACCGTGATCGTATCTGATCGATGTCCCTCGACCATACTGACTTTCCCTCGATTCCTGACCATATATGTTTTGTCTGTATATACAATTACAGCGACCTTAAAAATTGAGATAAAATTACTTTAATACTAGTAAGATCCATAAAACTAAATGAAGTATAAATGCACAGCGAAGAAAAAATAATTGTATGCTTCTTTTTGATAAAGATACTCAAAGCGATGATAAAGTAATATGCAGTATTAATTCATCACTTCTTGATCAATTTTCGTCTGCAGTGTTGATGTTTATACGTTCAATAATACCTACATGTACTTCAAAAATTTGTGATTCTGATAGTCTTCAGTTCAGACACCCCAACCAGCATATTTCTTTTGTTTTACTTTCTCACTTCGTAACACATATACACGAATTTTCTTGAACCCTTGGACCCAACCCCCACATCATGTACAGAAAAACTAGATAAAAAAGAAAACAGGCAACTGAATGAGCATGTGCATGTGTGAAGTGTCGTCTGATGATTGCGGGGTCATTCGTTCCAGGGTGGGATCTTTTCGATAAGAATTCACAGGACATATTTATAATGCACATATGGCATAGTGGAGGGATATCATCAATCGAAAATATTTTCGTGGCCAAAGGGATCTCTATCTCTATTAGAACTGTCTTCCTAAACATTTATACACAAATATATATATTTATTTTTATTTATAACACCCACTCACCCCTGTTATCGTTGACCAATAGATGTAGACCTGAGATAAGACGTGTGTGAGCGTTTGAAATTGAAGACACGCTCGAGCAATCGCTGCAGTTGAACCCCAATTAATTGCCTGGTAGACGACTTAGTCATAGAACATTGGAGATACTTACCCCTCACCGCTCACCCCCTGTTTCTGTAGAGCCAAGTTGCCAATTTCATCTACGGTGCAAGAGAGATAGTGCACAAGTGAATACAGTTCAACTGATATATCCAAAGATCAACATGAGGGAACACCACAAATTGTTTGTGTGAAATGAACAATAGTATATTCCTTGGCACTGCTCACCACATTGTCATAGCATTTACTGAAGTAGAAGAAAAATTTTGATAAATAACAATTGTGATATTTCAATTTTCCTCTCTGCTATATATGCAATATGAAATTTGACAAATCATGTCAATTGACTATTGTGTGCCAAGAAAATTGTGTGAGCCCTGTATGTATATCAGTGTGTGAATTCGCGTGCGAGTAGGGTGGAAATAAAAATAATATATCACATCTCATGACTTGTGACCATAGTACTGTATACGTCCAGTATAATCACGATACGTAGTTGTGGCTAGAACTCTCTTCATGATTGCGGAGAAAAAGAAGTTGGCCAAAAATAGCCAAATGTATGGGGTTGTCGTGTGCAAGGGAAGAGGGGACGAAGATGAAAAAGAGTAGGACAGGGAAGAAGAAAGGAAGGACAGCGGACTGGAAGGGAAAGACGCGAGCACGCACCACGACACACATCGGCATTTTGTATTCCTCCCGCATAGACGTTATCTCCCCGCGTTTTTATTACATGCGGCAAGGGAATATGTTTTATTTATATTTCATATTTTGTGGGCCCTGTCCAGTTCTGGACCGCGTGTTTAAATATATATATGTATATGTGTATTGCATGGACTTGAATCTCGTCTTGGTAATGTGAACATATACAAACACGTACCTACGTGTATATTCTTTTACATTCATATCACCCCTTTGCTATATTTATGTGTTTATATGACTAGAACTGCGTCGCGATAAAGCGAAACGAAAATTGTCGAGATTAAGATATCCCTTTCGAGTGTACTGTGGCCAATGGTTCGAGTCGTGTAGTATATTTATATATGTATATGTTTATGAAAGTATATATATGGGCCAGCGCTCTCATTGCGTTCACCATGATTTACTGACGATAAGAAATATGTATAGAGGTGAACATTGAATAATTTCGCTATTGAATAAATATGAATATAGATTATAGAAGGGGAGGAAATAAAATGTGGTTGATTTTATAAGAGAATCATTCGAATGGAGCTTTGAGAAATCATTTTTTTTTGTATATTCTCAAAGTTTTTATTATTATAGATATAAATTCTCTATAATATTTTAGATATGCTGCTCTACTTATTGTGGAATATGGTTTTGCGTCCGATCAAAATTGGATCTTTTGAAATCATAGAAAAACTTCCCCTTAATTTCGTATGTTTTGATTTCCAGACATGTTGCGACTGATTGTATACGTCAACGGCTATAAAAAGCACTGATGCTTAAATTCACTCAGAAAAAAAAACGAAAATGTTTAAAGTATAAAGAATAAGAATGAAAGAGACATATGAGGAAATAAAAAATGACAAAAAATTTAATCCTACATTCAGAAACGTGGGGTGTTACAAGCAATTTAGCGCCTTTGGTAATAATGACTGGCTTCGCCCTACGTATATATATTTTATGACTATCGCCCCAGGTTTACGTATAACTTACAGCTCGTTGACCCAACTTGACATTCACCAATAAATAAATCTTTCAATTTTGTTGTCAAAGTAATATACAGTCATTCACACGCATTTTCAATTTCATCGACACAATCCACTCCAATGAATTTTCATTATAACAAACTATGAAACAAAATTGCGAATAAATAATCTGACTGATTCGTGAAATCGATTATTAATATTTATATGATTGTTTCTCATCAGGAGAGAATTGACGGAGATTCACTCTCGTGAAGATTTCATCTGACCAATAATTAAAATCAAATTCATTAACTCGACCAAATTGCGAATACCATCTCTCACGAATAAAACTTCAAATCCTATTTATGAAATTTTAAACCGGCTCAAAATTGCCGCTCGATCGTCACACTTCCGCGAACTTCTTATTTTCACCACTCAGATGGCGGCACAGATCGGCGTCTGCTATCGTACTAATTACGCACAACTTCAGAGCATTGTTTCCCATTCATGCATTCCACAAATAAATATTTCTCACTGCACAATCGTAAGTATAAAATTAATTACATGATATATCCTGCCACGAACTAGTAAAGAAAACAATACAAATAACTTTAAGATTAATATTACCATTGCACTACGAAATCTACTGTTCGAATTGATTTGAGCCAATTCCTTGTGCCATCCATTCCAAGAAATCTCCAACTTATCCGCATATATGTATATATATATATGTGTATGTATGTATGTATATATGTGTGCATATATGTGTGTGTTCTCACGTGAAATCCATCACAAATCCCGCGCGAAAAACATGTTTATAATTGGTCGTCAATGTCATCGTTCAAATAATGTATCATAAGTAGAATAATCAACTAAGAAATACACATATATATGAAATTTGAGCTTCGTACTCATAAAATATATTTGGCATAGTAGAATTGTTGTTTCGTCCTTTCTGTAATGTAAAAGTTCTTACTGCCATTCTGATAATACGAAGTGAGGTTAGTATTTTTAACTTCATCATCTTTTGAGGTTATGTACTGCTTCAATGTTTTGAAAATGATCATTTATTCGAGTGCGTACTTACAGAAGACAAGTTAGCATAATATTAAAGTGTGGAATAAACACGAAATCATTATCGAATCAAACAAATTATGGATAATGTTCGTAATTGGTTTTTGGGGTTATATCATATGAATATTTCAATGTTTTGTTGTTAGGAATTCTACACATTCGAATGGACAGGCATAGTTGAATTTCAAGTGATATTATTGATGAGCGAGTGACAAATTTATTTTTGTCAAGTCAAAATAATATTTAGAAATGGTATTTTTCTTTGTGTTGGGTTGGGTGTATGGAGTGATTTAGATGAGGTGGTCTTGATGGTCAAAGCTGTACACAGTTGCATAACAAATCCTTTGATATGGAGAATTGTAGAGATTGTTATTGCATCAGGAAATCGAATATGCATTTGTTTGCATGGAGTCCAATGTAGTTGGGAGATTGTAACAGTCTGATTGATTTATATTTATGAATTAGGTGAATGATTTCGAGGTGAGTATTTGGTGATGTTGTATGAAGCTTTTAGGGATCGATTTCATCATGTTGAATAATTTATCTTTGTCCTAAGTTATGGTAATTGATTATTGAGATTTTTAGTGAGATCATTGGTAAAAACGTGTGCAAATTATTGTGTACATTTATTCTAGATGTCGAGCGCCAATCGTGATCGTGTACAAATCGATGCTGGCTCGTCAGATCATTCAGTGAGAGGTGTGAAAAATAAACTCGTATCGATAGAGTTATCATCAGACGATGATTCGTCTGATGATAATGCGTTTCACAGCACAAAAGTTATTCCAGTTAAAAATAGAAATATTAATCGTATGAAATCAAAAATTGATGGCCGTAATGACTGTCGGCATCAAAATCAAGAATGTATAACTGACGATGAAGACTTGGGGACTACTGATGATAGTTTTTCACCGCCCACTTTGGCACGAGGTTTAAGTGATAAAATAAAAACGTCCAGCATTATTCAAGTTCTGCAACCACAAAAATTGCTTAAACTTTCGTCAGGTTTAGGAGTGATAAATTCGAATGCTAACGAAACAAATGCTGATAAGTTTTGTAATAAAAAGTGTTCGAACAGTGGTGACACCACAAAGGATGTCGGTGGCCCATCCAATTCAAGTAATGGCCAGTTATCAAATAATGCGAATGTTAATAAACCAAAGTTACCACCAAGAAGATATTTCCGTTGGGGATCAGATAAACCTGAGGAACGAACAACAAGTCTACAAGCTATGAAGAAACGCAACACAGGTTTGGTTGAAATCAACGCAAAAAAACGAAATGCCGATTATAAAAATCGTTATGATAATGAGAATGGAAACAGTGAAAACATAGACGAGACAAGTAGTGAATCAGATGTAATGTCCATTGAAGAAGTTGAAATACCACGTCCAATAGTTACCAAATCACATAAATTAATGATCGCTGGGGTGAATGTTGAGTTTCCATTGAAACCATACCCATCGCAAGTCGCTGTAATGAATGCCGTGAGTAAAAAAAATTTTTGTTAAGAATACTTGAATCATTAAAGATTCATGAAAAAAAAAGAAAAAAAAAAATTCAATTGGTTCTTTTGAAAAGTTGTTATTTTTGTTTCAATTGAACAATACAGTTAATTAGAGGATGCACGAAAGAGGAACATGCTTTGGTTGAGAGTCCAACAGGCAGTGGCAAAACATTGGCATTATTGTGTGGCGCGTTGGCATGGCAAAAGCAGTATGCCGGTGAGTATTATTCATATGAAGCTATAACTTGTTTTAAAAACCAAGCAATTATCGTCAAACATGACAAACATGACAGACATATTAAAAAATGAGAAAAAGTTGGAGAATATAAATTAACTGGTCGCCCATGAAGTCTACACATAACAAAATCCGCATGCATAAATTATTATTTTCAAAACGATGACAGTTTGAAACATTGTCACGTAATGGTATAATAACAGATAAACAAGTTTGCTTCGGTTTTACATGCAATAATAATTAATTGTGGACATTGATAAACTGTTTTATTACCACCGTTCACTATGAAATATTTAGGAATTCATATTGGAATTGAAATTATGTGAGCACACTCTAGAGAGAAAAAAATTTGGGCGGGAATCATCGGAGAATCAAAAATTCACGAGTAAAAAATTATACAATATATGGAATGGCCATGAGTCGTACAAGCGTTAAACTCTTTCCTCTCTATTTTTCTTACCGCTTTAACCGAAAAGCCTCATTAAATATCGTACATATTGTATTCGTAGGGCGCGGGGCTCCTTCCACCGTGTGCCGCCGCGCGTTTCTTCACTTTTATATATATATATATATATATACATGTTTATATACCCTTGCGTTTCCTTGGCCGATTGTCTCGTGACGTTTGGTCGTTAACATCGTCCTCGTCTCGTATAGTCGTGTCTCGGAAAGTCGGGCCGCGGTTGCTCTTTTCGCTTCCAAACCTCAACCCTCCCGCCAAGCTCCTCATCTATGTCCACCCACACCGTATTTCTTCTCTCTTCCTCCCTGTTTCTCTTCACCTCTTACACTCTCTTACAACTGCTTATAACAGCGACGACTGTTTTGAGCCGCGTGAAACCGAGAAGAATTTTTTTCTTCAAGCCTTCTTGTTTCACTGTTTGCAACGATTTCTGATTTTATTCGAGACTTTATTTCGTTTTATATTCTTTTTTTCTGTGATTAACACATAAAAGAATGGGGTGAGAGAAAAATTAAAAAGAAAAAATTTACTACCACCCGTTTAAACGTCTTGGTGCTGTTATCAAGTTTTGTAAAGTCCACGAAAAGTTTGTGTTGAAGCGCGTTATATATATATATATATACTTTATTTATCTCTATCCTACTTTGTTACACTACTTTTTTTTTGTGGTCTTTTACCTTAAAACTTGACATCTTTCTCGATGTCTGCCACAGAAACGTTGCACTTGCTCAACTTTTATTTCTGTACAATCTCAACGATGAAATGTGAAATGGTTTCGATGTGCGCCGTCACCCTTTTGCATTACCATTTTTTGTCCTTTTTTTTTTCTCCGTTTCGTTTCTCAAGTTTAAACGCTCTTTCCGTTTGCGTTTCTCTATTCTAGGTGGGACATTTAACCTTTGAATAATATGCATGTGTATCTGCCTATGTATTACAAAAGTATAATACGGTTGGCGTGATGATATTAGTCGGCAGTAATTAATTACAAATGAGCTATTGTACAATGTTTTCACACGCGCATTAAAGTGGCACGTATATACACGTATGAGAAATCATTGTGGAAACTTCAAGTGTCGACACGATTCATGGAACATTACTATGTTGAAGTGATACGGCCATTGACCATCACCTACCACCATTTTCCCCACCACCACCATCACCATCTCTATTACCCCGTATTTTAAACAAAGCGTGGCAAGAAAGCGAACCGACAATTAGCAATTCTTCGTAAATTATTCAAGTATTTATTCTCCGCAGCTAATGGCCGTATTGCTCGCCCCGTTTGCGTATAATGTATATCTATATGTATAAAGTCTTCCTGTTTCTGATGGTCTCACAAATTTCCGTCCCCTTGTTTATATTACACGCTACACAAAACAATTCTCGAAAGCGCTAATGTAATTGGAATTTCATTATTTATTATTCATTTATTAACTAACCTTCTTGAGTATATATTTTTTCTTTTGCCCACATTTTTTAAATCTTTTCTCATCTCTTATATTCTTCAATTTTTCAAATTATTTCTTGCTTTCGTTTTAACAACTTTCGAGGTTATTGTCGTAAATAGTGATGCGTAAATATGTGAATGATATGTTAAATTATAATTAGGGATATCTTTTCACAAAATCCACCTACATAACATTGTCTTCGAACTGAAAATAAATTTTCCTTCGGTGAAAAATTCATTTCTGACGTGGATGGTCGAGAGAATGAGCTTATTCAGCGAATCGATATCTCATTCACGTTTATTACGTATACCTTTGTGGAAAAATAGTAACGGCCGGCAGTTCATTAAATGGCTTATCCGTCATGAGCCTTATCTGAATCCTTTATCTCTCGTAACGACCAATTGCCATAATGTCATATATAAGTATATACAAAAAGGCTGGCAGTTTAACTCAACTTCAACGGTGAGTCATTCACTCATTCATGCTAGAGACAGAATAGAGATACTTTTTGGATAACAGCACTACAGTTTTTCCCCAAAATTACTAAACATATGATTCACGCGTGTCTTTATCTAAATGTTTATTTGAAAAAGTTTCATGTAATTTATGTATGACAAATAGTAAAACGAGGGATAAAATTGTAATTGAACATACATGAGAAAGTTATTGTAATAAAATACTGTGGGAAGGAAGACTTTAATAATCGTTAATTAACTCAAGAGTATAATTATTCTCGATATAAGGATTTTATTTTGGAATTGCGGGCAACGGAGTTGTTTGTGAATGAAGGAGATCAGCTGGAATTATTCAGCAAAGCCCTCAGAGTTAATACAATATTTATAAAATAGAGTGTACACACAGTTCAGATTTGTATTAGTGCGAACAAAAAGAATCTTAAGAATAATCACAGTTTGGTAAAACGTTTGCGTTATTGAAGGCAGTCATTTTCGTCTATAAAAAAGGGTAACTCATTTTGTTAGACAATAAAATTTTAGTAATTCGTAAATTCTAGTTATTTGTCATAGTCGCTTAATACAACTGAATATAATGAGGCAGCTGCATAGGCATTGGAAGGGAATGGCAGTGGTGGTGGTTAGCGAGTCGCTTCTTCTCATATCCATCTATTATATACAGGGAGGAAAAATAGGGTGGGCCAAGTCCCGCATTTTTTAGGCAAAACGATCGCGTGCCATTTCGGGGGACTCGTCAAATTAAACGTTTCTCTAACGTTAACGTCGAATTTGCGTGATGCGCAGAAACCTATCTATATACTTTCTTTCGTACTTCGTCTTCTCTTTTCTACCTATTTTCTCCTGTTACGTTTCTAATTCTATCCATAGAAATCGGTTATTGCTTCATTATTATTATTATTCTCTACTTTTTTTTCTCATTGTTGAAAAATTGACTGAATTGTAAATAGTCAAAAGATACGCGAAGCAGACTAATGAGAATACGACGCACTTTACCTTATTTTAATTTAAATATGATAAAGGTAAAAGACATTTGGGATGACACGCAATCTTGTCCGCAATCATGCAAAGACAATCGTGTGGGCACGAAGAATACTAGATCCACATACATATATCATTCTATGTTGTATTGTAGCGTTTTATCAACAAGAGTGGGTGGTAATAAAATCGTAGAATTAATCGGCCATTCGTGTTCCGAAAATGTCATCGTCTTCCTTCATTATCTCTTTGGATTTGATGTGCAATTTTCAGGGACACAAATTATCCTGCCACAAGACTTCAAGAATATTGTTCGACTTCAATCTCAACGAATGTCATATGGATATATTCATATTCTTTCCTTCCATTTTGAGAGAAAAAGAATAAATTAACATTCACGGCGTAATTGTGACCGAGCATACACACGACTGTCGTGCAAATTCTAATTTCAAATCCACCCTTTACCTTGTAAATAACTTCACTCATTTCCGAGGGTATAATGATTCTATATGTATATTTATAATACTTTCGCCAGTAACTATTGCATTTCATTGACAATTATTCCTGTCAAGAACTTTTTGAAAGGTAACCACGACACGAAGACAACCGACCACTCTTCTGTCTTATTCTTCTAATGTCTCGTCGCACGAAATTATTTCGTCTCATTTGCATTTTTTCCTTCTTTTTTCAATTATAGATGTAATTTATCCTCGACTTTTGTTAAAATGTTTGTTAGCATCGCTCGAGTGGCACTGCTAGCCGCTAAAACTCTTAAAAAACTTCGTTAGCTTTAAAAATACACACAAACATATTTTATATATGACATATAAATTACACAACTGACTATTTTTGTGAATGGTATTTCTCAACCTCTGATAAATGAAATAAACACATGAAATAAAAGTTGTATACAAGACAGGTAACAATGGAAAATATTCGTAGGAGTGCGCGCGGGTTTAAACAAAAATAGGCGTGCGCCTTAATCGATCAAGCTCTCGTGTTCACCCTGGGAAATTAAATTTTGAATTGTTATACTGTGTAGTGTAAATGTATATCCCTTGCGTCGCACCCAAAGGGATTCAAACTTTAACTTGATGGGCGTGTCAACTATCGAGGACCCCTGACACGTCTAGTAAAGTAGCCGTAGGCTTTAGATCGTACTAAAGATAAGTATCGTTGATTTGTGACGTTTTGGCTCCCTATTATTTTCCCTTTACTGTTTAAAAAAAAAAAAAGAAAATGGAATTTATGTCTCCAAAGGTGTCATGAAAACTCCATTCTCCACATCTTGCGGCTTCCTCTATTCTCCACAAAACTATTTCTTTTGTTATATATTTAAAATCTATTTTTCGTGTAAAACTCATCATTACAAATCCCGTTACTTCACAGCTTCCACGCTCAGCAGGTGCACTACGCATTATATCCCCGATGCATTATTTTAATAATAAGTATACAACCAAGAAAAATATAATTTGAATAGAAATGAATGAACATAAATGCAATTAGAATTTTTATTCAAATCAAGATTAATTATTATCCGTTCTTCTTAAGTACCTGAACCTAATTGAATAATTTTGATCCGTATCAGTTTTCAAATATTTTTTCTACATATAAACGTATATGATATATGAAATACGGAAAATGTGTATAAAGAATACGTGAAGGAATGCAAATGGCAACTAGTGCATTTCAGAATCATTGGAAAGATAATTTCATGTAACATACAAGAAAGAGGATATACGTGGAGAGACGAGGAATTGAAGTGATTCAATGCACGAGCAACGACACACGTAATCCATAAGTGTAACTACCGGTTCGTATGCGAGGCATCATCACGAGAAATAAGTGTACCTATATGTGAATACATATAGGCGATTGTAGAGGCCTGCATTCCTCGTGTGTGTTTATGTAGTGCACTTGTGATATCACGTATACACGCGCACGTTATAGAGACGAGTATTTTACCATTTTACTATTTCTCTCTGTCTCTTTACGTCTCGGCGTTGAGCGCGAATATATCGACGGTATATCATATATGAGAAAAGGAAAATACTCGAGAGAAAATGCCCTCAGTGACGCCACTCTGAGGAAGACGAGGCGAAAGATGAAGATAAAGTGAGTAGAGAAAAAAAATGCGAAGTTGGAGTGAAAGAAGAGGAGGAAGAAGTATGGCTGTGCTGCTGATGGCGCACGGTAGCGTCGCGGCTTCGAATAACGTTACGACGAGAGGGTGCAGGGAGAAAGAAAGGCAGAGTCACGAGAAGGAAATGAAAGCGAAAGATAGAATAATAGTGTGTATGAAAAGAAGATGGGGAAAAAGAAGCCGAGAAATTGACGAAGCAGCGGGTGCATCGAGCGATGGGCGAATAAATTTCAAAACTTTATCGCGAAATCGCATGCTTTGGATATAACGTCACTTTATTACCAATGGTGCAGAAACGCGGTACGTGCTGTTTTCTGCAACCTCTTTTTCCTTCTTTATTCACAAGACATGCATATGTACATATATCCATACACATCGAATGCTCGCAAAAGTGTATGACATACATAAATGTACAGTTTTGCATATTTTTTTTCTTGTTTGAGCATTGAGGGAATATAATATGTAGATATACATATGTACACAAGTGAAATGAAGAGTTTTAATACAATGAGTGATGTCTGAAGATATTTGAGTAATAAATATGAAATAGAATTTTTTTCATAAACAAAATTATTTAAAAAAAAAGTGTAATCTCATTGCACTATCAATTTGCACAGAGATAAGCATCACAATATTCCATAAAAATTATCTGAATGTATCATTTCTAAATCAGGGTTTCTTTCTTCAGTATACGAAAATATTTACCTAATGTAAACGGTCTTTCTTCTTTCGTGCATCACTCTGTACCGCAGAAAAAAACCAATGAAATATTCCACTTATTTTAGTGTAGAACAGAAATGTAACGAAAGAAAAAAATCACGGCTATAAATACATAATAGGGAAACACCGTGACAAATATATATGATATACGTTACGACGTTGAAATGTCCCGCGCTTCGTCGTATTGTCATGACACAGGAAGCTCGGTTGCCCGCGCTCGCGCGCGCTTGTCGTTGGCTTTGACTTCATAATAATTATCGGCGAATGCGGAATTATATATATCGCGTCAGCGAGTACCCACCGCGCGGTAATAGTTCAGACATGCGAGATCTGTATATATAGTTTCTATATATATATATACACTACGGAAGAATATAAATATATATTTGTATGTATATACATGAGCCGCACTACGCTCTCGTTGACGTCGTGACATTAATAATGTCCTTCCTCAACTGAACGTTAGTGGGTGGTGAAGAAAAGAAAAAGAAATATATATGCATATAGAGGGAGAGAGAAATATATAGAGCCATTTGCAGGTGGGTTGCAAAAGTGTGCGACGAGGGGGACGAGGTTTGGGTACCACACCGTGGTACCAACGTCGAGCATTATTCCCAGAGGCAGAATAACGCTCGAAGCTTTTAAATTGGAGTGTAATTTCAGTCTCAGGCGTATATATGCACGCGGCAGCAGCGAGAATGTCGCATCGATACATATATACCCTCCGTCTCAACTCGCACCTTCTTCTCTTTTTTTGCGCTTTCACATCCTCTTGTATCTTTCCTGTTTCATCTTTATTCTTTACTCTTCGTCATCTCTTCTGCTAATTATTATTCTTCGTTTCTTTTTTCTCCACTTGTTATTATGAATACTGATAAGGATTTTGTAAATGTAACAAATTTTAAAAGTATTAGGAACTTTTTACAGTTCCTTCGTAGATGTACCGAGGAATCGCTTTGAGGGTTTAATATTCATGTGATTTTTTAATTTCATGAGAAATTTTGGACGAATCTGAGATTAATTACTGATCACTAATTAATTTCTTCTGTTAATAATCTCCATTAAATATCCGTGGGATAATTTATATGGTTGATATTATTTTCGGGTGTAAAATAAATACAGGAGGCAATCTCGAGGATTGCGCACAGGGGACGAATATGAACGATTGTAAACTCGCGGATTCATATAAATAAATATATATGCCAAGAGAAGACAACCCGCAGTGCCCAGTAGCTGGTTATATACACTATACTGGTGGCAGAGTATAGCACACTCGCTCTCACTCACTATACAGAGAGACAAAGGGTCGACCCACGCTTTCATCATGCCGACATTAAGGTACCTATGGGTTATACGCGCGTACCACACGTCGTCTCCTTCATACACATATACATACGGACAATGAAATGTTCGCATGCGGGTCCAACGGATCTCGCGTCGTCGTTGTCGTATAGAGTCGGGATTGTCCTCGTCGTCGTCATCGTCGTAGTTGTTGCCTCTGTACTTACGGCCATATACTTCTCGGTACGACATGTCTCACATCCGAGTGCGGTGCTTTACCCTCATCCTTTTCTCGTCTTTTCGTTTTCTTCGTCTTATTTGTCGTCATAGTCGCAATCGTCGTGCTCGCTTGAAGCCGACGGCCTCAGGCACAAGCGCCGCTACTCTCTTTCCCTTCTATTTCTTTTTCATTTCTATTCTGTTCATGTTTCTTCCTCTCATTTCTACGTTCATTTCTCATTCTTTATTTCTTTTTTCTGTACAAATTCGTAGGACCGCACGGTCGAAAGACGCGTGCACAAGCCTACTGTCATTCGATTGTCCCCAAAGATTAGCCCAGATTCATTCTACCTCTAACGCGACAGCTTCATCCTTTGGTTGACGGATTTTTCGTTGTCATTGCGTGTTTGTTCGTCTGCTAATTGATCAATTTATATTTACTTTTTCTGCGCTTCTCTCGATCGAACATCTGTCATTTGCTAATTATGATTTTTTTTTAAATTCTCTTCTTGTATCTAGGTGGTTAATCTTTCAAATAATGGGTATTAAGAATTTTGCATGTTTGTTTACGTGACAAGTTAAATGTCTTCATCATATATATCTCGAGCGCTATTATATTTATCAATTCCGTTTTGTGTGATACTCTAATTATAGTATGTCAAGGTTTTCTTTCCTGTGTGCAAGTTTAGGATGTAATGAAATAAATTGCCAGACTGATAAAATAATTGTATTCGTAACTCAACGAGATGAAAATATCGATTATGTTGTTCCTTCTATGAAACAACAGAATTTTTTTCATATTTTCAGACTCACGTGGTATTTATATCCTTCTCATGATAATCTACATGTTGAAACTGACTATTTGCCACTTTGAAAACGTGATATGCGTTTCGTGTGTTTGTAAATCGTGACATGGATCTATATCCATCCATATATATATAAAGCTCTTGGTTGCGTAAAAGAATCGATCGATAATGAATTCAATGGTGGAGGAGGCGAATGATAAAGAAGAAAGTATACATAAAAGACGGAGAGAATAAGAAAGAAGATCAACGGCCGTGGGCAGATCCCGGATGGACTCAGGGAAGATAAGGGACCCCCCAAAGGCCTTCGCTGGGCGCCGGCGGTTCGCATCCTCGTCCTGAACTCGCTCTCTCGGGTGGTCTTTAGCGTTTCTCTCCGCAGCCTCTCTCACTCTTTCCTTCAACCAGGCTCGCGGTTTTCCTTTTATATATACACGGGAGCCCACTCGCTCTTCCTCACTACTTCCCTTCTCACTGTTTTTCGCTCTCTCGCCTTACCTTCCATATCATTCTACGTTCTCCCACATGGCTTGTGCACTATAGACTTGTACATATATGTGTGCATTTTGCTCTTCTCGCTCAACATACATCCGAGTGCCGACTCGCGCAGGGTCCAGCGTGGTCGTCGCGTCTCGCCAAGCATCTCCCCCTTCTGAGAACGTCAAGGCAGAAGAGAAATAGAAAGACAAAGAGAGAGAGAAAGAGTAGTTGGATATTCGAAAAGGCGCCGCGCAACTCCAAGGGGGCGCTCTCGGGCGCCGTCGTCGTCGTAGCTTCGTCGCGGATTTCTTGGACTCTCTGTTACTTACATAATTCGTCGCTGGCACCCGAGTTGCTTCTGCTGAGAATCTTCTTGTTGTTCTTTTTCTTCCTCTTCTTCTTCTTCTTCGACTTGGTCTGAAGCTTCCACACGATCCACTGCCCCATTCTCTGTCTCCTTTCCACTCATCTTGTTGATCACCAAGCAATCTTGGAACTTTTGTGTCTCTTGAAAATACCGGTCAATTCTCAGACTGTTTTATAAATTCAGACGTTTATGAGAATAATTATCTTTAGTTAGAATATTAGCATTGTACTCCAAAGAAGTATCTATTGCTTTCATAGTCGTGTTGTTTGTCTTCTATGATTATCTGTAATGTGTTGAGAGAAGGTAGTTGTATACAATCCTCAAATCTGTCATGGTTTCATGTTTAGCTAGTTGGAAAAACTTTGTGTTACATGGCTACGTCAGCTTAACAATATGGCTGTCTTAACATTACCTCACAATTCGATGTACTGTATAGTATTACAAACCTAACGATATCCATTGTTTTCAAGATTATTTATCTTCAGTGATACTCTGAAGCAACATGAAGAATTGATAGCAAATGAAGTTACAAATATTTTTCAAGCAAAAACTGTGACTATCATTGCTTTTTTTTCTCCTTTATAATCGCAATTTCGTCACATTTTGAATTATTAGAATATTTGTATATCTATATTAGTTATGGAATGAAAGGAAATGACGAATAAAAGTCAACAAGTCGAGTTTGTTGTCGCGCGCACACACGCGGATCATTACGAAAGGTGGCTCATAAGTATTTATCGGGCCACCGCGGCAAGCGTGTAGATTCGTATCGGGCTCGTGTTAACTAGGTTCGCGTTCGTGGTACGTGTATACCGAACGCCGACAACACGAATCGTTGCCCAGCCGCGGCGACAGGCCGCACCGTCAGAGCCAACCCAGTGAGAGCAACTATACTCCCTTCTCACCACCACCATTAATACTATACTGTCGTTATATACATATACATGTATACATGTACCATCCCGAGAATTATCTTTTCGGGTATCTGTCTCGTGATGGTTCCCAAGCGCCATTTATTCCTTTCACGCTACAGTATACATATATATAACTACTCTATATAGATATGTAAAAAAAAATTCTGCTTTTGGAGCATATACTTTTTTTTTCTCTGACCCGATTGCTTGGAACTTAGATGCACGGTTACTTCAAGGATCTAGTCTTCATCGCCATTTTTTTTTTCTTACTGTGAATTCATCAGAATCATATTTATCATATGAAGAAATATATTTGTTCGATTTTGCAGAGAATTGAACACAAAAAAATATAGAGCACATATTTGTGTTTGATAAAATGCGAGACTTATTTTACGATATGGCTTCTCTGCTGTTTAATTTGAAATAATGGACTGCACCACTCTTGTATACATTATAGACGAGCAATCGCGTCCATTATCGAAATTCTTCATTGCATAGTTTCAATTCACATGTGCACGCACTTTTATCAAGTTACAAAAACTATATAGCTCGAGCGTGTACAGGTAAACGAGCCCGCAGAATTGTTCGGAAGCCACGGATAGCACGAGTTAAGTGCATATATATAAACTTCTTGAGTTGTTTTATGCATTCATTTTATTCATACAATGATTTTAGAAATTATTCAGTAATATTTATCATGCTTTAGTTGAGATTAATTACAACGTTTATATTTTAATTTTTCATTTCGATTTTAATTGCCCTGTGGTGAATCTCTTTTTTTATATTTTCAAGCCGAACGAAGTCACTTGTTCCAATCAAAGGGAGTGAACAGAATTATTATACTCCTTCCGAATTGCACGTACATATTCGTGCATATATATATGTGTACGTGTACAAGATCGGTTGCCTCTCTTTACCTACCCCCTTTTGCGTATGCGCTTTCACGACAAACTTTGCCGTAAAACGTATGCATAATACATTTGCGTGTGTATGCGTGTGTGTGTGTACGAGATCAAAGCGGCTGCCGACTTCTTTCACCCCCTTCGCCATCTCATGTTGTTTTTTTTTACTCCTCCTTTCTGCAATTTTTTTTTTTTCCATTCTCTACATATATGCTATACACATGTATAGTTAAATACGAAAAAAATTGGCAAAGGATATTTATTCGAAATAATTAATTTACAAAAATATTTAAAAGTATAATATATTGTCTGGGATAACGAGAGGAGGTGATTTTATATATTCAACGGGGGGATAATAAATGGATCATATGAATCGAATGTAATATGAAAAGAAATTTATAATTTATAAGTAAACTGTCATCTGATTATTAATATTCTATGGTCATATATCCGTGTAACACAATTTTTTTGATATTGTGGTTGAGCTATAGCAGTCTCATACATTGTATGTACCTATGGAAATATTTCGTGTCACGATACACTTTGCGTGTATATTGTTTTATTTCACTTCAACTTTATTCATACATTTCCTATTTTTTAATTTATTATTTATGCACTCATATTTTCTATGAAAAGTATCTATACCCCATATATTCACATACTCGAAAGAGATAAAAAATTGAAACAAGTTCATAACTTTTATATTATGTACGTCTGTTACAATTTTCCAATTTTGTATTATTTCCCCGTACATTATCTCTTTATCCATTTATTTCTTCTTTTCAATTCAATAAAAGTTTCTCTGTTTAATATAGATTAACGCAATTGAATATATATATATATATAAATATATATTTATAATATTTACCGCTCGTTGTTCGTTGGAATTTTATGGAGCTCCAAAGAGCGCCTTTTCTGGAACAGGTGAGAAAATCATTTTACGATTCTGTGAGGTGCGGTTGTGTGGATAATAAAAGGAAGAGGATGAGAAAAAAAATTAGACAGAACCAGCGGCGGAAGTCTCGGTGTGTAGTATGATTTCATCTCGTTAGACCAAGTACTGTCTAAACCAGATGATATGAATGAGAGAAAACAAGACAGAATGAGTGTGAGACGTGGACAATAATATAACGCAAAACAGAAAAGTATAAGGAATAAGTAGTACCAAGTTGGAATGAGACAAGAGGAATAAGACCACCGGGCCGGATAATGTGCCCACAGCCATAAGAATTCCGCCGGCATCGCCTGTCAGATCGTCGGTCCTCAAGTATAGAGTATTTACCGCTTGCTAGCAGCACTGAAGGAAGTGAATACTAATTAATGACTCTTAATTTTCTTAATTGCCACTGTGAACGCGCCGATTGCTCGGAAGCGCGCGCCCGCGACCCGCTTATGCTCTCGTATATACATATGTGCTTTTGCTTCCTTATCTATCTTTCAGCTCGTGCTTCCCCTCTCGCACTCTTTCCCTCACGCTCATTCACTTTAGTGTACATATACATATGGACTTACCCATTGCATGTGCTTCATTCGACTCGTGAAACTTCCCTACCACATATATTTGCTGCGGGCTCTCATTACCATCAATCAGATATAATTTGAGATTTTTTTTTCTCTTGTTTTATTAGTTAGTTTTTATTAATTAATCAAAAGTGCACGTGTGTATGTGTTTATACGGGGCGATTGAAGCATTGTTTACTTTTCATTTTTATGAATGATTCAATTCTAAGATTTGAAAAGAAAAAATAGTTAGAGATGCTCTCATAATTCAATCGTGAGAATTTCATTCATCATGCATTCACAATGATTTTTATCACATGTCATTTCCGTTCGAATTACTTTAATTGCATTGGTTATTTTTTCTTTATTATTTGATTGTTTTTTTGTTGAGTTTTTATTGTTTATATAGAATCAGTTTGTGTGTAAGTATCATCCAAATTGATCACTCTTGTTGTTTTATTTTTGTTCGGAATTTGTGATAGCGCGGTATCCTAAAGAATTTATTGTGCGATGAACAAGTTCACGAAGAACACGAATAAACTGCTTCAAGTTCTTGTGTTTGTCTGTGGTCTAATGAAATTTCATTTCAAACAGCATTTCAACTTTCTTCCTTTTCTAAAGTTGATCCCGTCAATTTTAATGGGATAATGATTACTTGTTGTGATGGAAATTTACGACTTGAGATTGAATTGTTTCACTATGGTCGATGAACGAAGTCACAGTTCGTAGGTGAGAAATTAGTGCGCTACTCCATATTCACTGATCCATGCGTAGAGGGTTGGAATTAAAACGACTTTTGTGAGATTGGTGGCGCCATCCTTTGCAAGAACGAGCAGACTTGTCGTCACGGGTTGAACTCAGCCGAGAACTAAACCACATATAGGGTGTCTAAAAATATTGAAAAAGTACTTGGGATATCAATTTTTCAAAATTTTCTTTCGTTGTTCGAAGTATTGATTCGCAAGCATCAAAAAATACAGCAGAGAATATCACACATCTTTTTTTTTTATCAGGATTCCAATTGTTTGACAACATTTATCAGTTTTTTTATGTAAAATCGAAAGTATCTTATTGAATATGCACATATTTGGTATTGCTGAATATTGAAGTATAACTTATTTTTCATGTTGTTATATAGTACAGCACTGAAATATACCTGCAAATCCTTAATATTTTATTTTTCTCCATCTCTATTTCCTTCCGTTCATAAATTTTTCATCGATTTTACTCTGCTTTTAGTTTTCTTCTTCATAAGAAAACCATATTTACGCTTTTATATAGTAAAGCGACGGAGATGTAGAAAGAAAAAAACATAGAAGAAGGAACAGAGACGGACAGATTACACTGACAAAGGGATGCCAAAAGTCAATACCAATTGCTTTTATTAGGTGCTCCTTTTCGGATATATCTCCTGGCGTGCGCGCGTTCTCTCCATCCTTCCCCCGTTTAGTTTTCTTTGTAAGTCGCGCCTGTGAGATGCGACTCTTGAGAATTTCTCTCCACTGTATAGCGGAATATATATATATATGATAGAAGCAAGAGAACAAGAGTAATGTCACCGGAATGAGAACAGCGAACAGAGGAGAAGTCGAAACATATATAAAAGTATGGGAGGAAGGAGGTAGCCCGCGAGGGAGTGGAAACGACGGAAAGAGCGTTTCCGTTTCCCGCTTTCCATTATTGCCAACGATGTTGCCTAGAAACTCCTTATTTCGGAGAGAGACACAAAGATGGACGACGAAAGAGAAAAGAAAAAGCGATACGTCCGCACACGAACGCTGGTGAAAACTTTTTTTTATCTCTTCTCGCTCTTCTCGTTTCCGCGTTTTTTTTCTTTTATTTTTTTCTAGCCTCATTCCTCGATTTTTCACGTAGGAGTTCTATCTCTTCTTTTTTTCGCTCTTCCATTTCTTATCCGTAATTTTCCCTCTTTTTTTCGCTACCGCTTATTCTTTCTTTTTACTCTTTCATCCTCTCGGAGGATGCTCTTTGTAATGCCCTCTATTTTTTTAATATACTGCTATTCCGTTGATTACTTTCGTGCTCCTATACTATTCACTTGTTCAACTCTTGGTACAGCTATGTATATACAGAGGTGAATTTTTCTATTATTTAATTTCAATGAATATAACTATGGAATTTACATTTAGTGTGATTTGCCACAAACAAAAACAGGTTATGTCAAGGGATCCTGTCAGTCTACAGAATGATTGGATTGTTTTCCTTAGTGCAGTTAGAATATTCAAGAGAAGTTTTAAGGAGATAGATTTTTTCTTTGTTATCGAATTGTTTATTGCGTAAATTCGAAACAGTAATTGACCCTTGGGTTATATTTGTTCGTGTGCAGTTTCACAGTTGCACTATGCACTCAAATAAAAGTTGAAAACGTTGTGATTCTATCACAACATTCCACTTTAAGTGTACCATACCATTTGATGTAAAGCGAATGTGAAATGTTCCTGTTGAATAATTGGAAAGAAATTGTTTATTTCTTTCTTCATAATATGTACTCTTCAGTATAATGTGCTCCATTCAAAATATTATTCCACAATGGGAAACAATACACCTTCAACTTTTATATCAAGTTACTATTGGAAATGACGTGCTTCATTCTGAAGTTTAACTTCATTACAGCGAAGGTCTTTCATAGTTCTTCTATAAACATTTCACAATCGAAAATTCTACACTGTTTTCAGATACTCATTATAATTAACAACATGTAGGGACTCTGAGATAACTATCGACCTTCAGGGTGCACCAAATTTCCATTTGGAGCCACAAAGGTTAAATGCGGGTGAAATTATCAACAAAAATTTACAGAGGAATGTCAAAACGAAACTTTATCGGTGCATAGAGACAATATAGCAATGATCAAAAGACTCATTTAATGAGTTTGAGGATTCTATTCAAGAGATGCGTAGGGAAAAAATCACAACGTGACAGTAATGCATGGATATCCTATGATGATTAATTCTTCTCAGCTTCTCTCTGAAATGACATAATAATCTGCATGTTTGATAATACAATGGCGCACAAATATCTTGATAGTCGCAATAATGGAAACATAACTCCCTGATTTGTAGTAATTATAATTCATGCAACCGAAGATCACGTGTGCCCACGCGTTACCAATTTTCACCATCTATATAGTAACGTCTATTTATGAGTACATATGGGATGTCAATACGTGTCTGTGCATACAAAACGTGATGCGACAGTCGTATGCACGTGCTCATGTGCGCGAGAAGGACGAAAAGTAGAATGAGAGGAAGACGACGCATATGCAGACAGACGTGCTGTGAGCACGTTCTAATTAACCGATACCTACTCATTACATAGTCGTGTCGGTATAGTTTTACTTTTAATGAGACCACCGCGTAGCATGGTTCCTGCTGGTAATACGGATCTATCTAGTAAATGTAGAGGTGAATGCACACATTTGTATATATATATATATATATATATATTTAGCTTTGAATAGCGCCGCATTTCACTGTATGAATATCTATTCATGTTGAACAATCAATCATTTACATACAATTGCCTCTCAATAAAAAGAAATATATGACTTTGGTTTTCTCTGTGTTATTTAATTTTTATTTACAAAATCATATAGGTTCAGGAAAATGGATGCATTGAACACATATTTGACAACTTTATGCAGGAGACTATTTCAAATTCATGAAAAAAATGAATAGATTGTAATAAATAGTTCTGCCACATTTGTTTTGTATACACTCACGTATTTTCAATTATTTTTGCGAAACTATTTTTGTGACATGAACAAAAACTAAATTAAATTAAAATATTTTTATACTGCATTTTGAATTAAATTCAGGCTTTGGTAACTATTTTATGATATGGCTGCATTTTGCCGTAAAACTATCAACGATATGAATTAATTTCCCATATTTCTACTCTCTACTAAAATAAATGAAAATTACAGAGAAATGAATTTTTGTTTATTTGTTTATAGTTGAATGGAATGAAATTCGGCAAAATGAAAATACACAAATTAATTGGCAGTTATGTCAGTATTACATACCGATAGATAGCAAATATATTCATATGAAATTTGATTACACTCCTCTCAGGGATTTAATTTTCCCATCGTATTATGAATATTATGATGGGATAATATTGTGAAATTACACATTTATATTGATGATAAGCATTGCTCTTTCCAATGATAAACTCAACATCAAAGGTTCAAGCACTTTTTGCACATCGCTGAACAGAAATGTAATTATAATATATTTCCAATTAATTCGTATATTGCCATCATATAACGAACATAGAAACATACTTACACATAAACATATAAATCTAATAATGAACATGGGAAAAAAAAAGAAATTAAAATATAAACAACAAATGTCAAGACGGTTGAAAAACTAAATGTAAAGAAAAAAAGAAAATAGGAAAAAACAGTGATTCATTTCTGGAGCAATTTCAAGCTTAGCAAACTCTTGCATGCACCATTTACCTGAAATATACATGCATACATGTATATATATATAGTTATAAAATAGACATTTATACTGTATGAGAAGCCAACTCTCGCGAATCACGAAACTTGTCCCAAGCCATTTGACTCTACTTCGACTCTTTGTCATCCATTCTCCATGTTCATATGGGTGACCATCAGGAATAGTATCCATAGCTACGTCTCTGGAGTACTGTTCTATTCTCTTCTTCTATTTCGCATTTCATTCTTCTGTATACTTCATGTGCGCGCGAACACACGTATTGCTTCTAGCGTAGTGCAGAGACACACGTATGAGTGAGAGCAGAGACCACCAAACGTGGTACATTGTCCTTCTGGCAGTGAATATTCGTGAATTACGATTGGCCGAAAGCGCCAAGTTTGCCACGCCCACTGTAACCTCTATGGAATCGCACCTATGCCCCGTTTCTCTCTCCTTCTCTTCGGTTCTCGCGTTTCCACCCGCCCTTTCGCGCTCTTTCACCCTTCTTGCGCGCGAGCTCTTGTGTCGTGTGTCTTCGCTTCGTCACGATATTGGGCAATTTACCCGCGGCATCGACCCTACGGACCACGTTATATTCGGCTTTGGAATACTCATGCGGTACGCTTTCGTAGTTTCTATTAGCTACATCTAGTTTTTATTCAAAGATTGTTTTTTTTTATTGCAAAATAGTTGCATTCTCCCAGGTTATTAATGGAGTATGAAACATTCTTGTTCTACTATATTTGAGAATCTTGAGATGAATGTTGATGTGCAATATTGAAGACTTAGCTATAAAAATGAAAACATCCATTGAAGTACCGTGGATATTATTTTCAGCACAAAATTTAATCAGTAGAATAAATTGCCCTTGAATTCATTTACAAATGAGAATAGACAGTTCATTTTGCAGACGTAATAATCCTCTGGTACGTCGTGGATGACAATTTATTGTCCTATTGTTCTGGTCAAACCTCAGCTCTCTATCCAATTATTAGTTGTGGCGCCTGAATCCGCATCAGTCCTTGTGTCCTGGTAGAACAATACCTTGCAAAATGATCGAACTGACGAATTGTGGACACTGAGAAGAACATCATTCGAAAGTTTTATTTTATGAGATGTTCTTGCGGACAATGTTCAAATTCGTTGATAAATTATTATCCAATAATTAAGTTTATAAATAATAATTCGGTTCAAAAAATGATATACTCTAAAAGTAATTGAGTTCATTCCAATGGACGCATCATCATTAATTAATCAGACTTTGCAATAGACTACCAGGGATTCATCTGAAACAAAACCGCCACAAGGGAGTATATGGAAGCTGTACATGTGCAAGTTAATACTCTGATTTTCTGAAACCCCACTTCGGACTATCTTCAACTATACAACTCCCCCAGGAATGGACATAGATACACTATGTATTATATTCCACCCATTTCATCCACAATTTCTCGTGATTTCCTCTCAAACTTTCATTCCATCACACATAAGTGTATATATATATATATATATATATAATCATTCTTCTTTTTTTCCACTCATTTTTCTTTTATTTTTTTCCCAACAAATGTTTTTGAAAATGACATATCTTTCCGCACATTGATACAGATTATTATCAACAATCGTTAGAGGGGACGAAAGGAAATTCAATCCGAGAATATGTTTTGCCCGCGACAATAGTACAGAGAAGACGGAAAAAAAAAAGAGACCTCGTGGTTGAATCGGAAACAGAAGCGGTCTCGTTGGGTTATCCGGCTAATCTACAATTGGCCAGCGGCAGTGTTATATCTATTTTCCTTTTTCTTTCTCTCTTTCATCATCTCTCTCATTGTATTGTGTTGAGTTGTTCGTTTTCTTTTATCCTGTCTCACTTTTTACTCTATTTTTGTTCGCCTTCTCTCATTCTCTTTCTCTTCCTCTCGCCCATTTTATTTTTCTCGCAACCTACTCACCCCGTATTACAACTATACTCTTCGAGTGTTTACGCAATAGCTGCTTTGTCCATCGAGCGATGAGCGGTATTGTCTGTCTGTTGGGATCGACCTATGGTCTGCTGTCTCACCTCACCTCGGCTCATGTCTGTTTGCTCGCACTCACTCATTTTGCCCCACCGCCACTGCCACCACCGTCTGTCTGTCTGTTTGTCGAATAGATCGTGGGATCTACTCGAGCACACGAGAGATGTACTTTTGTGCCATTATGAGCGAAGAGAGGAGCGCGACCCCGACGTTCTCGTTCTCTCGCTTTTGTTCTTTGTGCTCGCGCGCGCCCGTGCGCACCGGCTTTTCGTTTTCAGATGTGTGTAAGTGCGCCGTTGGCATGTCATCATGAGGAAAAGGGAATGAGAAAACGGATGATGATGATGGTGATGATAATGATGGGGATGAAGATGAGAATGTGGAGCAAGGGAGGTATAGTAGGAGGTACAATGCTGCTGGCGGAAACATATATAGCGCTGTAACATCGTCATGTACACGTTTCATATCTAGTTCTCGTATTAAGTCGTTTGAAGATCTTTTCAACTTGTGAACAGGATTGTAGAGAGTATTATCATTTTTGTTTCATTGTGATGGCCAATTTAAATTCATGCAGACAAATAATTCATTTGGTGTAATATTCGTATCACTTTTAGATTAAACATCTAGGCAGTGATTTTCCCAGAAGTTTTATTATCATTGTGTGCTGAAAAGGTTTTGGTTCATGTCATCTTGACTAACGAATTGGATGATTGAAACAATAATGCGGTTGATTTTACGATATTACAGATGATTATATTTTTGTATTACGAAGAAGGGTTTTATGTACAACCACATTATTCAGATACTAGAGCTGAACTGTATAGGAACGAGATAATAATCTGAACAACGTATTGAATTTAGAAAAATACTCTTGCGAATATTAAAGATTATATTCAAATTCTTGGTTAATAATGCGGAAGTTTGGCTATCGGTGTATAACTTCGAGATTCCCACAGAAAAAGAAAAAAAGTTTATTGAATAGAGTAATTTCGCTACCACAGTGTATGGCAACCGATATCGTTGATGTGATTGCAAAAATTCTTTCGTTGATGTTGTATATGTTCAGTAACAATATTCAGTACAAGATGTAGCGATAAAAATATTGACTACATGAGTGGATACATAGGTATATAAACGCATATAACAATTGTGTGTGTGAGTTGTGTATATACTATACATAAACGATCGTTATGGTCGTCAATGTTGAGGCACACTCAAGGGTTTAGGACGCCATTATAGTCGCCATATTTACTACCCCGCGGGAGTCACAACCGCACACGGGGGGTCTCCCCCATCATGTCGCCCGTACTTGTCAAGCCACCATAAGTGATGTACAATCAATGTCAAAATTTTGGTTGCTTTTCCATTTATTACACATTTCAATGCAAGTTAAATATTTTATTCATTTATTTTCATTTGTATAAACATTTATATAAACATGTATAGTTACGGTTACTGGTTTATTTTATATATTTGCGTTGTATATTTTTATAGTTTGGAGAGTCCTCACTGCGTTCCTCTCTCGTTTTACGTGTGTGCTCTATCATTGCAAAAGTCATCAAACTTTTTCTCTCAACGCTCTTCTCTCTTCTATTCTCTGCCCTTCATTCGTTAGTTGTACAATTATGTTTAAAAACAAGAAATAAAAAAACAGAAAAATAACAGAGCTCGTTAAAAATAACTTGTTAGGGCGAAGCACTTGGGAAAACTAGACAACGCAAACTATATGTACTCAACTTGAACTATATATCATTCTTCTGCAGCATATCTTCTATTATTTTCTTCATGCACCCATAATTTTATGTATTATATGTCAATATACCTTTATGTGTTTTCTCCATCTTCATCTTTATCTTCGTGTCCACCTCTTTCTTATTCTCCACACTTACCATGTTCCTCGTTATTGTACAATCTCGAAGAAGCACACGACCATGAAGCTCTCGCGCGCCCTCGAGGACCTCGTTGTCAAGTACATATAGCATTTCCGGGTCTTGTGAAATACTGAGATGGAGATTCCTCTCTTTCCTTTCTCTTTCTTTTTTCACTTACAATTTTTTTTTCTCTTTTCCCTCGAGTGGAAAGAAAACTGGACTAGATGATGACCAAGTACTGAGTGAGGATCTTATCTCAAATTGCTCGACCCCAGGGTATCTTTGTTAAGAATTTTTCATCAACTATTGTGTGTATTTTATTTAGTATTTTTAATTTCTTTTTCAACTCTGATAATATCAAAGAATATACAAGGAATATATATTCAATGTTTTGGTGCTCTGTTCTTTGCTTGATAAAGTAAAAAAGATTTTGTCCTAGTTAGAAAAAATATTGTTTATATCAGAATTGAATTCTGTGGAGAGTTTTTTTCTACATCAGTGTCTGACGACTGCCGAGTTTTTTCCCTTGGTACGCGAGGTCCATCCGACAACGACGCACACATACACACGTATATGTATGTCTGTCGCCTCTGGTCTTATATCTGTCAAAGGAATTATTAATTGGAGCTTGCACTTTGCGAATGGAGAGAAGAGAATTGCGAAGAAAAATGTGAAAGAGAACTCAGCGCCAGAGGATATTGAAAATAAAAAACAAAATGAAGTGACATATATATACTTGCTGACAAATATATATATATATCCCTCGGTATTCACGTTTGATTTGTATTCGTATAATAGTATAGGTGCACATTCTCGCGAATGTGATATTATATAAAATGGAGAAAAAAAAAGGACAAAAAGATGGCCGTTTCACTGATTGGTTTGTTGATTCATGAACGCCTCTGAATTGTCAACTGCATTCATATGCCCAATGGAAATATAAAGGTTGAAGATTTCGTTTCGGGTTTTTGTTTCCAACTGAAATTTACCCATAACCATTTTATATATAATCATGGACGTGAATTTACATGAGGATGATAATTGAGCGGATCCAAAACATTTCGGAATACATACATGTGCGATATATAATATACAAAGAGAATTAAAACTAAAATATATACGTAAATTCATGTGACACCGGAAAACCAACGAATGCACTCCGAAACTGTATTATGTACACCAGGCTTTCCAAATTGAATATGAGCTGACCAATCAAAATCCCCGTGGACCTCTCTTCTGATGGATGCATATATACATATAAACATGTAGGTACCGAGTATCTATCCCGTGGGTATTAATACCAGTCATTATTTACGCGTGTGCGCTCGCTCGTTAATTTGCGTGAGGTGCTTTTCGCATCCCAGTTGAAAAAAATTCCCATTCCACAACTGATCCAGTACAATTTCACAATGCGTTTTTTATCTAAATTATCTTTATGTATTACGATTGGATGCTGATATATGATCCGTAAACCTCGTCTCACAGTATTGTTCATTTCTGAGAATATTTCCAATTGATTTTGGAATATTAAAGAAAAATATAATTATTGATGTAAAGTTTTCTGTATACCATAAATATTCCAAATCCTTCTTAAAGAATCTTTCCGTATTTATTATAATGATACGAGAAGGAAAAGAAATCATTTATTTGAACTTTTTCCCCGATATGAGCAAGTGAATGACAAAAGTTTCATGATAATAATCATATCTAATTCAGCATGGCGCTTGAAGTCGTGAACACACTGCGATACACGAAAGTGCCGCTGTGAAAGCGGCTAGACGCTTGTAATCGGAGAAGCCGTCGAGACGCGCTCTTATTGCTTTGCTCACTCGCCGCTTACGAACAATTCCTAATTTCAAAAGACTGGCGGTCGACCCTAGCGCCTGCACTTTTATATATGTCTATGTTTATCCTATATACATAGAGGTATACATTTATCCCAAGTCTCGAGGCAGCCACGTTGTTTTAGTCACCTTTGACTTTATCTTTACTATTTACCTCAAAAGGACGCGTTGAAATACGCATAGATACAACTAGCCATTCATAATTTTTTCTTGCAATTTAAATATCTCTCTTTTCTATCATTCTTCCGCTTTGATTTGACATGTTTGCATTGAAATTTTTCATGTCTACGAAAGGAACGAAATGTATAAATGTACGAACAATGTTGTGACAAGAAAGTGTGATCATTATGTGTCTAAAAGAACAAATAATTGATTTTGCTTTGTTATTTTTACAATAGAATCGTTTTACGTTCACATTGATGTGTATCATGTGTGAGGAATAATTTTATCAGTATACAGAGTAAATAAAATTCTGTGCATATGCATACCAACGTGAAAAAAAATTGTGCGAGGATATGCAGTAGGGGTGGGTTATAAAGTACATAGCGAGAGGGAAATAGTTGAAGCTGACGTGATATTGCTTCGGGCGCAAAAATTTAGCTCGCGTGTAACGAAAGTATTTTTTTTTTACGATACATCGCCAGCGGTCTGTTTGTACACCTGGGGTCGACTCGCATTGCTCTGCGTATTAACGGTGTTATCCTTACAATTTAGCTCGAAATTTATAACAGGAGTGATATATTCCATGATTTTTTATTTTATTTTGCTATACAGATAAATTGAGTAGTAACATTCAATAAATTCCAACGCATTCAGAACAATATTGAAAAATTTACCGAGATATTCTAGTTTTTACACTCGAAATAATTTTTTTCAAATGGGAATTCTGCCTTTAATGAAAATGAAAAATTTCTTGATGAAGTACTGGACGTAATTGAATAAATAAAAACAACATGTTGTGTCTGAGGTATGTGAAATAGCACTTTCCTACGCATGGAAAATATTTACTCAGTGCTGAAATGTTTCTGCAAACTCTATTAATTCACCAAGGAAAATGAAATGTTGAAGAGACAAAATGGAAATAATAATCAATGAATAAGAAAGAAATTTCGTCTTTTTCATAATAGAATGACCAAAGTCCAACTGAAAGCAGTGGCTTTGGTGAAAAGGGCTCTCGTTTTCACTGTCTATGTCCACCATATTGATCGCGAAGGCGTAGGCACACTCGACCACGCTATATATCTGTAACAGGATGGCTTTGAAGGGGGTGGTATATCGACCTCCCTCGGTCTCTCGTCCATAGGCATACCCTTTACGTCCCCTCATTCGGTGTGTCGGGGATGCTGTTGCGGGGTTGGAAGAGAAACTCAGGGGAGATTCGCAACGTGGAAGGAACGACCATGGGGTGCGGGGTGAAGTGGAGTACGATGGCAAAAGAGGCGGTGAGGTGGGCTAGGACGATGCGATAGTAGAGAGGGAGAGGCCAAATCGACGAGAGAGAGAGATGAGGGATTCGGGTGGCGTTGGAGTCGACACTCGCGGGTGCCACTGTTACCATGGATACCCACCACCCTCGCTGTGAACAAGCCCTCCACGTCATATTGGCATAGCATATTCCCCGCACCATGAAGCCAAATAATATAACGGGTGACTCAATTCAATTGAAAACATTTCCATTTTTCACGTTCATTTTTTTTCCACTTTATTATTTTTGTTGTACGGCGTTGGTCGATGTAATTCACTCTAAAAACATATCTACGTGTTGAAATAGTCGTTCCTAATTTTGCTATCCATTCTCACTAAAATCTGCTACTGCGCTGTTAAGTTAATTTTCTTTTCACAGACCGATAGACAACCATCTCATCAGCATTCAAAACAGTATTCATACCCTTTTTTCATCATTTTACCGCCTTCAATTCCATCTCAGATTCATTCACAAACAAACAAAAAGGTATATAACCAAAACAAAAAAAAAATAAATACACGTCAATTTCTGTGCAAATGCATACACAGCTACAATATTCACCGTGAATGTACATCAAGTCTTGTATATTCTCATCAGCTCGGAAGCTTTCTCGAGGGTCGTGAGAATAGTATCAGGCTTTTGACATTATATCTATAGTTATAGACAATATGTATATATATACATATATATAGTGTATATACATCAATGTCGTGCAGTGGTTGTTGTCAGTTGGCGACATAGAAACCTGTGACGAAGAGAAAGGGGAGAGATGTTGAGAGAGTGAAATGAAACGATCCGAGAGAACACATCACATTGGGTGAGGATGATGTCGACGACGAGAGGGTGCCTGAGGCTGTCAAGGGCGGAAGGAGAACTGCGAAGCGAAAGCGAGGCTCATTTTGTCGGCGATGAATATATGTATCTATGTATATATATATATACATCACAAAGTTGGTCCCCGTAGGGATGCACAGATATAGTGCTAGAGGTGGTGCGGATACGCGGCGAAGAGGCGAGCTGTTTAAGGGTAGTGATGAGGAGACTGAGAGAGCTGTGCCGAGAGTGTATAGAGGGATTGAGATATAAGGGAAAATGAGGTATCTACATGTATATATGCGGGAATGAGAAACGTTGGGGAACGCCTGGCTGGCGACATTATTAGACGCGCCCCTCACTCAAGTGAATGTGGAATGTACACAGTGTACTGAGAGCAACAGAGAGCTTGAATAACAGCCGTGCAACTGAGTAATGAGAGGAGCAAGATGTTCTGCCATCTACTCGCCTCACTAAAGATATACCTTTATATGCGTATATATTTTTGACGGCGGGTTCATTTCTCTACAATATACTGTACATAAACATATATACTCGTTTTATGTATATACGTGTATGAGAGGACAAAGGAAATAAGTTTTATAGTTCAACTTTGCAACCCCCTTCACTTTTGTAGCCCGTTGTGAACGAGATTCTGGATAAATAAAGGATCGACGATCGAGTAGTTTATCTGGGAGGTTGAGTGCGCCGCATTGCGAGAGAGGACGAGAGAAAAATGTAGTTCATTTTTAGTTTTATTATATGATGAGATAAAAATGAGAGAGTAGAAAAAATGAATGATAAAAAATAAATTGATATAATGGATGTAATTTTCTATCTGTATACAGAAAAGGAAGGAAAAAATTAAAAGCGCGCAGTTAGTGAATTCATTTGAGCTTAAAACCCAAACAGTGCTATAAAAACATATCATGTGTAATTATTTAATGAAGAAACTAAACCATCGTTGGAATATTCATTTGTGTGGATGAGAATTTCAACAATCGATTGTGTATTTTCTCCAATGGTCAGTAATACTTTTTCATTTCATCGTATGTGAATTTTTATACACGTTCGCATTAGTTTTATGCTACCCATCCATTTTTTACCCTGAAATTCAAATATCTCAATACTATTCAATATATATACGCATCTCGTTTGTTTTATGGTGAATGAACAACAGAGTATTCATAGATCGGTATACATTCGCATCGAGAATTATATACATCGTTAGCCTCTCATCTTCCTCGTTATTCTGCAAAATCCCCCTGCCGGTTATTACGCTATAGGTAATGAAAGACAAAGAGAAAGAAATAAATAAAATGAGTGTGCAACAGGAGAGGAGAGAGATAGCAAGAGCTGCTCTTCTATATAGTCGAAAGAAGTCGAGACAAAGATGCTTCTCTACGACTGGCGTCACCCCCTGCAAAGCTTATCGCTTCTCTTCACCGCGCCTTTCTGTTGCCTGCACCACCCGGATTTATCCTGAAATTAAATGCTGTCAGTTATATATATGTACATAGATATATAGATAACATAAGAGGGGGTTGAAACACAGAGTAGCGCAAGGCATGAGATCAGGCTGGGGCGGGAATGTGGCTTTTATTCGATTCTAGATGCGACGGTGGAGATAGGCGGCGACTCACCCCAACGTTGGCAGTTAAAGCTCAGGGGTGTGAGAGAGTATAAGACCTGCAAGACAGCGACAACGAGATATGAAGGGAAAAATATAAAGCGACGAATAGAGAATAGCGAGTGAAAGAAAGAGAGAAAAAAAATGAGAGGATGAGACCCGATATGCTGACATCACTGGGGAATGAAAATCAACGGGACATACACCCCCAACAGCGAAGTAGAACGAGTCAGAATTAAAATGGCTGTCACACGCAGCCAAGGATTGCTCTCTTCCTCTGCGTGTGCCATCATCTATATATGTGCTATGTGATATAACCTTTTCTATGTACTGCCTATTAAAAGTATATATACACTCACGGCCACGATAACGTCGAACCAACCATATTTTTTTTTTTATCATTTTTTATCTTCCACTCGTTGGCTCTTTTTTTCTTTTTCTCTTACCAAGCCCCTATTTTCCCTTCATTTTCAGACTTTTTGTTTCGTTTCTTTTTTTTCTTTTTTCATGTCGTCAGGTGATATTATCCCGGGCCCATAGAATTATTCACTACACCATTTCCTGGGCGTATAGAAGTTGATATATTTATACGAGAGGTATAGTAGTTGGTATTCTATCTTGCCTTTTTGCGGAGCGTCAATTTTTCAAAAGTCAGATGTCTTGGTGAGATTACTTACGACTGGATAAATGAAACCGAAAAGTGAACAGCTAGATCTTTTACTTGGATATTATTCAATGGAAGATGGGGAATGATTCTGGATGGAATGAAGCAGAAATTTAATTAGTTAATATTTTTAAGGTTAAGATATTTCTTCATTCGTTTCATTTATGTATGTATATACTCGTGCTCCAATTCGTTCCAGAGCTTTCATCTCATGATATTCTCATTTTAATATGCGCTTCGACAGATCCTAAGGATTGGAAGGAATTTTATTTTATTTTTACAGAAATGTAAACAAAATATTTTCATTTTTCCGGACTTGTGAAAGAGTGAGAAATAAATTTGCATCAGATCTAAATTCATTCAGGACCTCAAAGGGATATATGAACCTATATTATTGTGGGTTTTCTCGTCGTGTCCTGCCCCATCATTCAACTCAAAATCCTGCCTCGAGGGACTGAAATTAAAATGACAACGAAGGCAGGAACCGAAGGGTGGTGAAAAATGTGTTCCCCCCTGTTGAGAACCAATCGTCTACCGGCTTTTACGAGGGCGCCATTGCTTACATTCACACTCTGTACATATATATGTACATATTTATTTTTTTTTCAGTCCTTTACTTTTTTTCTTTCTTCCCTTTTTTCCCTTAATGCTCCGTGTACAAGATTTGGTTGTAGTTGGACTTTATATGCATGAAAGAGCAGTGAAGAAAATGGAAATTCTAAAAAGAAAAGGAATATAGATGAAAAAAAGGTGAATAAATAAATAAAATATTCATGGAGGTTTTTTTAAAAGAATAAGGGAGTTGATGTCGTACAGACACATGAAAGAAAATAAATAACTAAATTGGAGATCCTCCTTGATGTTTGAGAAGAAAAATTCTTTCATCATTTCGAATTTCCGTCTTCTTGACATTTTTTTCTCCCATTTTTTTTTTTCTCCATTCCATTGTTTATTAATTCGCCATTCAATGAAACTTGGATTGTAAAATAATTATCGATAGGCAGCGAACGACTTGAAATTGTGATTTGAATAACGATCTCTCTTAATAATTCAGAGTTATTTGTCTTTCTTTATTTATTCATGAAACTATGAAAAAATGAATAATTACAAAAAGTTCAAAGCTTACGTCTCATTTACGTGATAAAAATTACTTCAAATAATTGTCACAGAATTTCTTATCTATTCCATTTGGCCGCTTCGGCTTCCTTTGTTTCCCAACGCGAAATTACGAAGAAATTACAGGAAGAGTTAAAGAGCCAGGAATAAACTAGCGAAATATTGGAGTGAACGAAATGCATGAAACCATTTTATAAATCTCGCAGGTTTTTTTTAATTTTTTACTCGAATTTCTGACCCATTTTCCATTCAATTTTGTTCATCTGCCTGGGCATTCATTTTTTATTCTTCACTGAGTATTCACTCTCGAGGCAATTAATTCACTCTTATTTCTATAGTGTTATCATCCTCTTCAACGTCATCCCGATCATCCTCATATATATGAATATTCTCTTATGAAGTGAATCTCCTTCTCTATTAAATACACGAGCCGTTGAGGCGCTAAGCTATAATTAGAATCTTCGCATATATAATTACAGCGAGATCGGAGGAGAAGAAACAAAAATATAGCCTGAATATACTATCTCTGAATGGCCTCTCTGCTTCACTGTTAATGAGCTCACTTTTTCCTCACAATTCTCTTATGTACGAAGCGATCAAAATTTCTTCCCACTTCCAATATAATTACCTTTAATATTAATTTTTTATTTTCTCAAATATAATCTTGCGCATATTAATGATGATGAGGTGATATTCAATAGATATATCTCATTTCACAAAATTACAAAGATGTTTACAAAAAATTTAACTTTTCTCGAATTTTCTTAGGAATATAACGATATACCAAAGTCTTAATTATACTTTCCATCTTTAATCATTACAGGGATAGAAAGTCTGGAAGAGAAGTGAAGTTTCTGTGGTTGAAACCCTTCAGCTCTCCCTTAGATGCATCCACCGCACATTATTACATAATAGAGTTGATACGACCAATAAATTTTCCCATACTATATACAAATAAATTATTATCCATCATTGGGAGTGTTTTATACACCGCTCTTCATGCCGAATGTAGCACTGCCGATGTCGGCGCGCAATAAAACAAGATCCCATACACAGCATCCGTATATAGAGTACACCGCGTTCACTCCGCGTCCTCCCCATACGCTTCACCCATTTCATCATACAATAATATGACGGAAATGTCAGTCAATTAATAAACACATATACGAACCTGACTATAATTTCCGCCCCTGGGTTATTGCTAGAAATGGAATGAGATGGAGTGAGAGACATTACATTGCACACATATATATATCATTTATTATCCATATATGAAAGCAAATGTGAGGGTGCGATGCATGTGGATTTTGAAGAGGTTAAAAACACAGCGTGTTGAGCGCGCGGAAGCGCCGGCCATTATGTATGCGGCTTTATGATTGGTCAGATCCGTATCTCGACAGCCGGTTTCCGCTTTTCAATTCTCTACTTCTCTTATAGGTATATATATATATGTATTACTCTTGGTATCCGCCGCACGTCAAAACTTTGCAGTGTATATACGCGAACCTTTTAACAGCGTGCACGTGCCGGCGACGAGAGGGCGCAATACACGACTCGTCGGTTGCTGCAATCGCTCATGTTCCCATTTTCCTTTTTTATATCAACCCCCAACTTTTATTTATTTATTTTTATTTTGTTTTAGTTCTTTTTTTCAACCTCCACTTTTCTGCCCTCTTATTGCACTTAATCTCTTCTATACTACGACCTGTTTTATATACCTTTTCATTTGGCGAATTTCTATTCACAAAGCTTATCTCTATACTCGTTTTATTTTCATCAATATTTGTGTCCACGCGGAACTTTGTCAATGTCTCTCTCATTTTTTTCCCCCCATCTCTCTTCTACTCTTTTACTCGATTGTTCGCGCTCTCTCGATTCTATTCTATATTATTGGCAACCATTGTTCCATCTCTATGACTTCCTACTCCACTGATTCCTTTGTTTGTTACCTCTTTATCTTTTTTTGTTTTCTTTTCTTTTATATTTTTATATTATGTCTTTGCGCTCTTCGACTTCATCATTTTGACCTTTTACCCCGGAAATGTTTTGTGTAGTCTTTTTGATGTATTATATAAATAAAGTCTGAGAAGATGTCGTCAAGTTTTCATTGTTTGTACATTAAAAACGTTGAAGGTGGTCTTTATCTTCAATTGTTACAATCACACGAGAAATTAATTTTAATTTGTTCCTAATCAAATTCAGTTCTGTACAACATATCCACCATTATCTATCTTATTCAACCCATAGATACGTTCAAATCCTCCGTAAATGAGGAGGGGTTGCTTTTTTTTCGTTACTATAACCATCCTGGAATATTTTATCATATTGAGGATAAGAGGGAGAGTGCTGAGCTAAGCTCATATGAATAATTTCGGGCAATATTTTATTACACAAGATCTGTTCGAAGCTTTTGATACGGGGCATTGGCCAGCTTCGTCCACACATCAATATGCACACACAGATATGCATGTACATACAAGAAATATATAACGGAGCTCTAGGGGTGATGAAACGGTTTCATTACTGAATCTCGCGAGGGACAACACATGCCAGGATCCTTTCCGGCCCCCAGAGGGTGAACCAAATTTCGGATGTCGACTCCCACGAGGGGATAAAATACTATCGGTTGAATGAATATAGGATTCTATAGACAATATATGTATCATCCCCCTTGTCTACTCTCCATTTTCGCTTACCTCCAATGGTGCTTCTGTAGACTTCTATCCATTCAAGAATATCCGACAAAAAAAAATATTCAAAACAAAATTTTGCGCACAGGAAAAAAATCGTCGCATCAAATAAATTGAGTTCAGTTGATCGATATTGCGGTCGCGTATTTGATCCAAACTGAAAATATTATGTATGGCGTGCGAAAGAAATAATGCAATGCGAAAACACAGTCTCACAACAGATGAAGGAACATAAAAATTGATAAAGTACACTATTATAATAAGTGAAAAATTGCAAAGCGATCTAAAAAGGATTTAAGACTGTGAAGATATATTTCATTTAAACCTGCTCTTATCCAAATCGCCAATCCCTTTTAGTTTACATCCGCAAAAATATTATTCAATTTGCTCTTGATTCAATTTATTTTTTTTGCATTCACATACATATAATACATAAATATACAAACGTTTGTCGGCGTTGCGGGTTTCTTTCTCCATCTCTATCTTGAGCGGTGCCCCTTTGAAGATCCCGCGCATATAACGTTATGCGCCTTGAAATCGTACCATTATATACGTCACACACAGCGATAAAAGCGAGTGCCAGTGTATTGCCGGCTATTACGATTAGTATTTAATACAGACATTGTGAAGGAGAGCCCTTCCCTTCATATCACGCATATATATATACATATATATATATATGTATGCTGGTTTCTGTGCATGCACCGCGGTTCAGCCCCCCTGAGGGTCCTAGACCAGTTATTAGCCCTCTGACAGGCCCATAATCTCTCAACTCTCAAAATATAATGCTGCGTAACGTGTCGAGATCTTGTTCAATACAATACACATATGTATGTATAGTAGAATATATACCTCACCAGATATACAACGCAACGGTTTAGGTGAGAGACCAAATTTTCCCGTACAGTTAATAGAACGTTTATTAATATATTTGAGTATTCGGATTGAATTTCTTTTTTTTGGTGAACGTTTTATTTTGTTTCTTTGACATCGTTGATTGCTATGTTATGTTTGGTACGTTAGTTCGAATATGTAAGAAAGAAAATTGAAAATTGATCTTAATGCAGATTAAATATGAGACTAATGCAAAATTTTCCATTCTACCACCATTCGGTCTATGTACCTAAAGCTTTTCAATGTGAATAGGAAATACGCTGTAACTCAAGATTAAGTTTAACGTTTATTCATTGTATAGAGGTGAAAGATACATTTGTATGGATATTTTCAATTGGAGATAATTGTGAATGTGATCTTTATAAAAAAAAGAAACGAATCGTAATTCAAAATGCTTTGTCAAATATTTAATCATCTCATGGTCTAAATTCACCATAGATCAATGCGATGATAATCGATTATTTATGATAGTTTCCTGAATTGAATAACTATTCAACTCTTTCCTTAACATTCTCTTGAAATGATGCAATACCTGCTAGTTTGGAAATATATAATACTTAACTTTGTACATATATTCATGCAGCATTGATAATGCTTCAATAAATTAATAATAATTCTAATGGAAATGGTTCTTGGAGGCTCCGAGTAGAATAGAACGAAAGAGAAAAAGAGAAAAGGAAAAAAGAAAATGAAAAAACAGGATTCTCCAAATTTCCAGCTCTCTGCACCTATTGTGATGCTTTCATGATGAGAACGAAGGGTGTAACTATGGCATATGTAACGAATAATATTGCGTAACATATTCCAATTCATTAGAGCGCGAAGAATCGTGGAGTGGCTTGGAAGTATATTAAATGGCAACCCTGGCATAATATTATATACATGTATAACATCTAGCAACGAGATTCTCAACCATCTGCCTCTTTTCTCCTCTTATTGTCTTCTCAACACATACATACTTTCATACACGTATATAGATAAATTTTCATCCAACAAATACAATCGCATAAATCGAGAGAGAAACAAAACGAGCGTACATACATTGTCACCAATCGATTTTCAAAACCGCACATTTCTCCCTCGCATTAAGTCTATACATTTTTGCTGTAAGCAAGAGGACACTCATCATTGCCTGTAGGATATGTCGCGCATCAGGATGTAGAAAGGAAAAAAAAACAAAAGAAAAAAGGAATTCTGCTCGGACGAAGAACAGGGAAAAAAAAGGAGGAACTGAACAAAACAAATACGAAATATACGAGAAAAAAAGAAAAATTGTCTCCGGACTGGAGAGAGAAGAGTTATATATGAAAGAGGAAGAGGCGTGTTAGACTGTGCGAGTGAATAGAGCAAATGTGTATTCATACATGTATAGGTGTAACGTGAAGACGAATTGGAGCTGGGAGACCGAGGGGTTGGGCAACGGTTTGGTCGTCATGACGACCATCAACCCCTGAGCACCCTCAGAGTCCTCGTGGGCTTACTCACTCTTTCTCTTTCTCTGTTGCACCCCATCGCCTCCCCCTCGTATATGCAACCTCTCCTGTCTATCGGTCGCATGGCTTGGTTTGAAAAGGGTGGCCTAGGGCGGCGCGGACCAGGTTAGGTTGGCTTCGCAACGAATGTCACACGAAAGGGACAAGGACAGGAATTTCTGCCTCGGTTCGCGCACCAAGATGGCCGACTGCGACACCACCATGTCAATAACACCCTCTCATCCAACTTGTGCGCGCAACCCTCTTTCTCTTCGTGTGCGCCACTGCTCCATTCTCTCCTCTGTCTCATCCTCCTCTATCCTCCAAAGTGTATATGAGTAAATATATGTATATGTATGTGTGAAGAGATATTGTGGGTGTGTAGTGCGCGAGTATACATGAAGCAAGTCGAGAGAGGCCTCGAGAGACAGAGGGACGCGTTTCAGCTCTTCAAATTTGAATATATGTACGCTATCCCTCACCATTTTCCTCCTTATTTCCTTCACTCTATACGCGGGTAATTAACGTTCACTGCAACCGTCAAGAGGGACCAGCTCAACTGTGTGAGTGAAGCTTTTTCGTCTAAATGCACTGTCTATAGTATACATGTAGTATACTCTCCATTTTTCTCATTTCTTTTTTTTTCTCCTTTCTTCCGTTTATTTATATATATATATTACTCTCCTCGACAGTTACATTGTCCTCGTGATATCACAGTGACTAGGTATATGCATGTACTCATGTCGATGGTATGGCGCTTTGACTTGTGTAATGTTCCATGAGTACTTGGGAAACTTAGTTAGGGTGATTTCATGTGGATGACAAAGCGCTCCATTTCGCCTCATCTATTAATATATATATATATGAAGATGAAAAGTGTTTGCGATTTAATGCTATTGATATTCACTGCTTGCAAACTTGAGTGCTACCTTGAACAAAAAACAACGAATCTTCTAATTTGGCAATTATCGACTTTCACTTTTTGTCTGACGTTCCGCAAACAAAAGATGTGAAGTCAATTTTCACTCGTAAGTTTATTATTCAAGAATTGACAATATGCACAGACTGAAGAAATTATACTTAATGGTCGATCAAAATGTCCAAGAAGAATTTCAAAAAAAGAATCAATTTGCTTGACCTTTTTGACTATGCTACCCCTTGAATATATATTTAATAGAAACGTTCAGGATATGATGAAGAGGTGAGCGCGGTTAAGCTTGGGGATATTGAGGGTGCGATAACTTTCGTGGCGAACTGTATCCGGCGAGATGAGACCCCCGTAGGGGTTTTCTCCCCTCGGGTGTTGGGTGTGTTTGGTTGCCAAGCAACGACACCCTCAAAGTCCGTGTCCCGATTGGCTCCGTTCTTCTATTTCTCTCCCCGTCTTAGTCAACATCCCCTCTCGCTTTCACTGATGGACTAATCTCAAATTTGTCCTCCCTTCCTCCTCTATTCTCTCTTACTCGTTTAACATTTCTATATATATTTTTCCCTTTTCTCCCGGCACATCGACAATCTCCTTTGGGACTCGATCGTCAATTGCTTTGCACCCCCTCAATATATATCAACTTCCACTCGTTCCTCTTCCTCTCCCGCCCATCTGTGTATATACCACCATTAAACTATGTTGAAGAACCAAAGTACTCGAAGCACCACTGATGCGACATCTACTCTATGTATTTATATATATCGGCGGTATAATAATTTCGTCCCCGTGTGTAGCCGTACTTTGCGTGCTTGTCACATAGACATTTTCAGTAGGGGATGAAAGCGACAATATATGTCATTTAATTAAATTTTGTTGGACGCACTGCCTTCTTCATTGATCTAAAAATTTCTATATACGCATATATATTTGTGTGTCTTACGAAGGGTTTTAATAGTTCCATCGAGACACTTCACTATTCGAAACTTCTAATAAGAGTTTTTGATGGCTTCAATTAATTGTCTGGCGATGAGTACTTTTAGCAGCGATAAAACATAAAATAAAGTTCAAGAAAAAAATTCCCATTTCTTTAGAAGGATGTAGAATATGAAAAAAAAAAACACCAACGTTGGTTCAATCACGTTCTAGTTAATCTATTGTCAAATTCAAGCGCATAATTAAAATATGGCCAACTCAAACGATGAAGAATGTTGATAGTTCAACATATATGTTTATGGTTCATTTGTCTTCCATGTCATGACCAAAATCCGAGTTTACTATCACAATGAGTGCCAAAATTCATAATTCTATTTGCTATTAGTGGCTTTTTGGTATAATACAAATACCCATAAGCAATGTTGTTTTCAAGGTATATCCATACACCATTTCGTTTCAATCAGCAAACATCAGAGATAACATTGCTTAACTTCGTGAGCAATCCTCTGTGCCCAACCAACCACTCGAAATCCGATTATAGACAAACGGTAGCAGACAAACGTTGAATGCTGAATATACGCGTCATTGAAGATGATTCGAATCTTCTTTTTTTTCTTTTTTTTTCATTCTATTATTTTTTTCGTTCTCTGACTTTGCTTCAATCCGAACAAATGGCTCAAGGCAGACACCATTCTCTATCACTCTTCTTGCTTACTCGCTTCTATTAAAGAGCCTTTCGGGTCGACGGCAGTGCAGACATTTCTGCCATCGCATTTATATATATATGTATATATATATATATTTATATCTGCTCTAAAAAGCCTATACCACTTGCGAGGATTAGACCTCTCGCTTTCGCTCCTTTCTCCGCATAACCATTGATATACCTCAATGGATTTTTCTATATTATGTCCATTGAATGTGCCACGAGTATGTTTTGACGCTTGTGTCACTCGCATGCGATGCAGCACCCACCGTGTGTTGAACCCTTTTTTTCAGATGGTTTTACTCTGACGATTGTCCATGGAAAAGAATCTGTCATTGAATAAGTAGAAATAAATAAAATATATAAATGAAGATGTGCACAATGGTATTATATGGGTACTCTACGAATAATACTTGATGTATTATTGACTGCTTCTATTCTTATTCAACATCCGTATATTCTTGTTCGAATAAAAAGACATGATGCGTAGACAGCCATTGTTCGATGATATAACTGCTTAGAGATAATTATTTGCTTCTTGATATTTGTTCGTAATTTTTTTTTTCTTTTTTTCATTCCAGAAAAATGTGCAGCGCAATATGACGAATTATTGAAGCAGCAAAACAATGCCGGTGTGTATATACTTAGTACATTGCAAACAAGAGTATTCTTGCGATAGAAAAAACTTTTTTTTGAACTTGATATTCAGCAACTCAGAATGAGTATTCACATTTTGGTTATCCATGCAGTTTTTATTCAAGAATGAATTGTTTCCGAACTGTGACCTTTTTTTCTCTTTTTCAGATTTTGGTGATATGGACCAGAAATGTGATGATCCGTTGAGTGGGCTCAATGACATAATTGAATTCAAACGAGTTCCTAAAATATATTATGGCTCGCGAACTCATCGACAAATTTCTCAAGTCGTGAAGGAACTTAGGAGGACAGTTTATGCTGGTGCAAGAATGACGATATTGAGCAGTCGTGATTTTACGTGCATCCAGAATACAAAAAGAAATAAAACGGAATTGTGCAATGAACTACTCGATCCGATAAAAAAAATGGGTTGTCCATATTACAATGAAGAAAACCGACGTACAATGTCGTCGTTCAGTGCCTTATCGAGATTACCACTGCCCCAAATATGGGACATTGAAGACTTCGTTTCATTAGGACAACATTTTATGTGTTGCCCATATTATGCAGCGCGGAATCTTATGGTTGAAGCTGATATTATATTCTGTCCCTACAATTATCTAATTGATCCAGCGATTCGTCGCAGTATGCAAATAGATTTAAAAGGTGATATTATTATATTAGACGAAGCGCATAATATCGAAGATATATGCCGTGACTCGGCTAGTGTTTCGTTTCGAATTGATGAACTCAATGAAGTGAAAACTGACTGTCTAAACTTCAACAAAGCTTATGAAAATTCGACACCGCCATATTTTGCCGATGTGATTTCAGTATTATGTGATCGACTGAATAAGTTTATTGAAATTACCAGTCTCGCCAGAAAGGCAAGTATTTTTTCTTGTTTTACCGAATTTCCTCCACATTCCTATACTCCCTCGACCCAGTCATATATACTCAACCACGATCTTTGATACTTTTGTTACAGGACAGTAAAAGTGATCAGATGACGAGTAAATATTGGAATGGCCCGCAATTTGTGGAAATGTTGGATATTAACAAATTAGACGTCAAGAGCAATGATAGATATAAAAAAGCTTCAGCAGATGCCATTGAACAGCACAATAAAGCAAGAGAGGACATGCGTAGTCCTCCACCTGGTACACCAACATTTATACCAACATTGACACCGGCCACAATTCGAATACTTGAAAATATCATTTTTTCAATCGAAATGATTACGTCGTCGCAACATGCAACTGACTATCGAGTTTTCATCAAAGAAATCTCACAGAAGTTCACCAAACGAGTAAGTGTTGAACGCAATAACTGATTTTGTCCATAACTATAACTGATTCCAATTTATTCGACAGAATACAAACAAGACATTTCAACCAAGCCAGGGCAATGAACGCATACGTGTGCTCGAATTCCTGTGCATGAATCCAGGTGTCATTTTTACACCTCTTGCCAATTCCGCGAGAACAATTGCTCTGGCGTCTGGTACACTTGCACCTACATCATCGTTCTCCAGTGAATTAATGACGAAATTTCCAAATATGCTTCACGCTAATCACGTGATACCGAAAGATCAGGTTTTTGTCAGAGCTATTGCAAAAGGACCCATGCAAATTCCATTGAGAGCGACGTACGCTAATGTGAATTCGTGGAAATTTCAAGATGAATTGGGGCGAGTTCTTTTGGACGTTTGTGAAACAGTGCCATTTGGAGTTTTATGTTTTTTCTCATCTTATGCAAGCATGAAATGTCTCACTGATAGATGGAAGCAAAATGGCGTTATGACTAAAATTGAGGAACGTAAATATGTGATGGAGGAGCCTCGGGTTAATTCTGATTTGGGAGAAGTTATGATGGAATATCGTCAGAGGATTCACCAATGTCCGACATTATTAACAAAAAATGGTGTCAATGGAGTGATATTGTTTGCAGTATTCCGTGGGAAAGTTGCAGAAGGGATCGATTTCAGTGACAATGAGGCGCGATGTGTTTTGACAATCGGAATACCATACGCAGTAATAAGTGATCCAGCAGTAGAGCTGAAAATCTCATATAATGACAACAACTCAAAAGAGAAGAAAACTCTAAAAGGCCGCGAATGGTACACTGTACAGGCATATAGAGCTTTAAATCAAGCACTTGGACGCTGCATAAGACATAGAAATGATTGGGGCGCAATATTGATGGTTGATGATCGCTTTTTGGATAAAAATAATCAAAGTTACCTGCCAAATTGGATTAAGTCTATGTGGACTAATCGAACTGCTCAATACAATTTACGTGCAGAATTAGAACAATTCGTTGAGGTTCGTATGAGAGCTGATGCAGAACGAATTCTTGAACCAATGTAAAATTTTTAGGTGAGGTGAGAAATTTATTTCAACCCATTAGAGTATATGATTATTATGTGTTGATTCGTGCTGGATGCGCATGTCGAAGCAAATCATTCTAAATTATAGATTCATTCCACGTTCATCTCCGCCTTTTAACATTGACATAATCGTGAAAAATAAGATTGTTTCTTTTCCTTTTTTGTGAAGTTTATTAATTTATATTGTAACTTTTCTACGTTTGACCAACTGTGTCTCTCTTCTCTATCATACGTAATTGTTTCTTCTTCATTCTCTTTATTTTCGCTGTATTTTTTATCTGAAATGATATTGATCGATAAGAGTCTTGGTGGACTAAATCTATATATATTTTTTATTATAATAAAGACTACAGATTTTTCGATATTTACCACTTGAACAACTTCACTCTTCTTCCGATTCTCCTCAGCTCTCTTCAGATTTTCAATTCTTCTCTGTTTTTTCGCTTCTTTATCTACCTTTTTCTTTTCAATTATTGCTCTCGATTGTTCCTGATTGTCTTTTATGGCAGCACGTAATTTTCGTTTCTTTTCCAATGACAAACGAAGCCCTTTAGTTTTTATTATTGATGAGAAACTATAAGAAAAAGTTTGAGTGTAATGTTTAAAAGTTGCAAAAGAGCGTATGCAAATTTATGTTGAATTCTTACCGCTTTTTTGGTTCTTTCCATATTCTTCCCGACTTTGGTTTCCCTTTGATAATTACATTTGGTTGACATTCTGATGTTGGCTTGACTTCAAACGTTCCATCCAGTGATTCATCCAACGTTTCGTCCAACGTTTCAACTTCGGTGTTCACCATAATTTCTATATGTGAGCGTAAACAATTGTTCAGATTTCTAACAGTGAAATCCTATTTTAAGGTTAAAGCTGTGATTATCACGTGGCTGCTGAAGATGAAATCGTGCTATATATAAATTTCGATACATCGAGGTATCGTATCCGACGACCACGGTATTTCAACTTTCCAAGAAGCGCATGCGCCATTATGAATATTGCGTGATGCAACTTACGGTTATTTTTCCATATTACTATCCAACTTTATGACTGGAGTGATCAAGGCGATTGAAATGATTCGAAATAATTCGACAAAAGAGTTGAAATGAATGTACGATGATCAGCACTGCATGTAGAGCTACTTAAAATGTAACCGATATTAATTCTGGAACGAATTGAGAGTGATTCTCTTCACGAAAAATCTACCGCCGCCAGTCGCAAGATTCTGCACTTCGAATGCTAATTTCAAATGAGTAATTTCAGCCGGTAAGAATTCACTACAATCAACAGTCGGTACAAGTAGTTGCCAATTTTTTCTGAATATGATGGACTCTACCACAAACATGTACCGATCTACGTTAAGTCTGTCGGGCCCATCCAAGAAATAGATGCCAGACCCATCGTTTGTTCATTATCCGCTATACAACTAAAAAACTCTGCCAGTATTCATATTCCATTTCATACCAATTCGCATATTCCATTTCCATGAAAAAGAATGTACGTATTTACTTCATACGTGTCGTCTATAATTTTTTTCTAAAATTATTGAAAAATTTAAAGTTATTTTCATTTCACGAATTTTATTTCATTTCTGGTTTATTTCATTTTCACGGCCCCACTATCAAATGAGTTGAGTCATTTACAATATCTATTTTATGGCAAATGAAATTTGTAAGTATAAACATATTGAAGCAATTGTGTGCACTTTACTGTCCTCAATAAGCAATTATTTATCAGCTTTCTATATAACTTCATAGTAAGTCTATCCTTTTGACAATTACTTAGATTGCTTTGCATTCATAATGGCTCACTCATTCTTCATCTGATTTCGTAAATAACTAAAGATGACACTATAGACATGTTCATATTTATATCAGTACTGACATCAATTTTATTAACAGGATACCACCGATTGGTTACTAAGAATATTGTGACCATGGACGTGAATGATACGAAAACTCGTATGACAGGTGGCCACGGTGTTCAGCAATTGCATTTGACATTGGCGAACTCGCAACCTGATTCTGGAAATACTTTAATCGATCACAGTACTCAAGATTCAGTGCAGAGTACCGCTATCAATGACAAACAAAAGCTGGATTTACTATTGAAGGATTCCAATACTGATGGTACAGGAACAAACATTGAAATTTATATATGCGTGAATACGAATTTATGTTCTGAAAGGAGACAGTTTCCTTAGTTCATGATTCAAATTTGTTCTCTTGGATTCATTAGAATTAGTATACTTATCGAGAGAGGGTTACTAGTATCAATAATAATTGCGCAGGATTATCACAAAGGATGTGGTTACACTCACATTAAATATGCACTGCGAAGAATTCCACGATATCTTCAATAAATGGAAATCTTCAGATGTGATACGATACCGTTCAAACAAATAACTATATTGTTTGAGAACTTGGTGTTGACTTGAACTCGGTGAACACTTTTGAGGTTTCATACCAATCCATAATACCTTTATTAGATTAATATAATGGTTACACCTAACGATGTCTGAGTAAAAGTAACTGCTGAAGAAAGTTATACTCTTTTAAAGTCGAAAGTAGATCATACATTGATATCATGCCAGCTCATATAAAACATAGACGAAAAGTAGTGAGAGTAAAAGGTATCGAAGGAAACATTGTGGTTACTGATCAAAATAATTAATATTATTGTTTTATCCTGCAGAAAGTTTCGTTTCGGGAACTGAAAGTGATGCCGAAGATAACAGTGAGAGTTCTTTGCTTGAAAGACCGATAGGAAGCATAGCGCAATACGATCCCACTATTGATCAACGATTACCACCGACTGTTACTCTACTGACAACACCTGAAGGAGCAAAAGTTTACCTTGTCGGTACTGCACACTTCAGCAAAGAAAGTCAAGAAGATGTGTCAATGGTATACTTTATCCAATCGTTCACTGAATCATTGATCGATTCTTGTTGCTTCAATATATAATGTCGCAATTGGTTGTTCATGCAGATTATTCAAGCAGTCCAACCAAACATTGTGATGGTAGAGCTCTGCGTGGCGAGAGTTCATATTCTACGGTTGGATGAGGAAACTGTACTCAGAGAAGCGGAACGTTTGGATTTTCGTGAGTAAACTTAATGATTTTGTCCAGAGATGCTATTTGAAGCAATATTTCCCTACGATCATCTTTTCGATCATTGAGTTAATTCCAATAAAAATTCTAGAGACGGTGTATGCTACGATAAAACAAAATGGTGTAATCAGCGGCATCACTTACCTTCTTCTGCTTAATATAGCAGCGAATATGACAAAACAATTAGGAATGGCACCAGGTGGTGAATTTCGTCGAGCGTTCAGTGAGGTAATGATTCCAAAACTGTTTTTAGTAGTACAATTAGAGTAGTAAACTAAAAAATTCTTCATAATGTTGCAGGTGAAAAAAATACCCAATTGCATAATCCAGCTCGGTGATAGACCCATAAACATCACAATACAACGCGTTCTTAGTTCACTCTCGTGGTGGCAAACTACGCAATTGATATGTAGTATAATGTTTTCACAATATACAGTGACTAAAGAAGAGGTCGAACTTTGCAAGCAAGGCGATTCCATTGAAGAGATGTTGGCTGATATGTCCGGCTTTCCGCCGCTACGTGAAGTTTTCGTACGTGAACGTGATTTATACCTAGCCCATTCCCTTCAATTAGCAGCCCGGCACACAATAGACGGTATGCCGCCAAGGGTTGTGGGTATTGTTGGCATTGGTCATAGGCCAGGTATCATTGAACACTGGGGAAAAGTTCAGTCGTCGCAAATTGCACCATTACTAAGGTGAGTATCCGATATATTACCTCCAGATCCTCATGTGCTGTACAGATGAACTGATTATGTATTTATTTATTTTTTGTCTTTATCAGAATACCACCGCAATCTTTATCGAGCAAGATATTGCGGGTGACAGTAAAAGTATCATTGATAGGTGCGGTAGTATATGTAGGTTATAAATTTATACCACTGCCATCAGGAGCAACTCTACAATCAATCAAGTCATCGATCGAGGGACTTTTGAAGGTCAGTGTTAAACGATAGGATTCAATTGGAATTTATTTGGTTGATATTATCATCAATATCTGGGAACGAGTACATTTGGAAATCTTAACGCACTATTGTTTCTCCCCTATCAACGAGAATTATTTTATTCCTTATTTGTATGCTTTTTTTCTTCAATCAATTTGTGCTGCTCATCGCCCAAGTATTTTATGGGAGTCTTTAGTGTCACGCTGTGATCTGGATCAGAAAAAAAGAGAAATATATATTAACAGAAACGAATCAAGATTGGACGAGGATGGATGTTGTCAGAGGGAAAGAGGACGCATATGAGCATCCAATGCTCGATGTTATGTATGTACCTAATAACATTCTGGGTATAGGTGTTAGTATTGACGAATTCGAGTCGGTATTTTCTGTGGGTTGTGAATGCGTCTCAAATAGATGCACAGAAAACTGTTTGTGTGTACGTGGAAGTGTCAATTATATTAATAATCGAATCAACGAAGAAAAGTTATCTCAACTAATATTAGAATGTAATCCACAATGTGCGTGTGCGATGGATTGTCAGAACAGATTAGTGCAGTGTGGTCCTCTTGACTGCTTGAAAATAATCGCGTTTAGAAAAAAAGGATTTGGTCTCATAACAGAAAAATTTATTGCTAAGAACCAATTTATTTGTGAATATGCTGGTGAGGTGATAGGTATTAATGAGGCGAAAAGACGTCTCGAGAAGAATGAGAGATTGAATGATATGAATTATGTTTTAGTCGTGTCTGAATATATAGGTGAGAAAAAAATAACAACATGCATAGATCCTAAATATTTTGGTAATATAGGACGTTATTGCAACCACAGTTGTCAGCCAAATGCGAAGTTAGTTCCTGTACGAGTGGAAAGTTTAATTCCACGTCTCTGTTTATTCGCATGTTGCGATATAAATCGTGGTGAAGAAATTACGTTTAATTATGCTGGTGGTGATGTTGAAAAAACAGTTAATAGTATCAGTAAGACACCGTGCTACTGTGATTCTAACAACTGTCTTGGGTTTTTACCACATCATCCTATTTAAAATATTTTTTGAATTTATTTTTCATTGGATTTGTAGAACGCCGAAAAATTATAAAGCTACATTTTAATTTGAATTGTGTTGCACAACACGATAGTTCCAATGCAACAACGAAAAATTGAGTACAAACATTCACCAGATCATATTAATATTTCCTAATCATTGGAGGTAATGATAATGAAGGGAGAACATGATGAATTGAATAACACAACATTAATGAAATTTGGAAGTTACCTGTTAGCACATGGCGAACAATTGCAATATGATCGCAATGCCATTGGATTCTCTTCCATTAATATTCCTATCATTGGTATGCGTGAGTTTTATGAATAAACTAAGTGAAATCTATGGATGAATATATATACATACATATATATGGAAGAAAATAAGTAATGAAGTCATCGTGAGATTATTTTTATGGAAGACGATTCAACTGACTGTAAATAAATGATTTCAAAAACGAATGGTTCATAGAAAAAGTCAAAGGATTTTTCGATTTAACTTCATGTTTATTGAATGTTCAATTTTTAAATACTATATACAAATATGTCCATGAATACTTGGTGAGACAGTTCCAGGCGCCAACGGATTATAATAGATGGAAATATCAATTGTTATTGTATGTCACATAATTTTAAGCTCAAAGAAATCAAGGCACTGTTCACGAGAATAAATCACTCAAAACAGCTGTTTCTGAAAAAAAGCTCACTTTGCAATTCAGTTTCCCCAAAATAACTCAGACTCCAGACAGAACTTTTTCACCTTCAACTGCCTCTTACCAACATTATTAAAAACATTATAACAGTTATGTTTTATTTCTTATCAACATTTAAATTACATTAATAAGTGTAAGACCGAACGGAAAAATGGATACTACAACGCGTAATTCATCAAAGCTAGTTAAGATCCAGCAACTGAATGCTGTTCTTCATTATCTGAAGTAGTAAATCTCCAGCGCCAATATGCAACTTTCATACGATCCCAAATATTGTCCCATGAATCCATTGCCGGTCTCACATCCAGCAATGCAAATTTATATTTTTCATCCAAAGAACCACCATCATAATAATCAATAACATATCGTACGTCTTTGCCACATCTATCGACAATCCAATCGTGACGATCGAAAGGTAATTCGTATCTGAAATAAACGAAACATCAGATAGATAGAAATTGGTGGCCCTTTTCATTGATATTGCCACTGTCATATCTGAAAAAAATATCCACTCACCCCATCCAATGTCGAATTCTTGCGCGTGGCGAAAAATCTTTGGCTTTCCCGCCGAAACTTTTAAGTTTGGGCATTCCACATTCTTTTACGTGCAACGCTTCCCATTTTAATACTTCCTGCCAAGCTTGTTCATTATTAGCGTTGTGAATTTTAATAATATCATCCATATCTTTTGGTTTGATATCTTCATTCCTCCAACGCCATCCTTTCCTGAGCATAGCATTCCAAAACATTTGTTGAGAAGGATAAACCCAAAATTCACCCTCGCCGGTGCTTTTGGGAATGGTTGATATTTGTCTGTCAGTTGGTAGTGCAAACGGCTGATCTGGTGCTGGATTTTGATTAGCGGCTGGCATCTGTAAAGTTATTCAACAATAAATATTCAATTTCTTTTGGAGTTAATGCTGATTCACATCCATGGATTATAATTGACCCGCTTGTCAACATGAAAGGTATATTAGCAATAACTACCATATTCAAAGGATTAATTTCACTAGGATTCATGTGATCAATCGGACATTCGCTCATATTGGTCTGTGGCTTTTTATTGACGGACTGATGCATTGGACACTCTGGCGGTGGTTCTCCCTCGAATGTCTTATGAATATGTGGATGATGAGGTTTTACTATTCCATTATTGTTTACAGGAGCAATTGAGTCCGCAGCCAAGACAGTGGCGGTCGTCAGTGTGTTCCCCATGATTACAAAAACTCAATTTTATCTGCGAACAAAAATTTCACATCAATATCCTGTCTTCTCTCTCCAGGTATGAAACTACATGTGTGCGAACAACACAATGGCAAATGGAGGTTAAATTATGCAAGCATGCAAAAAATAAATACGCTTCACATTTTTCTTTTGAAAATTAACTCCAATTACCACGAAAAATAATTCTATGAGCAGGAAAAATATTTTATCAATCATATCTGTAACAATTCGAAAATTTCCGTTAATCCCGCTCACCTGAACTTGATTCGATGATGTAATTTATATTATTAATATTGAAACACTGGAAGTATTGCATATGAATTATTACGATGTCATTTGAACAACTTTAGACGGAGAATTTAGTTTGACAGCTGATTTGTTGAACTGAATAAAATAATAATGTGAATTTAGATTAATTTACTTTTTTTTCAGATTTGTTGAGAACTGAAACAACTCAATTCCGAGCTCTCAATAACATGTGCACACATTTTTGTCTTACATCAGTTGCACAAGGTGCCATAAATGTCGGTAATAAAGATATTGTTTTCATTGAATTATCAATTGAGGTGAATCTATGAAAATAAAAAAAATCTCCACTGGCGCTGGCGTCGCAGCCTTAGGAAGCTTCATGTATAGTACTCTTTCCATATATCATTTCATATATTATTTCATCAAATCTTGCGAGAAAGTGAGGCTGAAAATGCATATAAAGCAGTTATCTTCGATCAGGTGTATAAATTGAATGACCTATCATGGTTTTATCCATGCGTGAGCAACTTACAGTTCGAATATTTCTGTGAATTAATATATTTTTGACACAGACTGTAGCGAGCCTTCACTGCGCATGCGTAGCGTGCAACAATGGACGATCTCCCCCCCAGACAGCCTTTTCCGTTTTGGACCAGCTCGACGGTGCTGAGTTGTTGTAATAGTCCGCGGTTTTTTCGTATTTATTAATTGCAGTGTGGCAAATTTGTCGAAGAATGAATGAAATATCGACTGGAGAAGAATTCTATTCTGCTATAAACATATGCCAATGAGAAATATGAATGCTGTGCGTCCCATTGACCCTTTTAGCCAGCAATTCTCGGAGTCAGCCTGCGAAAAGGTGAGTAAGTGAACAATGGAAAATTCTCAATTATGATATTATCTCGTTGAAAAACGGATTCAAATTGAAGAAAAAACATGGCGAAATGTGTGGGAAGTAAAGCACTCAGAAATCATTTGTATGTATGAAATTTTTTCCATTCACCATAGGATGGAAATTGAATACTCGCTCTCCAAATTCGTCGACAAATGTGCTGCCGCCATTAACAGAATTTGGAGATTGCTACTGTGCATGCAAAAACGCGGTAATGCTGTAAAAATTTGAAATTATGTGCAATTGCTAAGAGCAATACACACGACTCATTCTCTTCTCAATTTCTCATTTTATTATCTGTCAATCACATTGTCTATTCATGCATTTATTCATCTTCATGAATATATTCGGCTGAATTCGTCTTCAGCTGTTTCAGCTGTTATTCAAGAGATGAATAATGAAAAATACACCTGCCACTTATTGAATTATATATCCGAGCAAATGGTAAATGTTCGTGAGTGCTTATTGGAATAACGACTAAAATATTTTTGCACAATTCTCACGCAACATGACACCCTCGGGCATATCCTGACGTGTAATTTGTTATCGGTGTACATTGTATGTAGCAGTGCAATATGTATCCAGCAATGGAACTCGTGGGTTTCGCAAAGCGTCCGATCATTTTACTGTAATTGATTCTCTTGAGCGATTTCCATAAACGTGAAGCATTTACTATTTTTCTTCATGGCTTCAAATCATTTTCCACTTCATGGCAGATTTATAACATTTACCAAGAGTTTATGTCTTGAGGGTTTTATGAATCGATGATATCCATTCTCATCTGTCACTCATTTATTTTTTCTTCTGCTGACAACATACCGGTACATACATTGTTATGAGTAAATTAGTAATAGGAATTGTCATTTACATCGTGAGGTGTGATAATAATTCAAGTGACTGCTAGTAGATGGCAGAGTCGGAATATTCTCCAGGGGACATTTCACCACCCCACAATTTTTTTCATACCACTGCAGAAGAAAGACGAAAAGTTATCTTTTGTTTCTCTTCACCACTTGTTTTTTTATTTCGATATTCTAGCGAGGACAATTATTAGAATGGGGAATTTCGAAATTTTTTTTCAAGAGTAGCTTTTACGATCTCATAACTCAAAATGAATTGCTTATTATTATATTGCTGTTGAGGAAGGAGGTCGGTGATCTTCGTTGCTATATATATGCGAGACTATATAACTGGTCAGCATATAGTGAACATTTAGGTCGATCGTCCCATGAATCAGGCATGAGGGTGTTGACGAAAAAAAAAGAAAGAAAAATAAAGAGAAAAAAGAAAAAACCTCAGGGGAAGAGAAGAAAAAAAAAATGATAATAAAATACAATATTTCCGTTGAAGATTATGGTCGCTAATGATACGTAATCATCGACTTCACCATTCTTGAAATACACATACCACACCCAGCACCAATGAAGGAGACACATACATACGTGAATACACAGGTAGTTTAGCATTATCTGTAATACAACATCACAATCGCCAAATTATTCTCACTTTTTCCCCCCGATTTGAGCGCTCAATGTTTAATTCATAATTCTGAATCGCGTTCCACTTAAAAATATTCAAAAGGTTATTGGCATGATTCGGTTGCAGAAAATAACGGATAGTTCTGCTGTTTTATTTTCGGTGATTCTTTGAGAATTATTGCGCTGAATAAATTTTGTTGAAATAATAAAAAAACATGATAGTTATGATGGTTTGTAATATACGCAAAAGGCAAATAGACTGAAATAATTTGTTGTTCTAAATTAATTCGAAGGATGACAATTGAATGGCAGCATTCGAGATCAATAACGTGAATAAATTCAAGGCGATTGTTAAATTAACATCTATTCATACGTTACATAACACTGAGGTGAATTAATCCCACATCGAGGGGGAGTGCGGGATAAATGTATATTACACAATCAAATGTTAATTTATTTCTCAATTAAAAAAAATATATAGGTCGAATCAAACGGATACTGTCATGATAATTTCCCCAGTGTTAGAGTTAGCATATAATTTGTTATATACTAAGTTTGTGAGGAATACGAGGATGACATAAAACCCGGAAGACCATATACAAACCCTTCTCAAACTCTCCAGTCAACTGGGTCGCTCTTCACACATGGCTATTCGATTGATGTACATTGAAAAAAACCAAAAGGGAGTATATATTATATACAGACATATATACAGGGAATGGGAAAAAATTGGACTGACCTTCGGTGTCTTCCAGGCAACTGAACTGAATTGTTGTATAACGAACAAATAACATAGAAAGAGACTGAATGCTTGAGAAAGGGAAAAAATGAATATATATAAATACAGTCGACTAATTTTCATACACTACGCACATTTTTTATTTGAATTTGAAAAGGGACAATGGCGGTGGATATCAAATGGTCAAAAAAATTTCATTTCACTAGGAATTCATACATTTGAGAGCATAAAGTTCATATCCCTCGCCAAAAATTCAATGCACAGTAATAATTGATGCTTGAAATAGAATCATTAAATAATTTAATTACAAATTCCTCGTCACATATTTTTTTAAAGCCCTCAGAGACTCTTTATCACAAAGAAATATTTTAGAATTTTGATTTAAATCATGTTATTTTCTCGGTTGAATTTTAATCCACTGTCTCTTTATTGTGTCTTGAGAACTCCCGAGTGTCCAATACAAAAAGATGGGGGTATAATACCAACGAATTTTACAACATACATTCGTATAAATATAAAGGTATCCTTACATAAATATACATACATAAATACTCGTGGACAGGCAAACGTATATATAGTAGATTCGGGACAAGAGCAAGTGAGATATATGAGTTGCGTACTACCGTTTGCACGTACTAAAACTTTGCTGGTCTGGCAACATGTATCTAATTTCTCATTGTCCGATTTCATAGCTCGTTGTGTATCTATCCCTCCCTTTACGTACATTGCTTTTCTTTTCCCTTTACATATACATACATATAAATTATTTATTTTTTTTTTTTTTTTTGATACATTATAAGAAAGACAACGGGGGAAAAAAAGAGAAAAAATAAGAAGCATTGAAGGGTGTTCACGAGTGACCCTTATACGACGTGTCTATACACAAGGTGCGAGGTAAACTTACCAAAGGGCTGCTTATATACGTCCCATCTAGGATTTATAAGAGAAAATACACGCAATAAAGTGTATATATATGACGTGGTAGCAAAGTAACCCTTTTCATTTCGGACATAGTCCAAGCAAAGAAATATACTTGTGCATCTCTCTTGATCTACAACAGTATATACCATTTAAATATTACGGCTCGATTTAAATATTACCTTGTAAAGGGGTTGGTTTAATGCATTTATAATTGTATTCGGTAGGCGGGGTAGGTCATCGGTCGGATATCACTGACCTCGAGAATGACCCGGTCATCTTCGTCGTATATTTGCGGATGGTCACTAGTACATTGGGTGTAGGTATGAGCGTGAGCCGTCGATCTGACCATTGGGGTTGAATCAGGTCGTTCTTGTTGGGCACGGGCCGTACCGGTTTCCCAACTTCCGGAACAACTTTCCGGTATTCGTGCCCTGGGCAGTACCCGCCAATTGCCGTATTGAGTGATGTCATTTTTTTTTATCCTTCCCATTCCAAGTGAGTTAACTTTATTCGTATTTTCGTTGATGATTATTCTATTTCCCATGGGGTTATTATTAATATGAATATTAATAAAAGAATCTGAACATTAGATTGTGTTATCACTTGTGAAGAGAACGATGAGTACATACTCGAGTAATTATTCAGTGTTGAATTAAGTATTTGACAGAATTTCTTTGTTTTTCTCAAAGTGAAATTGCATCAAATACTGCCAACCAAACTCAGTTTTGTATGTTGAAGGAATTGATTCTCATGTGTTCTTTATTATTATTTATCACAGAGGGTGAAGAAAATTTTTCAGTCCGCGCAAACATAAAGAATATTGTCCGAGTATTTTAATATCTCGAGACGTTGCAATATAACGGTTTGCATTAACAAAATTGAAACGCCACCCCTTTGAATACTCATGATACACACATATACATATATAAATAAATTTATTTATATGCATGGTATATGTAACCCTTTCCCTTACATACTGTTTGAAGTAGGTATATGCTTGCACGATGCCGGACATTTCTAATTGTTCAGGAGGCCACGACGTGGTCGCATCGCATATTTCATACATCAGCTACGAATATACGTTCATACTTACACGAATATACATCAACCTGGCGTTCCTTTTTCTTTTACCATAATTTTTTTTTTTTCTATATTCCCTGCACCTCGTGCATTGCATGGACATGGCTCTGGGTTTTGCTCTCACTCCTTGGGCCAGTATACGCATTGTTCTTCTTAATTTATGCCAAAGTGCAAGAGATTCAACGGGAAAGAGTAAGAGAGCGAGCGAGAGTGCGGGATATGGTTTTGGTTAATTTATTCCCGTCCGGCATCGCTTGCTCGCGTACATCACGCTTGAATAATGGTGTCCACCGCACTAAATTCTCCGGGCTAATTGAATTATTGCCGAATCTACGAACTCGCCGAGGGGACTAATAATATCGGGCGTGGTATATTATATAGAAGTAGAAGCGCACATACATTTATATATGTATCGTATGTATATATATATATTTATATATGTTCTCCACTCACTCGGGAACCAAAGCAGATCGCGGGAATATTACTTTCTAGTTTGGCCGGCGGCAATCTCTTTGTCGTTTTACCGCACCAACGCCGTAGATATGTATGTATGTATATATGTGTTTGGTTGTGTATGAGGATGGCCTTCGCTCGACTTCAACTCGTATTCGCGAGAGGACGTTTTTCTAGGAAGCGCCTGCGTTGCGTAAAGGATCGATCGAAATTGTTTCGAGTTGAAAAGCAGACGATCTCATCGACGGATCTCTCTCTTGTTTGGCGAATTCCTGTATATATACTCCGATTACGATGTATATATTTATGTGTATGCATGTATGAGGCAAAACCACACACGTCTACTCACGTAACTGTTCCTTCGGACAACCGCCCGATGTACATACCTATTATATTTGATATAGAATGAACAAAATAAAAATAATAGCTTCGTCTTCAGTTTTTTTCTTTTTTTTCGTAATTTCTCTTCATTTTTTTCTTTTTTTCTTTCGTGCTTTGTTTTATATTTCATTTTTTTCTCGACAATTCTGAGAAATCAACAACCATCCCGTTATTATTTGATAGATTTATAATTTCTTTTTATTATCTTTCCTTTTTCTTTACATTGATGTTTGATCCATTGTTTTTCTTTATTAGTTATTTATTGAGTCAGGTAGGTTATTATACAGTTAATTTTGCTGTTAAAATACCGTCTGAAATTTTTATTCGCATATTGAGTTGATTGGGTGTTGTCCTTTTTTTTTCTCGGTGTGAGGAGAATGTTGAACTTTGGAAATTAATGAAAAAATAAAGTACGGGAACAAATGAAATGGTGATGAATATATCTGATGAATTTTTATTTAATATTACGACAAGAATATATAAGTTCGGGAGCTCGCGTTTGACTAGGAATAAGATGCTATAAAAAGCTTAATATCAGGTAGAAAGGAGGGCAAATGAGGAGATAATGAATGATTATCATATACATGCCAAATTGATTAGCATCCAGTAAAGTTTTTCCACTTTTACATAAAAGTGTCGACATTGGTTTTCGCTTTCTTTCAAAAGAACGTATGATTATAGAGATATACATTATAAGGAATTTTTATCAAACGCAAAAATGTCTTTGCTATGCACAAAGTCGGAATTTAGTACAAAATTTATGTGAATTGTCTGTCCCAACTGTAAATGTTACCTAACGGTACGATTCTGCGCTTGCAATCGGGGTCATTTTGGGCTACAACCTGGACTCACCCTCAAGCAAAATTCTTTCCAGACTGAGGAACCACCTCAATTAATATTCAAATCTTTATATGAACTGTTGAAAGTGCGTCTGTGACGAAGAGCCCTTGTACACATTTAATCCACAGAAGTCCGATCTCCTAACGGACATCTTCCTCGTGTGATGGCTTTTTGTCTGTATAGATATAAACTAACACATACGAATAGTTTATATACCTAGATGTAAAAGTAGAGGAGGCAGAGTGCCAGTGGCTAAAGAAAAAGGTTTGGACTTTACACGTTACCATCTATTGTCAGGACATTATGTCGCGACGAGATTGGCGCGCACATGGACAATGTTCTCGGATGCGCTTTAAACTTATAAGTTCTGCCATTCGCTGAGGACTTTCCCCCACTTTATCCGCATACCACCCCAATGGTCAGGAGCCACTCGCTGCACGGACTGTGATGTGTGTGCAGCGGCTCGCGCGTTTATCGTGCGTGAAACGTATTTCTTTTTATCTTCTTTTTTTTTCACCACCTTCCTTTCTATATACCTTTTTGGTTATAGATATATAGTCCGGCTGCGCCGCGAGAGGTTTCGGCCTGCAACCGACACACTGACCTGATTATTTTATCCGCGCGACTCGCAGGTAAAGGATTTTGCACAGTGTCGGTTGAGAAAGGACTAAAGGATTTTTATTTTACTTATACGTTTTTGCCGCTTATGATTTCTTACTTGTTCTGTTATTGTATATCGAGTATATACGCACTTCCAATGACCAACGGTTACTTTTTTTTATCAAAGAATCATCTGTTATAGTGAGCATATTGCGAGATGACGAAATTTAGTTGGCACTATCTTTTCATTGATACTTTATGATCTTGAAATAAAGTTGTGTCATCATTCAGCTAGGGTGATAGGTAATAATTTTTGATAAGTAATAGAGGACGCGTTTTTTTTTTCTACAGAAAAGCTGCTTGAAATAACAAAGCATTAGCGCGATGTTGCCCGTTACAAATGCACTAGAATTTCGAATTTCCACGCTCCTTGTCGTGGGCCATGCCATTCGATCCCAGGGTAATATATTATTTCTTCATAGCAGCAGCATATTACGTATAGAAATTCGTATATCAAGCGGGAGTTAGATAGGAAAAAAAACTTTTGAGAGGGGCGCATGAAGACTATGATGAAAAAGTAGACTCAATATATTTACGGTTGTGAAGAAAAGTAGAAAAAAAAACACATGAAATGTACACAAACGAATGAGTGAAAGAAAATATAAAGTAAATATCATTCCATGCTCTATTTTTGGTCAAATTGCGGACAAATGACCGAGTCCCAATACACCCCATAGATATATGTATGGGTATTAACGTTGCGTGCTCTTTTATGTTTCTGTAAAAAATGAAGAAATGATATCGAAAAAAAATTTCAAAAAAAAAATAAATATATCGTCGCTGAAGAAAAAAAGTTGCATTCCCTTTTCAAATGTCACGTGAAGTCAGGTTACAATTTTGTACTTAATATACCCAAGGGCGCCCCAATAAGAGAGACGATGAATTGAAGTAAGAAAAAAATTAAAGAAAAAATTGAAATAGTGAGAGTAGTGAGAATCATGAATGAAATACGATCGGCTTTTAGTAAAATGAGACCAAAATACTGCATAATATATATATATATATATATCCACGCGGGAATATTTCTCAAATTTAACAGAAGGAAAAAAAGGGCGATGAAATGACCATTCGAATATTTCTGCATCGATGTGCATTGTGCACAAATATTTTGTGTGTATACACACATAATTTTACCTGAAAAATGATCGTCTCGATTATTTTGTCTCCTTAAACATTAAATCTCCAATTTTTTCATTTCAATTTTTTATTCTTCCACTCAAAGGAATCAGTCATTTTTTCATCCATCTCGTACATGCACTGTGCAACTGCCAAGAGTTTTTTTTCCATTCCTATTGAGTACTTTTTTTTTCTCTTTTCTCAGAATATATTTTTATTTCCCGAATGAATAGGGGATAGCTCTACATATCCATATTGAAGATAAATTGTCATGAATTTTGCTAAATAGGTACAAACCAATTTGTGTGCAAGCATATGGTTAGCATAAACCAAAGAGAGAATACAATACCGTTATCTCTTGCGTCAGATAATCAAAGATCCACATATTCTTTTTGTGTTCCCACATCGTTTGTTTCTCTCGTTTGGGTATCGTGTGTCAACTTCCCCCCGAATAAACTCGAAAGTATAGTTGATGAGATGCCGGGTAAGATGCTAAAACTCACCCAATGTGAAGAAAACGTTTTGAAAGCCGAGACGCGCGTGTTCTCTTGTAGAATTTAACTACCAATACTCATGCATATATTTGGTTCATATATACTGAACAAGAATTGGATATAATATATAACCAAAGGAGCATCATCATTCGATATCTTTCTGTTTGTCTTTCGTTCATTTCATAATAGTCATGACTGTAGAAACAAATACTGGTAAAATGGCCTTCTCTCTTAACCGCACTGTACGGACAAAATAATTGTAGGGTGCACTATGCGGTGCGTCCAAGAGATCATTGGAAAACTACCCTTACATATTATTGTCAGAGATTCTTCCCTCTTTGTGTATATCAAAGTCGAGAGCACAGATCGAATTTCTAACCAGCTCAAATTTCTTATTTATCTCTGCTGCGCTTTTGTATACCAGAAAAATTACGCCTTTATATACTGTCATAGTTCTTTTTTCTTTTTATTTAATTATATAATAATCGGTAGAAGTTATTGGAGGGTAAATTGGGGTTGTTATTCTCAGCATAACCATATTTTCTCAATGTTCAACAAAGTCTTTATCATTCCCAATTGATTATTGCGCAGTGAATTAATTATTATTGGTAACGATTAATTATTTAGGAGTTATTGTTAGGACCGGTCGAGAATCTTCTTTTTCAAATAAATATCAGTTCAAAGAACCTTATTTCAAAAATTGGAATTTAATCCAATCATATATCTGGCAAGAGAAATACTTCAAAAAATATATTTATCTGACAATAACTCACAAAATCTTTTTTCTATTTTCTCTCTCCGCTCTCAACGTGAACTCGTCTTTAATTCTTCCTGAGAATATAGTCTGAATTTTTCTCATCCCAAATACTTTCATTTCTCAGAAATATACTTGTCGCTCCACCTCTAACAGAATTAGGTATATATATTCGAAGTCCGTATTATTACGTATATATTTATATACATAGCGGAACGAATTTTTCTCATGACTATGGTCAGTGAACGGTGAAAGTTGATTTTTCCCGCATTCACCAATTGGGAAAATATTCCATTGAACATAAGGACTTTGGGTTTTGGTTGAAGATTAATTGTCGAACCATGAAAGAAGAAAAACTAGGAAAAATTGATGACATGAGAAGTATAATTTCATTTAATCAGTTGAATGAAAAGAATTTTCTGATCAACTGCCATCGAAAATGAAACGAAAAGCGAATACATGAAGTGAACTTCAGAAGATGATAAGAATAGCAAAATATTATTGTTTCTTCTTAATATGCGTTAATCATATTCAGTGCACTGACTTCGTAGCTTCATATCATTATAATTAATTAGTGAAATGTTTCACAATGCGATCACCATAGAAACATACTCGAGATCATCAAATCACCATTACAAACGCTTCTTTTTTGCTACCCTCTCTCAAGAGTCAACTGATGAATAATAATTTCCTCGTCCCTGTGGCAACTGATTAATTCCTCCATCCCTGAATTATCTGCATATAAAAACGCATCACCATATAAACAAATAAAACTATCGTAAAGAAAATCATAGACTCTATACATAAATGCACTCAACTTATTTAAATTACTATATATATTTATGTGCACACACGTGTCTCCATAGAAATTCATTTCAATCATTGAAATAATTTCATTCTATCTCTTCAAATAGTCGAATAAAATCAATTCAACTGATAGACAACTGACGCCTCTAAATTAATTCGTTCATCTTTTTTTTTTTTTATCTCTTTCATTCCCGCACGCGCAAGGACAAGAAAATTTATTTCGTATACAGACCCCAAAGTCAATGCGTGCAAGTCATTGATGACACATATATACATGTATAGGAAGCAACGAGCGCCGCAAACGCTTGAATATCGTCGAGATACATCGCGTTACAAAGCTATATACGCCAGAGCGAAATTCCATTTACGAGCTAAATTGATGGCCGAGTGTCGCGTTCAATACGTTTTTTTTTTTTTTTTTCACCTTTCTCTCGGGCCGATATCATTACAACGAAGGGGCAGATGCAGAGGTATCTACCCCTCTTGGAAAGCGCTTGACGTGCTACCCAGCTCTACTCGCATCTTCGTCGTCTCGAGTTCACTCTAGCAACCCCTCTTTTTGGCTTATCTATCTTTTTCTCAACTCTACTGCTCTACTCACTCTCATCAGGCTTCATCCAATCCTCCCCCTGTACAATCTTCCCTTTATAGGAGATACATACGAAGCCATTCGGATCCTGGGAACCGTTTTTTTCTCTTCTCTCTTTACTCTCACTTCCTCTCATCTCTTTTATCTCACTGCTCTGTCTTTCGAGGTGTAATTATTTTCACAGCTTGGTCCTTGTACCTCGAGACAGACAATTGTCTGTCACTGTACGTATACATACATATAATATACCACAGCTGTTGTGGAAAACGTGATGAAAATCCCGCTGTGCGACTTATATATATTTAAAAGTCGCACAGGACTTTCATTTATTTTTAATTTCAACATGTAGTGTATTATGATTTATCTTCATACTCGATACAACATTTACACGTAACAAGCGACAGTGATTTATGAATCGTGTTGTCGACATTGTGATGAATATTTATTAATAATTGATTAAACATTCAACCAGTTTCAGTGTGATTAGTTGATATAAAAAGCCATTGAATCCGAATGATAAATCAGTTGATTTGACAATGTTCCGGAGAAACGGCTAGATATTTCAGCAATATCTACATGGATTTTTGAATAATTGACACAATTATATATGCGACATAAACTCTTTCATATACTGTGGTAATTCATGAATTTCATTGCACAACATTTTCTTTATGTTAGCACTGGTTTATTTTTTTTTTCCTGGTGCAGATTGAAAAATGAAAATTAAAAAAGTGGCAACAAAATCAATTACCATCATTCAGGTAGAAGTGTTAAAATTTTTTTTTACGTCCCTACTGGACGTTAAACATAAATTTCAGGATAGCCATTGAGTTGTGAGGCAACACGCGCGCAAAACAGCATCGTTTGCGCTTCATTATATATCTATATATCGTGCACGTGCAACAAGTGCAATGTCTGGTTGTTTTTTCCACTCATTTTATTTTCTCTCTTCCTTCCTCCCATCCAACGAGCCATCGACTCAACGTACCGCCACCAATACTGCGGTGGCGCGCACGTGGGTGTTACTAGTATATACATATACACACATATACTTTCAGAAGGGAACGAAAGACTTTACACTCTCTCTTTCATTCTCTCTCATCGTTGGTGCACTGAACACCGTACGCGCGCACGCCAACAAAGTATGTTAATGTCGCTCATAAACCTCCGCAACAGGTTCATTTCTCCAAAGCTTTTTGGTGCTGTTGTGTGCGACACACCGATGCTAGCGCGAAATCCCCGAAGAAAACGCATATCTCTTTCAAGTGTGTGTAGCGACATGGCCATTTGTCAGAAGTAACGCGCCACGAAGTGAGTGGATGGGCTTTTTGGTGGATCCGTGTGTGGTCTGGAATATACAATAATGTTTTTGGTATAGAAGCGAACAAGGTGGTAGCGAGCCAGAGCAAGAGGGGATCATTCTCTTTCCCGCCGCGCACTTCTTTATATATACACCACCACCACCCCTGTGCGAGTCGGCAACGTTTTGTCAAATGGTATTTGTGGCGAGGATTAACTCAAGCTTTTCCTTTTTTATCATTATTTATTTTACGGTTTCCGCACAAAAGTATTCGCGAGGAAATTGCAATGTTAACATATCGTGTGAGCATGAAATCAGCAGGTACAATTGCGACAGTTTATAAGCATTTGGCGTTGATAATAGCAGGAGTGTAGAATTTTTTTTTTTTTATGGGACTGTGGAGAGTACAAGGAAACTGAAAGTCAGGGAGGATGGAAAAATAGGTAGATAAATTTGTCAAGTAATTGAATAGACGTTTTTCACATTCATAAGGATGATATTAATGCATATTATATTTATTGTTGCGCTATGTAATGAAAATGTTCCGGGTTTGCTTTGCGGATTTTGAGGAATTTTTTTTTCTCTCCATTTTCCATTTTTTGTTAATCTTCCAAGTGTATTTCTTCACGTCAGCAATAATGACAGACAGAGGGTAGGGCACCATGTTTTTACAGACCATAGAGAGACCGGCTCTGATGAGACCACTTGTTATTGTACCTGTCACAGTCGATGAGCATTTTCCAATATCTAAGACATAATTTTCCGTTCATTTACATTCTTTTCTTCCTCAACATATTCACATTTGCGACGCATCTCATTCTTTATGTTTGCTCTCTTGTGCGTTTCGCATCTAATTAGCCCTTCAAACATTTTTTTTTGTGTATTTCTTTGCTCTCACTTTTTTTTTTTATCCGGCAGACAAACAATGAATTCGAAACATGACTTGCAAAAGAAAGGAACAACCATCTCGCATATAATAAATCAACGAAGATAAATAAATAAATAAATTGATGCAATAATATTTATTCAAGAATCGACGGAAAAAAATTAATATTTATTGCTAATCCTATGATGAATAGTTTCGTTTTATTCCAACATCTATTCATGGCCCAAGAGAGAAAATACTGTCGTCATAAAATCTGCACTATGTTTATCACTATTTGAAAATGAAAAATATCTGCACGTTTTTCTTTCCCTGCCAATTCGAGGTACCGAAATTTGACAATATATAGATTCGAAAATTAGTATTCATACAGGTTTCTATTCATAAAAAAAATGTATCGCTACAACTTGCACTCGAACGAATATCAATAGCATGCACACTTAATCCAAATTAAGTTTTTATTCAAATGGAAAAGGGAAAAAAAAATAAAATAGAGTAAAATGACAGAGCTGAAACCGCATTATAACGATAAAAAACTTTGCACTTGGCTAGCAATAGATGCCCTGAAAATAGACATAAATCTGCGTGAGGCAAGGCAAAACAAGTCGAATAGTTAAAAATATTGAAAAGGGTTACGATATGTCTGATGTCTCGTCTCCTTTATTATTGGCCCCCTTTCACCCCATCATTTTCGTTCATCGACGCGCATTCACGTAAACTCCGTTCTCCCTTGGAGCCAAGTACTTAGACTAATCTTGCAATCAATCTTGGGTTGGCTCGGTCAGAAGCCACAGCTGCCTGGTGAGGAGCGATTACGTCACGCCAAAGAGATCAGTCCCGCATGCAGCATCATCCTATTGGTATATACTACCTTACTATACCTATTTACCTTTTCACATATGTATTCGTATATATACGAAACATTGGCTGACTGACTCTCTTCGTATTCCCACCAATTCTCCCTTCTTCGTCTTCAACCATATACCCCCTTCATATTGAGCACAGCTGCACGCATCCACTGACGATCGCATATATACTCTATGCTCCTCTTGAAGCTGCACCTTAACTTTCAACCATTTCATCTCTATGTTTACCTCCAATCCCATTGTCTAAAAACATTTCTATGCTATGTTTTTACGATTTAGCGAGCATCTTTGCTTTCTTCACTTTTCTTTCATCTATCTTCACACAGATAGAATTTCATGAACCAAAAAAATAATTAAGTTGGATCAGTCGATGAATAGTGGTGAATTGACAATTTGTTTTTACTTCAGAAGGAAAATGGAAAATTGTGATTTATGTCTGCGCGCGTGCGAATGTATTATTCTGATTAAAGTATGGCGAAGTAATATGAAATATCATACGCCATTGGTAAAGTTGAAAACTTTGGTGTATGAAAATGCCCTCGAGAACTTTGGAATAATTTTAAATTTCATCTTACCAATCATCACGAAGAAAATTTCTGCGCCAGACGTCTTTCCCGATAACGTGCTAACTTTTCTCAAGTATATATGGATATAATAAAGGAATTCAAACTTTGGATATGATTTTTTTTTAATTAAAACCACACCACCAAACCTCTTGTACTCTATGCTCTACCACCCAAGTGAATTCACTTCAATTTCAAACGAATATAAAAATTTCATAAGAGAGAAAAAGTGGTGAAGTTTTCTTTTCTTGATGCACTGTGCAAACTAATGAACCGATCGTTAACTCAAAGTTATGCAAATCAATGTTATTGAAATGAATAATTTATTCTATTATTCATTTTTGTAGACATGGACGAGAGTTTGTAGTAGAATATGAAATGCCTCGATATATTAATCATTCTCCAAATATTTGGTGGAGAAAAATGAAATGAATAGAAAATTGAAGAGCGGCAGGCAATTTTCCTAACCCCACATTGTTGTTTTTTTCTTCCACGCTGAGATTTTCCTTGCTGTGAAATTATTTCGCTGTATTAGTTAAGTTTTAGTACTTCTACTTCGACGCATTGCATAAATTTCAACTCACTTGTTGTAATATGAACTTTTTATAACGAGATAGATAGACTGGTGAACCACACCACAATTTATATTATATTTGTAGTTATAAATTTCGCATTTACGATTTGTTTGGATAGAATATGAAGGGTTATGGCTACCCTTAAATGATCGTTAGAAAACTGCACATGCGCGTTGTACATTACATACGCTCGTGCGTGTGTCTCACGGGGTCAAGATCGTCATTAGCTGAACTCTTCACCTTATAATCTGACGACACATGACCCAAACTGACCGGAACTGTTAACCAGTCGACATTTGGTCACTTTTCCCCCTTCCTCCTCATCAGCATGATTTTTTTTTCTATTTTCAACATCTATATGATGTTTTTACCTTCGCATTGAAGCGTGCCCCATTGGATTTTCAAGTTTGGCTCGCGTTATCTTCCTTCACTTCGTATATATTTTCGTACTACCAACATCCAGTTTTCATCATCCTAGATTCACCGGTTTTCACTATGGTTATATCCACATGACTATGGTCAACGACCTAGTTCATGACCTGGAACTCGATGACACGCACAAACGACCGTTGGTTTTTTGATTCTTCATCACGATCCCGGAAACTCGCGTAACGACTTCATCATCCAGGTATATATCACCTATCCTAAACAGAAAAAACAAAAAAATAATCCAGTTGTCACTGATAGGTTACGTTAAATTTCAAACGACAAGTCTTCTATTCGGTAGCAGGTATAAAAGAAGCGCGTGCTAACGATCGTCCAACCAGTTCGTGCTTGGCCCAATGAATCCAATGAGTTTTTCCTGTTCTATTACAGTTATACATGTATGCGATGGGCTTTCGGGTTTCATTTCGAAGATTTTCTGATGTCGCTAGCAAGTTTGTCATTGGATTGTTCGTGCTCGCACGGACGGGTCCACCAACTCCAATGACCCGACGATCCCACGGGGTGACCTCAAGGTCAAAAAAAAGCACCCATGCCACTTCACTCATTTCGTTTCGTTTATTATATTATATCTGATCGTGTATACAAGATTGTTACCTTTGGATGATTGCGATCTAGATTGGTAATCATGGCCGATTTGTCCAAGCTATTATTATTACTTCCGGGGTTAACATAAAAAAAAACTCTTGATGACCCATACTGGTTATCATCAGTAATATGCAACGAGGATAAATTTATTCCTTAGCATGACAGATTAAGTTGTGGATTAGTTATGATTGTGATTGTAGCAGGAGACGAACCGGGACAGCTGATGGTTTCACATAGGCTTGTGTAGGAACATTGGTTGCCTGTAGTATAAAAACATATATATATATAAGCGTTGGAAGTTTCAGGTCTTTCGCTTTCTCTCCCACGAGGCGCATCGCCAACTTCCAACATGGCCAGTTTGGCGATGTGGAAGAACTTCCTTTTTTTCTTTTCTTTTCATTTCTGAGGATCTCACCTGTCTACTGGGATTTTGACAATTGTAGGAAATTTTCCCAGAGGTGTATGTTACCATTCTACACAGTTCATAATTTATTTGCATAGGACTGTTAGATTCATCTGTTGAGTCTATATTTGAGAATTTAATTTAATAAATCTAGGTAAATTATTTTACTTCAAAACTTTCCGAATTAATGGATATCAAATTTTATGTTGAAAGTTCTTGTCAATATTTTGACACAAACTCCTCCATTAGCATTTCACACGTTCACATGGCATTTTCCATTTTATATACATACAAAAACACGAAGATTAATATTTCATTATTAAAATAGTTGGATTGTAGAACATTAGCTTCTGAATAATGCACTTGGTGTACATTGAAAAGCATCATAATGGGCTGGCGCCATCCACATTACACTGGACCTGTTCACCGGTCAGAGGTCCAGATGAGAGAAAACCGGATATTGGCGGGGGCCACCCATGGGTCAGTGTGTGAGTCAATGGGCGTGAATACGTTCGCGGCTACTCGACTGACGAGTCAATTCCAAAGGGCATATATACATTGTAACGATCAACATCCACATCTATATATCTGACTTGTACAACCATTAGTCAACAAAAATATGTTTGTTTGACATGCGTGACTTATTGCGCAAGTGTATCCGGAAACATATACGATTTTTTTACTGTTGATTGAATTTTTCCACGAGAAATTGTTTTGACAACAGCAAACTCGTTCATTTTTCATCGTTATCAGAGTTTCATCACGACAAATATTTTATCCCATTTGATGACAATGACCCCGATGGAAAAAAATTTGCGTCACAGCTGAAAATATTTTTAAGCCAGAATATGTATTTATTTCTGACGTATCTCGACAAATATTTCAATGATATTAGATTAGAAAATAATTAAAATAAATCTAGGATTCTATCAATTTTTTATCTGTGTGAATGTATTTCATGAAGGGAACACACTTGTGACGAATTTTGCATGGCAAAATGATTTTGTATAGAGAAGTATGAAAGCAAATATTCTCTTTTGCTTGGTTGATGCATACACGATAAACGATGCGAAACATCCGACTGAGATTCTTTCTCGTTACTTGTGATGTTATTCTACAGTTGTCAGTTTTCCGTATCTAGGACAATGATATCCCGTCGCTCATATATGTATAGATATATGCGTCACTGATGGCTCACGCGTGATATTCTCTTGCGGGCCAACAAAATCCTACAACGAAACCCGGAAGAAATATGCCCCTAACCGTTTCCCATTATAACCAGCACCGATCGCAAATATATATAGGGGCTGAACTTATATTTTTGGCCGGTGGGGTCTTCTCCTTTTCTCTATAGCACCTTATGGATATATCTACTATATAATGGTACAGTGAAAATAGTAGATGAGAGAGAAAGAGTGATGGACCGGATATCAGTGAGCGAATTGGGCGAAGGTGAAGGGAAAAGAGATAGAGCTTAGTATACAAATATGGGGAAAGGATGCGAAGGGGTGACTCTTCCGGGGGATGCTGTGGGAATGTTCTCACGGTGAGAGGATCACCTGTATCCCTTGTACATATGTATATATATATATATATATATGTGAATGTACACCCTTTTTCCCCATTTGATTTTTTTTCACATCTTCCTGTCGCCAGATACATTCAGATCGTTCAAATAATAATGTGCCTTTTCATATGAAGAAAAATTCTGTTGTGATATTTACAGTATTTAAGGTAAATACACAACTAAAAGACAATTTTATCCACATCCCCATAGAAATGACTATTGAAAAAATGATTTCGTGGAAATAAAAATTATCCTTTTGAATGAAATGTAAAAATAATTTCGATTCACAGTGTAAATGCATCTATATCATCAACTTATCGATCTCATTATTCAGTGTAATGATTGCGAAAAATTGTTCGCAAAGTATATATATAATTAATGGTTATTAGGAAATATTCTGAAATTAACGATTAATCATTAATTCAGAGATGAACAAAAGCATTTTTCATCCAGTATGTAACAAAACTCGATATTTATCTCGTGTTTTTCTTATGTATAGGAATGATGAAAGAAAAAATAGTTATAAATCTATGGAAAGATGGTTTTGTATCTGTGAATTTACCCATCATATCTGTGTATCATACAGCAAAGCTTCCGCTTCGTTTACACTTTTCTCCGATATGCTTCTGCTACACATAAACACACACAAAGACACATGCATACGCACTTACCCAATACCATGTCTCTTCTTCCCCTCGATATATCCCCAATGCTGTTAATTTTAATTTCCTAGCAAAATCCCTTCTTTATAAAAAGAAGCAAAAGACTGAGAGAGATATAGAATACATGAGAGAGAAGAGAGGCGGTAATATATCGGGCTCCGGTTTTCCACGCACATCATCCCTTTTACATTTTAATTTCTCCCCTTTCGCGAGGGCTTTTTCAAAGGTCCGCTATATACCACACATACGGTCTAGGTGGCATCCCTTTAACATTATAATTCTCAGTAGTCGCTCTCTCTTTCTGCCTCACTGTGATATTTTTCTCTTCTGTTATGTCGTTGTCTCCCCTTTTTTCTATTTTTTTTTTATTTTCTACTGCGTAACGTACCGATTTATTGCCGCGGCGCACCATTTCTAAGGAAATGTTATGCTATGACCTGGAATCAATGCAAAACCGTTGCCATCACACTCACTCTTGTCTCACTCATATTCCCTTGTAACAAGCATCGTCGCGAAACTCGTCCAAGTGCAAGGCTTACAGGATTACCGATTTCACATATGCATTATCGAGCATATAAGCAAGCAGGTACCTGGTTTGCCGTTTCTTCATTCACTTTATTCTACATACCATACATATTTTTCTTTCTCTCGCTCATCTCCATGCCTCCTGATACGTATCCTCTTTTTGAATACATTATAAAACTCGGGTCACATATGAGCATATAAAAACTTACATGTATGGTGATTGATTCCCATCAGAAAATATATTCGCGGGGACTTTGCATCTCATCGATGAAAAGATCGTCAACGGAAATATTTATCGTTATAAACTCGTCTCATATAGTATGTATACCTGTAATATTATAAATCCCTATCGAAAATTCTGATTGAAAAATTTATCGTGACGGTTATTCCATTTTTTTCTCCCTTTTTTTTTCTTTCCTCATATATTCGTCACTTTTTGCGATAGAATGAAAAAGAAAATCGTTATATTAATATATATGTAACAGTTGAAATGAATTTGTATACTAAAGTGACCCGAAAATTTCATTCACTCATGACACGACGACACCGTTCATATGATGGTGTGAAACGGTATGATAAATTCACTCTTGATATGTCTCTGTATGTTCACAAGCACTTGTATTTGAGTGTGAATATAATGTTGAGTCCAGTGATTAATACTTTATACGATGGTTGACACTTGACGTTGTGGTCAAACCTACCATGTCCGTTATTATATAATGTAGAAGAGACAACGGTGATGAGAGTGCCAGCACTTTTGTCGTTGACTTATGGTATATGCGGTAACCCGTACATTCGTTATCGTGCATTCAACTATAGGCTTTCGACATTACCAAATGTATGTATAACAGTATATATGTATACATATGTTGCTCATCTATATCCAGTCTCAAAAGTGTCATTGGGTCACGACTTGAGAGAGGGTCCGATGCAAACAATGACCGTAACTCCATGACATCACCCTATAAATATATATTCAGTCTTTGCGAAGTTTCAAAACAATTTCGGGTGAATATAATTAATGGTTGTCAATACTTCACAAGAATTGTGGTATTGTCAAGTAGATGAGAGAGAATGGGAAGTTTAACCGCGTTTTTGGGACCTTTCGTAACTGTGAAAGACAACAAAAAATATGCAAGAGATTTCAGAGATATCTGGGAATTATTTCACCAACTTTAGAGTGAGGATGAACGTGATTTCTTGATGAATTTATTATATAAGAGAATGAAATCAATGACATTTAACTTTTTATATCCGAATAAAATGGAAAATATATTCATTTGTGTGTTGTGCGAGCCTATCATATTACCATTATATATATTTATATTCATTTGGCTCCTGAATGAACGTTATCCTTTCGCGACGAGTGATGCGGCGCGAGACCCTCTCAACAAGAGGAGTATGGGAGACTGGCCTATGAACTGACCACGCTCAATGGATGTGTAAAGGAAAGACTGGATAACGGAGTGAGTGAAAAAATGGAGAGAGATGGAGAAAAGTAGAAGATATATAGAAAGAGAGTGCGTGTGACCGCGGCGAATCTTCGGATTAAGATGAGAGCGCGTCTCGTGCGCGTGAAACTGAATGACCGTCGGTCATTGATGAGAAGAGTGAATAGAAGTGGGGAACCGGTCGCTCTTAGTTTGCCTACATGTACACATATATACATACTACTTACAGATGTGAACGGCACGCGCACGTTTCATTCCTGATGCTGAAGACGGCTGAAACAGATTGCGAATACTCATCTTTTCAAACTCTTCATAATGTATCCATTCACAACTTTTTTTTTCTTTTATATATCCATCTTGCCTTTGATTCTTTCGGTTTTTTTTTTTAATTTGTTCAATGTTTCCTGGCTCCCGGAGACAGGCGTGAAAACGATTTGCACACATTCGCGCGCCCACCTGTGAATAAAAGACTAGTCTGTACCGGAACGGAAGTCCAAACACATAGGGGAGCGTGAAGTGTTGAAGAGAAATGAAAGAAAAAAGAATTGGGATGGAAAAAAATGATCTCGTCCACTGTAGGTGAAGAATAGAGAATACTGACCGGTGTACGGCACGTGCTGGACACGGGTCCAGTTACTCAATGCTGCGTGTGAATACGTACGTTGTGTATGTAGAAGCGTAGATGAGCGTATGTATGTGCTCATAAAGGGTGGGATGGAGGATTGGGGGAGATACCAAAAAAGATCGACACCTGCACCAGAAAGACCGCACGAATATGGTCCAACATTCAAGATTTTATTTGATGAGTGAAACCCTCAGATGCTCACACGCTCTTATTTCGAAATAAATATGCGGATATCTGTGTGTATCAAGCTTGGAGAATTAATTCTCAGAGTTCTATCTGCGCATATAAAAAAAAAGAAAAGATCAAATTAGAACAGTTAATTTGACAGATGAATAATGATCCAGAATATTCATCAGTGACGACAATTAAATTGATCATTCATCATAATTGGTATAATGAATACCAATATGAATACCAAGCAACACCTACGATTTGTTTATCGAAACGTGTTGTCGTCAATCAGGATATATATTGAATGGGCGGAACGGACACGCCAAAGTGTATTTATATATACACACATATAAATATATACGTATATATTTCGAGATAAGAAGCGTGAAATGTCCGTTGACCGTGCGCGGTCCGTTCGAATTTATATAGGGATTTGCATATCCGTTACGAGTATCACCATCACGCGGCCACTTCGCTTTTCATATTCTCCCTCCGCTGCGACTTATTTGCCTCTACCTCTCTTTCGATTATAACCATTCTCCTTCTTCACTATACATCTACACAGTTACAATCTCCTTTTCTCGGTCACCAGCCTTTTCCAAGTGAATTCGCTACATTTTACAAAAGGTCGTAACGTACATTTGTGATATGACCTTCGTGCGTACAGGTTCGCACGTGCCATGTGTCCGAATATTCCTTCTTTTATTTTTATTCTTGTTCATTTTTTTTCTCTCAAGTTTCCCTTGCGCTTTATACACACACCGAGAGAAAGAGAATTAAAGGGCGAGGAATAAGAAAGAGTGTATATATTTGGCCACTGGTCGTGTCCCGTAATCAATGGCGCGCGTAACGAACCGGGGGTATTACCTGCAAACGATGAGGAGAGAAAACGTAGAAAAAAAATAAATAAATGACCGGGCTTCCTGTATATGTAGTGATGATGAGAGAAGAGAGAGTGTATATGAAGGAAGAAAGATTGGTAGAACAAGCAGGGAAAGAAAAAAAAAACGAAGAAGGTGAGAGAGTTGCGCGGCGATCTGGTTGCTATACGAAATCGGATAGGTAGCTGGGCAACGCCCATGCGTGACCCTTGCTCTCTTTTTCCTTTTTTCTCTTCCACTATACTCCCCTTTTTTCTCTATACCTCGTATTGTGCGTGTGGACGTACCTACATTTTTCTCCCTTTCTGGACTTGGTATACACTATCGAAGTGAAGAAGGGGTAGACGGTAACTTAATTCGATCCTGGACAACGTTGAAGCAAGACAAGCCGGACAACTTTTTGGGATTCTTTGACTTTGTGATCTTGAAATGTGATTTTGTGTTGATGTTTTATTTTTGTTTTTTTCGATTCTCTCGGATTGTAAATAATGTTTCATAGCATTTTGTTGTTGCGTTTTTAATGATTGGAATTTAATTAACGTGTTCGAATTCCTCATTGAATAATTAATTGAATTGGTGATGAGGTTTTTGAGAATTCATATTATTTACCAAATTTATTTTCCTTTCTCTTTTTCTTGATGAAATATTTTTATCTTCTTTAAATTGCCATTCGCTCTAATATATTATTATATATTTCTCAATGAGCGTAGTTAATTGGTGAATCAATGCGGGAGTTGTATTTTATGAATGTACAAAATTCGTTGGCTGCTATAATTGAGACTAAATCATTCTGACTAACTCTATAATTTCCAAAGTGTCCGGTTGACTTTTGGTTGGATATATCTACGAATGTATGCACATACAATATATTGGATTGTGTGGTTTTTGCCGTGCAACCAAAGTGTTATCTATAGAGTTTGCAGTTGAGTCATAAATCACACTGTGGAAAGACGAAGGATAGTGCATATCGTAGTTGCAGAATTCACCAAGTTTCGTGTCATGAATATCAATTAATTAGATGTGTATCATCTGTCTTAGCGCTTATAAAGACAAATAATTATTCAACCGATACATATCATTTTCCATTAAAATCATGATATCATCATGTCATATGCAATATTTTTAAAATTACGTATGCATATTTTTTAATTGCTCTGTCAACTTTTTTCTTATTGAAATATCAACAAGTTCAAAGTATATCAGTCATAATTTACATCTATAAATTTAACTGAACCTGAATAAATTGATGATATCATTCAACACAATATACACAAAATTATTCATGGCTATTTTTTAATTGTTTGATAAATTGTCTGTTATTGAATATCAACAGGTTCGAAGTACAGTTGTTTTGCTATTTCGAACCAAACATAAATTTTTTCATTATTTTTCTCTCTCTCTCTCTCTCTTTTTAATTTCAGTAAAATTTTCATACTCATTTTCCTCTTCACTTCAAAAATAATATATCAATAAAAATTCATAAAGTTCAAAGTATACAAGCCAAATATCAAAGTTCATGTGTACCAATGTGACCTTATACCACAGCATTTCTACGTGTGTCATCCAACCTGACCACTATATGCACTGCTCGATTAATCAGGATTAGCGAAAAGATTTGAAAGTATACATATATGAACAAGGTAGGGGATATGCAAGAGAAAGAGTGGAAGAAAGAGAGAAAAAAGATGTGGTCTGTCCCCCTTTCGACCACACAGTGTCCACTGGTCGCGCGCGCGTTGACCATCACTCATACAAAGCTGTCGGCCGGTCGTCACCTATAGCGCAGATCCTATATATGTATAAATACACGCCTTGTATAAGCCCGCGGGATTATTATACTGTCATTAATTTTGACGAGCGTGTAATCGTGGCGGACGGTCGGGGTCAGCAGACCGAGAGAGCGACGAACGTGAGGTCAAGCATGGAGGAGTATTCTCCAGACGAAGAAAGCTACATAACTATTGGCGTTTTAATCGGGATGTGCTCGGGAAAAGATTGCAATTGATTTTATTTTTCTTCATCATCATCACCATCATCATCATCATCATCATCATCATCCTTCTTTTTGCCATATTTCTCTATGTCTTTTGTGATTGCGCAAGGAAACTCGTGTCTCATCATTATCATCAACCGATCGAGTTCATCACGATCGAACAATTTTCTATACATCACGAAATCAACCGAGTGATTGTTGATTGATTGTGAGTAATTTCGGGCTATTAACATTGGTATCCACCAACAATCAAGATCATCTTGTTATAATATATGAAGACGTGCTTATATTATGCCATTATAAATATATATGATTCAATTCTCGTTTGATAAATAATATAATTGTGGCAAAAATTACCCGCTGTGAATCATAAATATTTATATTCTCATTTATTCTTCACATTGTTTATTTTATTAATGAGTAACAATTAATTTGCGTAAACAGATCGGACTCATCCCTTTGTTATGATGGTAATATTAATTTTTTTTCTGCATCTTCAGTGACGTTATTCTCCTTTGAAAATGTTCTCAGGCTTTTTCACCCTTAATAGCGATAAGTAGGGGATGCTGTGTCCTCTCGCGATCCGCAGGTCATCTCACATTTGATAGATACACTCATCTATCCTTTCTCTTACACCTTTACATCTCTCACTCTTACTCTCAACGTCCCTTGATGAGAACCAAGAAAACGGACTCATTGTCCTAATACACAGGACATTGCGGACCGTGTGCCAGGTGGTAGTGCATCCCATGATCGTCCCGAGGGCCATTAAGACCGTGGATTAATTGTAATGCAAAAGTTCCTGATGGCCAACGACGAAATTTTGACACATAGCGACCAACGGCCAATCGCGTCTTTGTATATGTCATACTCTCAATCGTCCCTTGACACATCCTGATTCTTCAGATGTCCTCTCCCAGTACGGTGATGGCCCGAATATTTTTTTCACTGGTTCGAAATAATTTTAAACAAAGGATCAGCGCGTAAAGATCTTGCTTTCTATGATGTTTCTTTCGCCAACGTTTCTTCCCATAGGACCGGAAAAAAAAAAGAATTTATATAATTCCACTGGTATATAATTCAACCCTCTCTGAAATAACTTTATTCCAAAACCAACAATAAAACAACTGACTGAAATATTATTTAAAAAAAAAAGAAGAAAATAAAAAAATAAAAATATCAAAAATGCGCGTGAAGGTCAAAGAAGTGAAATTCTCTGAGGTTGCCAAGGAAGGAAGGAAGCCCAGGGTTTCCCGGAGTGCTTTGAATATTTATCGCGTGAGAGTCCCGGGTGGACTTTGCGATTACGTATATAGAGGCCACTCTCTCTCTCTCTCCCTCGCTCTCTTACATTCTCTCCGTTCTTCTATACGTTTATTCTAGCCGTTATCGCCGCGTGCGGACACCAGAGAAACATCAACATATAGAAGAGAAGGAGAGAAAGATAAAAGCATGCGAAGCGAGAATAAGAGAAGAGTGGAGTAGCATTGGTGGCTTCTCCTAATACGGGCACATCGCTTTAAAGCAGCGAGGCAAGCAAGAGTGGATGGCTAGAGGGTGGTTTGCCACCGTGTGCGGACAAATGGAGAAGAGGGCGCGATATATATAGCGAATATGTGAGAGCAATGGAGAGAGAAAATGGAAAAGCGAGAGGTTTGTGTGTTGGACTGGGTTTTCGGGAGGAGGCCTGGTGATTCTAAGAGGTCCAGCTCTGTGTACACACATAAGCTCATACATATACATATATACATGTGAGCGCCACCATCCACCACCCTTGGAGGCGAGATGGAACGTAGAGGAAAGGACCTAGGCCATGAAGAGAAGGGGATGGCTCTGGTCCAGGGGGGTGCGAGTATTGATCTCGACGTCCCAACCTCCTTCTTTGCCACTACTATACCTCTTCCTCCTTTATCTCCCTCTTGTTTTCCCCCTAACTTCCCCCTTAGTTTTCCGACCACCGGCCCGGAAGGGTGGCTCGGGTGGGTAAGATGTCAGCGTGCGTACATACAAAGTAGCCTCTCTCGTGTCTCATATCGCTCTCTTGCTTCCTCTCGTTCTATTGTAGCTCTTCTCCCTAAACTCACAGGGCATCTACGCTGTTCATCCTCAGCCAAATACATAAATTTCTCATGTACGCCAACACGTCGCGCGTACATATGCAAATAAATATATATATATATGAGCGTTCATACTTGTGTCACACTGGCAGTCACGTAGATTTTCTTTTTCATCTCATGCTATTTTGTCTACGTCCGATTATAAGATGCACCTGATGCTCGCACAGATGTACATTTATTCAATCAGTGAGAATCATTGTGTACATGAGTATACAGTTCGATGCGCTTGGTGCTATTGAACACTTCGTGCTGAAGTTTTGAATTAAAACTTTAACATCGATGTCATTCACAATCGATTTTATATTAAATTTAATGATTTAAAGACAAATGTATGAATATTTCTTAACCCTTCATATGTTTGGGCTTTTTCATGTAAGGATTATGTATTATCGATTGTTGTTGTGATATTTGGCACATGCAGAGAGCGCTGATTCTGTAGCCAAGTTCGATCAAGATTTATGGGACAAAACTGTTGCATGAGGGTACAGAGATCAGGATATATACAAGATATATATATATATATTGAACGAACGAAGACATACCTCTCAAAATGTATGTATATATATTATATATATATTCATGCTATGTGGAATTGTTCGGATTCCACAGTCGCAAACAGCCAAACGTGTTATCCTGCCGTCTCACACCCCATTTTGTTGTATCCCCACGAATTTCTGATTCCAAATTCCTTATGTTTTGCTCCTCATTTCATCCAAAAGACATTCGATTTTGTATCTCTGATATAAACGTTCATCGCTCATCGATAAAATAACGAGTGGAAGAAAAAAAGAATTATTGGTTTCCGCGTTCAGATATTGCCAAATAGTCTTCATATATAATTTCCCTTCTCTACCGTCTGTTTTCTTGAGAGGGTCTTGTGAGGTCACTGATCTTTCAGATATGTTGTCCATCCATAACTCTGTCATGCGATGCCGATCCGGAAAGAGAGAGAAAATGCTTTTTTTTCTGCTGCGTGTTGTATAATTTGCTTTCATTTATTTTTTTTTTGTGATTTATGCACCTTTAATAGTGGAAAAAATAGAAGGGTTGTGTCGCGTTACATTTTCAGCCCATCATGATTGTTGTTTTTATTTTTTTCTATTTTTAATGTACATTGTAATTTATATCTTTTGTAATGCAAAGAAAATTTTCCTTTATAGACTTTCACGTTCCAATTGAATTTATTCTCCTGCGCTGTTTTTTTTTTTCAATTGCATTTTTTTTCTTTTCTTCATTCTATTGAGTGCATGATACAAACGGTAAAGTATTTAACAATAGACAGAGTCACGCATAGAGAGTACGAACGATCATATAATTATCTTCGACTAACGCGCACTCACGTTCGAACACTGTATTATCTTAGGCGCGGGATCGTAGGATTTCTTTTTCTCTCTTTCACTCATGACGTAAAGAAGAAAAGTGAATATTACGCGTGCGCTTGTACACACACCGGTGCTGGGGTTCGCGCGTGCTTCTACATAGATGTATAAGAATATTCACACATATGTATAGTCACACGCGTGTGTATATGACGTATAAAACAAAACTGAAGATGTTCGAGTAGGAAGCGAAGAAAAAAACAGAAATTGCCCGCGAGAAAGACGACGTAACGTGTCCTTGGGGAGAATTAACAGCCTTGGGGGATGTTTTTTGTTTTGTGTTGAGTATAACACTTTACCTTTATTTTTTTTTCTGTCACAAATATATTGGTAAATACATAGAATATCATCAACAATTCATGATATTATCTTATCTCTAATGGCTCTTTGATAGCTGGAAAGCCAAAGAATTATTTGAATATTTGGACTGCGAATAGAATGAATGATTGTTTAATAATAAGTAAAGTAATTTGTGTAGTGTGGAATATCATTAGCTTAATTCCCAATTAGTGAAAGATTGGGGGGGCATAACGTATTTGGGTGGATATATGCAAGGCAACAGCACACAGACTCCGTGAATAAATGCGGCTAAACGAAGGTGTTTGGGTTATATCAAGTATAAATTTCTTGTAAAGGGCATGTAGGGGGACGCCCTAAATTGGCGGCCAATGTGTGACCTCTGCTTCCCTATTTCCCCATCAATTATATCTAGCTGCGATAGCGCGCTGGAATGACCGAGGTAATGAATTTTCTCAACACACGCGCTCACAAATGCAATCACCCATCCACTTATATAGATATCTCAAATCGGGGTAACATGAAATGAGATAAGGAATGAGGAAAAAATAAGTAAAAGCTAGGAATTTTTATAGCTGTAATTGAACATTTGAGTTAATTGGAGAATAAGAGTTTTGCTTCCTGTGAGTTGACAATACTAAATGAATTTCTAACTCTCATTGATTTTATATGATTTTTTTTAACTCTTTTCATTCATAATTGATATGAAAATCGGTCAAGTGAGGTATTTATATACGTGCAATAGAATTTTGATCAATAGTTTTTCTAACATATGGGTATGAGTGGGAGCATTGGAAACGAAGAATCGATGCACATAAAATCGAAAGGGTTATATGACCCTGGGTATTTATTTCAGGGTCAGTTATACTGAATTTAGGTCGTAGTAGTACTTACGGAAGAGGGTAGTAGTACTTGCCAAGCTCGTATAAAAAGTTATATAAAGCGCTCAGGGAGTTTTCTCCGTCTCTGTACTTTACACGAAAATTACAATCCAGTTAGTGAGTTTATTCGATGTTACCTGTCTAGTAAAGTTTTCTAACTTGTGCCGTTAATTTATTTTCATGAACATAAATAATTACACTGACACCTACTTAATGTACAGCCCTATAATATATTCACTGTACTATCTAGATGTGATAATATCCAGAACTGTCACAACTTCTCAATTCACTAATCATTCAGGGCAAAAGAATCGAATCATTTATGAATTTTCTCCTACTCTACAAAATATTTTCGGTACTGTAACATTCAATAAACTCACTCCTACCACATAAAACTAATTTCTCATAACAATTATGCAAAAATAATTTCCTTTCCCTCACCACAATGTAAATTTTCTCACGAATAAATACAATTCACCCTAAACTACAAATCGCTGCATCTTCAGACATAAAATTATACAAAACCCCAAGTTGAAAAGTGCGAATAATTAAATGCTACGACTTTCGGAGTAATATCTCATCACGGCGCCTCTTTCAACTTTCACTAGCGTCGTCGCGCCAATACCAAGTGCACATACATACATGTTTAAAGTCAAGAGAGTTTATATGGCGAGGGTGCGGAAGCCACTGTCCAGAATTGTGTTCACAGAGAAATTGCACGCGCATACACTCATTCCTCGTCTAAGTAACTATCGTCCTTACATTTGTTCACATCATATATATACACACATATATATTATATATATATATGTAGCATATATGTATATTTGCATGGGAAGCCACCCTCATCCTCGTCGCGTCCACGATCCCGAAACCCGTGTGGCTCCAGAAGCAATTTACATGGCACCATCTCACCGCGCAGAGGGATGAGACAACGTTGGAGCATTGTAATTCAAGTAATGTAAGCTTTATGCAAAATACATGTTAGTTAGAAGTGCACAGGAGATAGAGCTTCATCCTCCCCCTCATGTTCTTCTCCTTTTGCCAACACCCTCTTGCCCTCTTATATGTATCTACTCCCGACCTGCTGACGCTTCATCCTACTCTTCAAGAATATATATATACAAACGTACGAAAGGATATATATGTGTGTGTGTGTGTTTTATACTGTCTCACTTTCTCTCGCGATCTCGTCTCTTCCTTTGTCACTATTTCGTGTAGAATTTTCCCCGCTCCCGGAATTTTCCCGAGGGTAAAGCCTGGACAGCGCCACTATCTCACTCCTGGTATATATGTTTGTTCCCTTTCGTCCACACGCCTTTTCTAAAAATACAAGGCAACGCGCGCGACTGTAGATTATGGTGTGCGTGGATATATGTATAAATAAATACATAGGGATGTTTTCACCCTCACTTTGAAAGTTTTGGCATTTGCGAAATTGAACGCAGTGTTGTGTGGCTTTGTGAAGGAGAAAAGAAATAAATACATGCGCGGAGAGTTGCAATAATAATACGGATGACTGCTACATCTTTGATTGTTGACTCTTTAAATAACTGTCTATTGATTTGATACAGTGAGCAAACAGTATTAATATAAGTACCCTGTAGCGTGGATCAAATAATTCTCTATTGTTATTTTGTCCATTCTACTTCAACAGTATTTTTAATTGTCAAGAAGATCATATTTATTTTCTGTGTATCTTTCTTTTTTCCACCTATTTTATATGAGAGACACATTCGAAAGTGTTCACGCGTACGCACGTAAATCCAACGGGTGCGTCTATGTGTTCCGCTTCATTGCTCCCTCATTCAACTCGCCATAAGTTCTTCCCATTCTGCCTCACACATCTTTTTCATCGTTAGTTTCTCTATCTCCTTTTCCGCCTTCCAACTCACTCCTTCACTTCTCCCTGTAGAATTCGCTCTTCTTCCATTTTCACTCCCCTTCTGTTTCCATCGTTCCCACATCGCATAGTTATATCTACTCATCCCCCTACATTGGATCGGTCTCTTGACCAAGGGTGTACGTGCGCGCAGGACCAACATGGGCGTACCGGTGGGTTTTAAGAAAGTTCCATGAATATTTTACCATGACATAAATACACTGTTGATATCGTTGACCGTCGTTTATCCTACTCTAGACACGACGCTAATCGGTCCAAGAGGATTGCGATCATTTATATATTATACACAAGTCCCCATTTGGATCAAGTTTAAATAAAAATAACTGTGTTACAGTTTTTTTCTTACTAATGATTAATTTATAATTGTTGAACGAGGATAAAAGAATATCTATGTATGTATTTGAAAGAGTGAAGGCACTTTTTTATTTATCGTTGCTAACATAAATGGCTTTGTTGTTCTAAGAGAGTAAATTTCTCTTGGGTGAATAATAATGTTGTGACGATAATTTTATGCAGATTGGAGAGAAGGTAAATGTTTGATGGAGTCGTCGTTGCTGCTACGCCAATGGCTGCGAGGGTGTTGGCTGGACGTAGGAGTGAAGGGGTTGCTGTATATGTAAGTACATAGATTTATATATATAGATATATATATAATATATGTGAGTATATAGTAGAGACGCTGTCCGTAGCACGCGAAAATTCGACGGCCGTCTGTGTATACTTTTCTGAAAAACGTCGAAATGGACTTCGTAAATAAACGCCGTGGGTTTATCTCACTCTCCCTCCTTTTCAATTTAGCATCCCAGGGTCTCAAATCCGCCCAGTCGAGTCTGCAATTGATGGATCAAATCCCTAGTATTTTCCGTGAAGAAAATCTCCTCAAGGTCTTAAATGACTTTGGTTACTGTAAATCTCGTAAAATTTTATTTCAAAGTGATTGAAAAAAATTATATCTCTGCGAAACGATTGCGAAATTTATTCTTCGAAGTGCTAGATAAGAAAAACAGGAGTTGAACGTGTGAGATGTCTCATTCGAGTTTATGGGACACGAGCAAACAATTTGTAGATATGTGAAATTACTCTCATGACCTGTATATATAGTTGGTTTTAGTTAGAAACATGCAGTAGCGGAAGTTACGAGAGTCGAGAAAACTTTTGCGACCCCTCGTGTTAGCACCTTAACCCTGAAATGTACGTTGGGGAGGGACTTTAAAGGTCTCTACTGGCAGTTGAAGGTTATATTTTAGAACTTGGCTTTTAACTCAAACGAAGAAAAATTTATCACGAAAATTTTACTCACATTATTCTATAGCATAATATTGCAATTTTTTTTCTTCATGCGCATAATCACTATACCGCTCTCAATTGAATAAGATATTTATTCTATCTTCCATTTCCTGACAAAACAAAAAACTGGAAAATATCGCGTCCAATTTTCAGGCGCCAACGTTGTCCAACGAAGTAATAGCCGTTGGCAAACATACATATTTCTAGCAAACAGACATTAAAGTAAACATTTATGTTTAATACATATAAATAAGCATGAGCACTTCTTCAGTATCTCAATCGCTGTATATTTCGCGTGTCTCGCAACATACAATCACACAGGATTTTGCTATTTACACTACTGAGAAACGATCACGATATGTTTTTTTTTTCATTTTTCTCCTTCGCAATATTTCCCATGACTTCAACTCGATATTCTATACATATGATATACTATTCGTACATAATATTCCAAGTCACCATCTATATATACGTACAAAAAAAAGTATATTGGTAAAGTTGAATAGACTGCACCAAATATATATATTATGTATTTCGGAATTTCCGTTCGATTGCTCACACAGAATTGCATTTGAAAATTCAGACCACCATTTTAACATTGTAATTTATAAATAATGATGGCAGCAAATTTATTGAGAACGATTTTCAAAATAACATCAATATAAAATAGTTGAAATATTAATTTGCAAATTAAAAGTGATGGATAGAGCATATGCGCGCGAGAAAACAAGTTATCTATGCAATTAATTATATTCCATGAGTCTGATAGCGATGTTATACCACGAAAATCCTAATTTGCATGTCTACCAAAGTCTAGAGAGGATGCTTATATATACCACGAACGTTAGACCAAACTCACCATCGTGTATATTTGGATGAGGGGAATATAGTGTGTGTATGAGTGGGGTGTAGGGGAAAGAGGAAGAGAGCTTGTGCTAAGATTGTAGAAACGACTTTCGCCGCGGGGGTTGCTACCCGGCGAGTGGCCGAGTTGTGCGAGCAAACTAGGGGTTGCAAACCACCCACACTACTTCTGGAGATGAGCTACGGCTAGTTTTGACCCCCTCTCACGTTGCCCAGAAATTACCCCTTATCTACGGGTGTGCAAGGCCACGTTTACTCAAGCCGAATCCTTAATGCTCAATCTCGAGATAAACGCTCTCTGGTTTATTACAGGCGAATACTCATTTCTATACATATACAGCATAGCCACGTATAATATATGACATAGGGACACCAAGGGAATTTCATATTGTCAAATTCAAAATTATTTATTGTACATTATGAGGTAAAATATGTATTCTATATTCAATAAATGTGAAATATAGAACAGGAATGTGAAATATGGTTGTATATTCTGGCAATGGATTGAGAGTGGATGTTTAATAAAATTTACAGCGGATTAGGTCAAAATTTTGACCGTAGTCTAACAATTACCATTTCTACGTGAATTATACAGTTATGGTTGCGAGATGTTTCATCATTTCTCGCCCTTTATTTCTGCTTTCAAATTATTTGTCGGTTGACTCAATAAATGATCATGCCCTACGTAGTGATGCGATGCATCATGACTAGTAATTGATCGTTGAATATAAATGTGAATGCTGTTGGGTTGTCGTATTCATGACAATTAGTTGGAAAAGTTTTATATCCGGAAAGTTACTGGAAAATATCGATTTCTATTTCACACTTTAATTATAGTCTCAAAATGTGATTGTTTTCTAAAATTCAATTGGCTGTTATTCAATATGGTTTGAATTCCTCAACTAGAAATTTATAATAATTTCTATGAAACTGTGTTTACATTACTTCCACAGTTGATTCAACAATTTCCATTGTGACTAATAATAAGAAACAAATTGAAACAGACTTTTAAGTGTCATCTATTGTGCTCGCGATCTTCCTCTTCACTATGCGCGTAATAAAATCACCTTTCTTCTCTCACTGTTTCTCTCTTTTCCACTCTATCAAATAATCTTCGCTCATATATCGTGTTGGAAATGGGGGGGTTACGCGAGACGCTTGACCAGGCCTCCGCGAGAATCGCAAATCGATCGAGACTCTCTCCCCACGTCTCTATCTCGCCTTTGCCATTCCTCTTAGCCCCGGCACCCCATACTGAATCTCTCCACCATAACATATATATATACACACATGCACACATTCGCCACTCTTCCCCTATTCTGGCGAAATCCACGCCTCGACTCCGGACCGTAGAATATTCGCGACGCGAAGATTAAACCACGCGCACGTATACACTACCCCTATGGTTTGTGTACGCGTGAATCCACATGAAACATTCTTCTACACATATATAAATATACAGGGTGTCTTACAGTTCATAGTTCTGCGTGAAATTAAAAATTCAGCACCGCATAAGATTGATTATGCAAGTCTTACGATGAAATTCAGTTATTGTTCGGTTGCAAAGAGAATTATTAAAAATTGAAAGAATATCCCTAACAGTAGTTTATTGGAAAAGGTTACACGTGGACTCTGACTGATTTGTCTTGTATGTACTCAGACCCTATTGAAAGCTACCAAATTTCATTGCACAATTTGTAGAATCATTGTGCTGTTGTGGAGAATTCTTGATGTTGCAGAAATCCATAAGCTCTCGGTCACCCTGTATATAAATACAACCCCACCATTGCCATTACATGTATATATACGAATACCTATTCTAACGTATACGAGTAAATCGCACGTCACGTCCGTATACGCTCGAGGCTCGTGGTACATGCCAACGCGCCTAGAATGTAATTAAGATAAATTAGCGTTAAGGGGAATTGGGCTAAAGTCTCAGTGGTGGTAGTAGGAAAAGCGAATCTCCACATCAGGTATATACATATATCGTATGTTACATAACATTACATATATATATATGTATAGATGTATATATAAATATACATCGGATGAGAGCATGAGTGAGAACTAAGGGAGGTACAAGGGTGGAAGATTGCGGAGAAAGGGCGTTGATGTTATACTAGAGGAGTCCGTATTTTGGACGAAACTAGAAGTGGTGGACGAGCGTTAGTAACAGCGTTTCTCGCGAAGAGGGATGAAACAACCTCTGGTGACTTTGGTGGAGGCGGAGGTGGAGGTGAGATGGTGATGTTAGTAGTAGTTGGAAGTAGTAGTAGGAGTAGTTGTGATGGTGATGCGATGATGACGATGGTCTTGCACATGTGTTTGTACACGCGAAATTGGGTGGCGAGGTGGTCGAGTAAGTTTCATCGTTCCGTTATACCAAAGCCCAAGCTAACGAGAGACGCTTTGCTGGACTATACTATGTATACCGTTAACTCTTCGTCTAAAACTTGCCAAGAGATATAGGTATATACGTAGGAACCAGAAGTTGCGAAATTGAAATTTGATAAATTCCATCTACCATACATAATCTTCAAATATCTAAATACATCACTGTATAATGATCATGAATATTACGTAGTCGAAATTTTCGTTTCACTGTTCAATCAGCAATACGATTAATCTAGAAATAGCAGTAGTGATCTGTTTGATCTTTTCTCTGGGTGCATTTGCACAAAGATATGTTGAAACAAACCAAATGTATCAGTCGGTTTTCTTCAGGAAAAAATTTAAATTATTCCGTATGAGAGGGTGACTCTCAGGCGTTATAGGCAATAACAAATTTGTGCTGACTCAAAAAAATTTCTTCATAAAGAAATGATGTCAAAGCAGTATTTTATATACATTGTGCGTGACTTTACGAAGATTCAGTACATGCAACACGTCTTATTTCCTCTGTCTAGTGTATAACGTGAGGGAGACTTGGTTAAATATACATATATACATGTATACATAGATATATAGATATATAGAATATATCGCACGTCCGCCAACAAGAGCATCGAACAACCGGAGGTTGAACAATGCCTCAGGGAGGCAATGCTGCTGATGGACGCTTCCGATAAGTGAACGCTTGCAATTCTCTCTGCTTTCATATTCCCTACACCCTTATATGCACATATAGCTATGTGTCTCGGCGTATACACATAGATATGTTGCATATACTATCTTTCTCCGAGCCATTATGCTATTTAATTAATCGAGTCATTTGCATCAGCTCCGTTCTGAACATATACATATATATATCTATATTAGCAATAATATAAAAAAACCTACGTGATTGATTGCATTTCTCGTGCAGTCAATTCGTGATTTTGATAATCGTGGATGTAAATATATATATGTATATTTGCATGTGTGCATGCATGTATGAAATCAATGGTGAGGTATTCGAGAGATATATTATGTGTCATGATAGTGTTGGGCTTATCTCAAAACTCGGAGTCAGTCTTAAAATCCAATGGTCAGCAATTCAATGGACGGGCAATTTCCTTGATTGAAAAGGACTGGTCGAGTGCTCGTTAGAGACTATTTCTTCTTTTTTATCTCAGTTACCTTCTAAAAAAAAAAAAAAAAAAAAAAAGAAAAAACAAGAGGAACAAAGAAAAAGGGGAAAAAAGAAAAAAAGCAGTTGGGTGATTTATCGGATGTGGGAAATTTTTTATTTCAATGGAATTGTCATGTCATTAAAAAATATTGATAATGATCAAATTAAAGAGAAAACTAATATTTTAATCAAATAAAGGAATAATATAATGGCGGTGATTCTAGAAAAGACTTTGAGCTATAATTGTATATATGAAGTGGTGTGAAAGGAATGACAATATATCTGTGGTATATGTATCAAAGCCACAACAATGATGGATCAGGAATTGATCTTTTCGTATAGAAATATGTATTGAATACATTCTATACATGTATATATGTATATATATATATATATATGTGTATTTGATGAATATGGGGGGGGAATGATCGAAATCTTTTAGAAATGAATGGAGCAGAATTCTCGTATATAAAAAGGTTCATATCCCGACCTGCCTTGACATAGAATATCGTCGAGTATCAGCAGGAGTCACCCCATATGGCTAGAAAAATGCCGAAACAACCCTCAACTAACCAAGAGAAATCGGCTCTCGATCCTCATTCAATAAACACATCACTAGTATTCTTAGTTATTAATTTTCCTGCTCCATATTCTCGAAATTGAATCCAAATACAAAAATTATTGTATTGAATCAACATCTTCATTATGTTGTGATTGGAAAATGAGGAATGTTACAGAAATCTTGTGTGGATTCCTGACTAAATGTCTTAGTGCGTCGCACGCCCTTATTATGACTGACTGTCTAGGATATTCACGCTGATGAGTATGAAATGGGTATTTCCATTTAGTTTTGAATCATTAAAAATGACTCATTATATTGTCAGCACAATTTATTTCAGAAGATAAAATTAAAAGATAAATAATAGGAACGGGGGGAAGACTGATGTATGAATTTCACAAACTATAACCATTTATTTTCATATTAATTTCAACTCAGAAATCAATTTCGTCCCTTGCAGTTTGCATCGCATCCTTTCAGTCACTGAGTAATATCTTTTAGATGATAGTAAATCGTGTCTATTTTATTTATATATAATATGGCACATGGCATTTTTAAATGTTTACATCAATCCATTCTGATTCGTAAATGCCAAGCTAGAGAGTTATAGAGCATCATAGAAATTCGTATATTTTATGACAACAGGAGAAAAAAAAATTGACGTACAAACCAATAATAAATAAAAAAAAGAAAAAGGGAGCGAGACGTGCGTGGTGAAGGAGCGAAAAAAAAGGCGTCATTGCGATAAATCATCCAGGACGACAGGCATTAAGAGACATAACGATGTGTCTCTCCTCTCGTTCTCAACTTGGGTGTGCATTGCACAAAACGACTTTCTCACACTTTTGGCTTGTGGGACAAACCAATGAGGTGTTCGTGGTGATTTGAGAGTACATATAGTGTATCCATTCGGGATCAATCGACAAACTGGCACAAAATATACACGTACATACACAAAATGCCATGATGCATTAGAGTTTATGCAGTTTGGATGATTGATGAATGTAACAGGACAATATAAATATATCCGTGACATATACACACATACATACACGTATAATAAATATATTTATCCTGCAAAATATATTTTCTCACTGCACAAATATATATTTATTCTTCAATTTACACGAATATAATGGTATTATTAACTGGCGCCATTTAAAAATTTTCGGGAACAATTTATAAAGCGATTACTGAGTTCATAATGACTTAGTACGGAATTCACATCATCATCTTGCGTTAACACATGAATGTTGTGAGATGATATGTATTTAGAGGGAAAATTGGAACTTGAAGCGTACCCAGAAGTCATTAGTAAATTATGTACTATAGAGTGATTAAAAATTGATTGTCTCGTTACATTAAAATACAAATTGAATACAATGATCCGACAATTAAACCTCAGATGATGTACTTGTCAAATAGTTATGCGCGTTTTCCTCTTGGTATTCTGGCAACGGCAATTTGTATATTTTCCTTTACTCTTTTGTATTCTATGTCAGGATAAACTACGATATTGTCGTACGTCATTTGTTTATTTTTATTATTTGTCATTTTTGTCAGTTTGAAGTTCATCATGTTAATATAAACGTATGGAATTTTTATTTTCAGTATTTACTGTTGAGTGTTTTAAACATGTTATCATGTTCAGTCATTTCATATATGTATGTGTATAATGTGCGAGAGTTGTGAGTTATTATCATTTATTATCGAGAGGAAGCGATAATCGTGTGTATCAACAAACCTTCGCCTTCATTCGGTTAAGGGTCGCAAACAAAGGCATCATCAACAGCTTAACATATTCATGCGTGTATATGTGTGTATGTATACGTTGTGTGGTTTATATATAACTTCATGGTTACATGAAAAATAAAAAAAAACCAAGTGTTAGAACGCTGTAAATATTATCGAATGACTGAGGTAAAGTAGAATTAGAATGAGGGGGAAAAATGAGCCAGTGAAAAATTTCTTGATTCTAGAATAGTAATTATATTGAGATAGAAATTTTGAAATTTATTCAGTGGAATGTTTAATATGAATCTTTTCGATAGACTTCTCTATATCAATTGAAATAATATATGGTGATGAATTGAAAAATCGGATTTTATGATCAGTTATTTTTCATATACATATTTTCTTTCATTTTGCTCTCTATTTATTTGAGAAAATCTATTTTGGAAATTCATTCCATTCTTTTGACAATATGACAAAAAATATGTTATACTCGTTGATAACAAAGCGTAAATAAGTGACAATGACGTCAAGGTTGAGAACAAAAGACAGTGTTGATGTAGATACACGGATCGATCATTCGATATCGATTGCACACAGACTCACACATGGGTATACCGATACGTAGAATATATATCGAAAGTTTATAATGTGAATACAATTTCCGAACTGGTCGCGAAGAGCAGTCGCTCGCGGGGACGGTATTTCAGTATTTACCAATAGTATCGATGATATTTCTCCGTGTTTTGTTTTTTTTTTCACTCCTTTTTCTATTTATTTTTTATTTTTTTGTATGAGATAAAAATCTCTCACGGGACGTAGCCGAAAATTATAGGTTTTCGCAGTTTGAATTATTTCTTTCTCGATGCGCGATGAGAGAGGAGCGGGCGGCGGCGACGACTGGTTCAAGTGAGATGGCGAGAGGTTTGAGAGAATGAATATTGGTTAGATGTGAGTGCGAGGGAGACGTGAAAGAGGAAAAGAAAAAAAGTAATGAAGAGAGATGAACGAAGAAGCGGGAGACCGCCTCGTACCTCGACGCTTCTCAACAACGATACACTCTCGTGTTATTTTCTTTCTCGCTTATTCTCTTTTCTTCATTATTTTTTTTTATTTGTATACATATATTTTTATTATTGTTATTCCACCATTTTATTTCATTTTATTTTATTATTTTTCTTCAATGCATTCGTGTAATCAAGCGAATGAACGAATGAAATAGTTTCCCCATCTCTACTCTCTACCGCGCCCCCGCTTAACTCTTCATCATCTTTATCCGTGTGCAAGAGATGAAATACCAGTTAATCCGACGGAAACGCGCTAGCGAACTTTAATTGTGCCGAATACCAAGAGGAACAAAAGAAACTGCGCTCAAGGTTAAGGCAAATCGCGCGCCATGGATGACGTCAGGATGCAGTTAAACTAGTTTTAGCTTTTGGGCACTGCGAGTTTGGGGCCGCGACTTAACTTGTTTGAGAGACAAAGGAGACGATGCCTCTAACACCGTATCAACTATATATGTATATAGGCTTTTGTGATTTAATTATAAATTAAATGCAATTGTTGCCGATAATTTATTGGTTGATCTTGATGAAATCAATGGGGTCTTTGCAGAATGTTACTTCACATTCAACATATAATTACCAATGTGATTGTTTAAGTCACTTATACTGACCACTCATATGTAAATTAGATTCAGAGCATCGACGTCACATTAATATTTGATCGGATGAAGATATCGGCAATTAAACAGCATCCCGGAAATGCACCAATAATATAAACGTTGAGGTTCAAATATTTGGTGCCAGATCTTCCTTGCAAATAGTTATTCTTGGGTCACATTAATTATGTAAAGTCTCCATTTTTGTATGCGGAAATCATCCACATCTCAATGTCAAACTTTTTTGTTTAATAGAATTTTATATGGAGAGCATGTGGAAAAAATTCAAAATTTACTTCTAAAACATTCGAATCAAACAAAGAGATTTAACAAACGACATAATCTTATTTCATAGACTATTTAAGTTACTAATTAGGAAATATAGCAGTTTATATAATACGCTACACATTTATCGTTTTGAATAAACACAAATTCATATAAGCAGTAAATATGTAAATAAATAATTTTTAATTGAATCAATACGTATATTTTTGAGCAATGGACTTTGTTCATCGGCCTTGAACGTCAATGAGTATTAAATTCATGTCAAGTTTCCATCTTGACTCTCGCACATCAACGATCAAGCATAGATTTCATGCTTATATGTATACATATATATATATATATACTAAAACACACATATATTCATACATCCATGTAACATAAAAATAATCACTGTAAAATATTTTTTTCTCTCGATGCCATGAATTTTTTCTTCTCTCTTCATTCTCCTCTCATTTGCAATTATAATATGTAATGAAGCAAAATTAGAAAATCAAGTCTCTGAGTCAGATGTGAATGAGAAAAAAAAAAACAAGTCAATTACCATATAAAAAAAATACGATTGAAAACCATATACATATAAGAGTGTGTATATAAATTGAGTGAACGTGTTATGCGCGGGGGCACAAGAATGAAGAAAAGAGAATATGAAGAAAAGAAAAAAAGATAAAAAGTCGTCGGTCTCAAGTCATATAACGTCAAGCGAAAATTATAACAACCGTGTATTTCGCGGACGGTAACCCAGCAATCATACAGTGGTCCAATTACCATAAGAAGGGCTCTAATTTTACACAATGCTTCTCTTTCCGTCGCGCGATTGGGTCTGACCATGGGCAACCACCTCACTGCGCACGTGTCGACATATATCGTCTATAGTTTTGTGGCCTAGGGACCACCGATCGTCTTTCACGATTTCTCAATAAATTTTTCAATGGCTATTCTATATTCCCGGTTATGTTCTTTTCCGGTCCCTCGACTTTGTGAAGAGGGAAGAAAAAAAAAACAATAAAAATATTTGATACCGAACCGGTAATGCGCGACGCGCACTCTCGTGTTCCTTCCTCAATAGTATTCTATCCCACTTCTCTTTTCTTCGTCTTATCGTTTTCTCGTTGGCTCTTGCATGAGACCTTGAAAGCTGCCTAAACCCCTTCTCTGAAACGACGCTGTTTCCCATCTCTCGTTGAGTTCTTTGCGCTACTGGTGTATGGTATGGTATGAGAGAGGGTGAGACAAAATAAACGTTTCTGTATAGAGGTTTATTTTCTCAGATTTAAATTCACCGTGCTATCTCGAACCCCTCGTACTGCTATATATAGCAGCATATTTTCTACGGGTAGAAAAAATTAATGAATTCAACGAAACAAATTATTTTCTCTTTAGTAAAAAACAATCATTCATAGTTCTCGTTTTTTTTTATGTATTGTTTTTATTCCAAAGATTGGAATTGCAAATTATTTATTGCACTGAGTTATATGCATGCGAGTAGTTGATTATCTCTAAATCTAGTTTTTCGCATTGCAATAAACACTAAATCAGATAGGTATTGATTCACCGAAGCGTGCACACCACCTGAGGTGCACGTAACCATCGTTACAATTGGAAATTCTTTTTTCACGATTGAACAATTGCTTTAAAAAATGAATTCACTTCCAACTAGCGATTGAAGAAAAAAAACTGTTTTATAAAATTCTACGTATAGTACTTCACTCATTAAAATGGAAGATAATGAGTTCATATTCTTATTTAATTCTTTTTCATTTTTTGAGAATGGAATGTTGAATTATTCATCTTATTGAATTATATGCATGCGAGTACATGTTAATTTTTTCTCCACTTTACTTTCTTTCTTTTAATATATATATAATGCGATATACATCATATGCATATAAGAGAAAATAAAATGTCAGTGAATATGGAAGTCAAGAGAGTGAAACATTATGTAAAGTTGATGCGCGAGAAATTGCGGAACCGAATGAGGAAAAAGAAGAGTGGATAAAAAGCACGTAGCTCGTCGGCCTAGAGAGAATGATTAAAATTTCAATTCATTTTCCGCATGAACTGACTCAGCCCTTCATGGCCCGCCAGCTTTTCTCAGTCTTCTCATCCTCACTCATTCACTCGTCTCTCCACATTTCTCGTGTACTACAGAAGACTCGACCTCAGCCCATATAATTCACCGTCCTCATTTTACTATCATTCTCTCACTCTGCCTTTGACTGTCTATATTATATGTACGTGTGTCTGTCTCTTTTGCTTTCCTGTACTACTTCCCCTGCGATTCCCCTTCTTCTGCAACTGAGGTCCACTTCGTTATAATTTCCTCTGATGATACACTTCGGCCCCTCTGATTTCAAGCTGCCACCGGACAGATATTTTTATTTTCTTTCACTGGGGGCTGATGGAGTTATATATTACATAAATATATATTCAAGTTATATTCTCCAACTCTTGTTCCATCATATTCATATACTGATGACGTGAGAGTGCGTGAGAGAGAGAGAGAGAGTGAGAATGCGCAAGATTCCTGACAGTTTTTTTTCTTTCAACAATATATTTTCATTATTGAAATCGATTTTATTTCAATTAATTCTAATTGTCCCCCTCTTTCAATTGGTTTCCATTGTGGGAATAAATTCCGTGTAATCTTCGGGTTAGTGGAGCTGAGTGCATTTTTATACAGTAATGAAATAGCGAAGAGAGCGAATAATATTTGAATATTAGGAATATTGAATACACAAGAAAACGAATGATTGGAAGTCTTGAACGTATTCAAACTAATAACTGGGGGAATATTCTTTCATTTGCATATGGAAAATATAGTGAAATGGTAAATTTAACTGAATGAATGCAAAAGTTTTTTGATGAATTGCAAAAATTTTAATTCATGAAAAAACTTATGAAAAGTTTTTCTTCATATTGTTGTAGTGAAGAAAAAAACCATTTCATCAAAATTTTTACATGTAAACAGAAAATTCTTACAATACTCTTACACATTTTTTGCATGCGTTTACTCGTTATTCATCACCTTCTCGTTCTAATTCCATTTCAACATCCTTGTAAGTATTTTTATCTCGAATATTTGCATATGATTCACTATGATTCTTGTCCCTATTTTTTTCTGTCTACGGACAAAATTATTCACTTGTCCACCTTTTTTTCTCCAAGAATACATTTTACACTGTATTTTTCATCTAACACAGAAATTCTCATATATATAACGAAAGGAGAAAAGGAAAAAATGTACACCTGAATGAATAGCATGAAATGGAATATGGTGATACACTCTGGTAGGAATGCACAGTGTCACACATGTCACGAGTGAGCAGGCATTTTTTTACTTTTTCTCTTTTTTACCAATGTTCCAAACGTCGTGCCAAGTATATATATACTCATATACACTCGTACATAGATATATATATACGTGAAGGAGTATGGAACATTTGCGAGAAAAGAGTAGTGTGGGTAGACGCCTGGATTTCCTTAATAAAATGGGGCCCAAACGCCACGCCAGCGAATATCAGGCTGATAGTGGCACGGTCAGCTCAGCGTCCACCGACATGAAAATGCTTGAGGGGTTGCTAGGGGAGAGAAATCTCCAAGCGGATGGCTGTGTTGCTTAGGTTGATTCAATCTGACACCAAATCCCCTCCTACCTTCCAACTTCATATTCACCCTCCTTTTATGTACACGACTTTCAATTCCCTTCGATGTGTATTGTAGAAGTGTGATATGCTCGGAGAAAAAAAAACCCATCTAGTACATTCAGAAATAAACATGAGAAAAAAAAAATAATTGAATTACCTAAGGAATTACTCCACTGCAGATACTATTTTAATTTTTTTTGTGTCATCTCTCTGTTCCCCATCGATTGTACAATTGATTTCGTTAAATGAAATAGATTTCATTGAGATACACCTTTAATTTTAAATGCAGTATTGTATATGGTCCAAAAGATTTGTCTCAACGCAAGAACATAATTTTGAATCAAACTTAAAGTGTATTGTAACACAAAAAATATTGGTTTCCATTCGCAATTATATTTTTTTGGAACAAATAGTTTTTTCCTCAGGTGCAGAATTGATGAATATTTATGGACGTTTATATCTGACATTCTCTTATAAATATATATAATTATATATTTGATGCATATCAGTCTAGTGTTCATGTGTTTGTATGCAACGAATGTATATATTCTTGAGACACAATGGTAAGTTCAAATGTGAGTGTCATCGAAGTGAAAACACATACTTATTATGTCTCGAAATAATTGAGTAATGGATTGAGACAATCCTTGAACCTGGGACTAATCGACAATCATGAGTCATGAGTTATGGAAAACAAAATGACGAAAAGAAAAAAAAAAGAGCTATATAATTATTATGATGATATATAAATTAAAAGTTTATATAAATATATACACCGATACACATACATTTATTCGATTGTATTCCATTCGTTTATACTTTCACCAGCCGGCCTCGATATTTAGCCGCACATTATAAATACACAATCAACGAAATTTATTAATCGAGTTCATCGTATATAAATGAAGACGATAAACTATAATGTGTGCATGCAAGAGATTCCTATCCTGTCTGCGGCTATATCCAACGTAGTAGACAATTTTTCACCCAGATTTGAATAATCCTGTGTTAAGAAGAAGAAAAAATGAATAAGTAAATGAAGAGAAAAAGAAAAAAAAGTGGAAGACATTATAAATAAAATTGGCGACCTCGTTCAATCTGTCATCGAGACTTCGCTATTCCATTAAAATCGACTCACCCATCGACTAAGCATGTTGCCCACACACGGTGGGTACGTGTCACTTTTTTTTCTTTCAACTTTTTTTCTCTTCATATTCTTCCTCTCAATATAACTCTGGCGATCAAACAGGAGTGAAAAAATGAGTGAGAGAGAACTATATACACACAACGCAGTGCAACACGATAAACATATTTATGGGTATATAGCGAGTAGTTGAGGGAAAGGAGGGTAAGAGGGATGACGTATTCCATATGCAAAGTGCACAAGTCCGGGGCTCGGCTTCACAACATGGATAAAAAAGTTGGCACGAAAAAAATTGCAAGGTTGCCGCAGAGATTTTTTATTTACGCAAGAGTGACGAAGGCTGTATGCCTATCGTCGTCGTCGTCGTCGTAGTCGTCGTTGTTATTGTCGTTACGATGTCACAACGCTTGTCCTAGTCTTTTCTCCCAACAATATACCGATCTGCTCGGGTCATTGGCTGTAACGTGTGATGATAACGTTCGCGTGAACATTTTAATACATGCACACCACCAGGTATAATTTTTTTTCCCCATTTTTTTCCTCTTCTTTTTTCGTTTACTTTTTTATCGGGAAAATGTAATTCAATCTGGTGAATATTACTGAATGCTCTGCCCAATGTGCTTAATAGTTGTCTTGATTTACCTGAGAATATTAAATCGCCCTTCTGGTCTCCGATCGCATTACGTATACATGTGGATATCATAACATATTCTTGAGCAATTTATTTGTATACAAAGTTTCTTTTCGTACATAGTTCGCAGTGAGTGCGATGAACTTTTCGGTCAAGGATAAATTTACTCTTTTGTTATGATGGAGGTGCACTATAGAGCGCGATCAAATTTGTATACACAACAATCTTGATCATGTTTCCATTTTTGTTTTTCAATAATATAAATGTTGGTTTATACTATTTATAACTCTTTAGACTACATTGGTCAACACCTTGTCATATATTTACGCGGCGTACGGTACATACAATTTGCCAAATTATCTTGGAGTAGTTAAATGTGATGAATCACACTGAGGCAATATTGCATTACTGTACAATTTTCTTTCGCATATATACTCCGATTCCTGCCATGGTAATGAAAATTAAATTTATGCTCACAAAGCCATCGGAATGACATTTAAGTTTGATTACTATTGTCCAGGTTGTCACAGTGCATAGCACCTCAAAGACACATTGACACCTCACGTGTGTGGCATTTGCTTTAGAAGGTTTTCATCACTTTTACGATCACATGTATATTATATTTGTGAAAAATATGTCGATATAATTAATGATGTAGCTGCTGCAGCGCACATCTAATGCCAGACTTATTTTTACAAGGCGACCTATGACTTCATCCTTTACAAAATAGGATATTTTCATAATTAACATATGCGGTCGTATTGTTACTACTGAAGTGACTCAGATACGATAATCTGGTAACAAATGTCAAGTTGGGTTTTCTTCAATGTTTATTTGATGAAAAATTATTCTGTATTTCAACTTTACAGAGTAATATTTCTACGATGTTGTTGGAGAGAATCATAATGAAACATAAGATGTAACGAAGGAAATCGGACTCGTTCCATTTTTACCATGTCAATGTCTTTTTGAACTGAAAGAATGAAATATATGTCCATTTGTCGCTGAGTTCACTGAACGGTTTTTCTACATGTCTGATGTTTATCGATGAATTCGAAATTGCAATGTCAACGTTACCGTCATTCTATTTAACGTTATTGTTTCATTCATACATCATTTGCGCAGTACACGGAAATCTGTTCCATCTCATCTTATCCTACTTTAAATGTTGCGTGAATTTATTACCTTGGCGTCATGAATAACAGAGAAAATTATTTTTACACGAAGAAATTTCAAAAAATGAAATTTATTTCTTTCCCAAAATTCATTCGGCTTTTGAAACGAACCAGGAGCGTATAGAGTATAAGGATAGAAAATTATACGGCACTGAATAGGCTGAGAAGTTTGGGGAAGCTGCAAGACAGTATACAAGTGAGAAAGAGCGAGTGAGAGCGATAAGAAACAACAATATATACATATATATATGTATGTATAGATATATATACGTATAGTGAAACGAAGTAGAAGCAAAGCGATGACGAAGGGAGAGTGATAATAATACGTAAGAGAGAGTGAGAGCCAAAGTATCCAGGAGTCCTGCAGGATTCTCCTTCGTCCTTCGCCACAACGATAGACATTTCGTAGTGGGGATGAAGATGAAGGGTAGTGGGGAGAGGAACGCTTGGCATCTCAAATTTGGTTGGTTGTCTCGAGCCGGTCGCCGGACGGCTTCGTATATGCTGTGCCGCGTGGAGGGGAATTAAGCGTTGACGAAGGGGACGAAGATAGAGGAGGGGTCCAGTGCCTTGGCGCGAGCCCGACGACTCGAAACTCTGAAATTCCAACCGACAGAACAGTACCGGCGTTCGTGCGACGCGGGTCTCGATTGTATGTGTTGATTGTACGTGGAGACCAACGGGCGCACAGGTAGATGAGAAAATTATGAGAGAAAAATTGGGAGGTGGCATGTGAATGAACGGGAAATAGAGACGTTAGTGATAAAAGAAGAGAAAGCGTGAGGAGGAAAGTGCCGGGGTGATTCGAAGGACAGGGGGATGATATATTGTGCATGCAAGTTCAGTTGTTTACAATATCAAGTGGATTCCGGGACAATCTTTTTTCGTACAATTGAGGTAAAATTGATAGAACATACAGAAATTATAGAGAATAGACTGTGTGATCAAGTCAATGATTAAGAAACGAAAATCAACTTGAAAAATAGTAAGAGGCAATTTATGCCGAATTTAATGGGCTGTGAAATAATAATTGTGAAGGTATATGACAGCAATTGAACTATTTGTGAGTAAATATAAATGTAAATGAAGTGGCAACGAAGAAACAAGAACTGTGTTAGTAGTAACCGCGCGATATCAATTCGTTTACACGTTGCGTCAGTATGTGTAGAAGCACAAAGTCGAGGTCGACCACTAATATGTAATCGCTCAAGGTCGAAACTCACATTTTCTTTTCGTTGATTTATTTATTTCATATTTCGTGATAAATATATTTATACAAATTGGAAATTTGTGGATACAATTTTGAATTAAATTGATTCTCGTTGGCTGCTTACAAAGCTAAACACATTTGATCACGCGCAAACGCGAATCATAGGGTTGAAATTGAATATCAACACGCGGAGCCAATGATGACGCCGCTTGGGTCTGTTGAAATTACCACCCAATCGAATACGGTGTTATTTTGGAATTTAACGTTAAAAATTTATACGATCATATGATAAATGTAGAACGCAACGTTATATCATTTTTTGTTTCATTATAATTTTTTTTTGTTTATTTTTTGTTCAATTTGTTGACTTACGGCGTAATAAATGCCGGTTCAATAAATTTATTGCGTGTGATGTACTGAATGTGCTCGATATATATGCGGTGACGCGGCATTCTCTTGTAAAATCTTGTGTGAGCGCCGGCCGGCGCGCCTGGCTGCTCTCGCGGCTACCGAAGTAGCTATTTACATTGCCGCATCATTGACAGAAAAACAGGAACACTAAGTGATAGCACGGAAACAGAAGTGATTTGAGTCCGTGTTCGAAAAAAAATAAATAAATAAATAAATAAATATATATGAATTCAAAGTGATAATAACGCGTGTTGTGCACAAATATCATTGCAGTTACGCTTTCACGCGATAATAAATACGTAAATTTATAGACAATATGAGTGAAATGGCGAGTGTTGAGCAGCAACAACAGCGGCAATATGTTAGTGGTAGTTCAAATCCCACTCTTCTTTGCAAAGATTGTGGATTGATTTTTGAAAGCGAGAAGAGTCTTGAGGTGCACCTGCGCTATCATCAGGAAAACCTGATGAGTCAGTGGGCCACTCAGTCTCAACAAGAGGAAAGTAACAATAATAATAGCAAAGCTGGTAATCATAATAGTCACGTGGGTTCAAAACGCGATAGTGTGACCGCACCTGCTGACTCGAGTGAATCTTCAACTCGTACGCCCTCGGCGAGTCCGGCTACTTCGCAACATCAACAGCAAAGTACACAACCACCGCCATCATCTGTACAACAGCAACAGCAGCAGCCACCCGGCGCACATGGATACAATCATTTTCAAACACCACTGTTCAACGAAACAAATTATTTTATGCATAATGAACAGGCATATTTATTACCACAGGGACTGCCACATCATTATTCACCCACCCACGATGATGGTACCAATAACAGTAGCAACAATTACGGTACCAGATATCATCCGTATCAACATCAGCAACATTTTACTGCTGATCGTGCCAATTCTGTTAGCTCGACAAGCCCACGCAGTCCATTACAGTGTGATAAATGCGGAGGTGTTTTTGATGATGCAAATCAACTTGGTGAACATGTTAGAGCTAATCATCCTACATCACCGAGTAATTATCCGACACAACCACAATACCAACAGCTTGGTAATAGTCCACAACAACAAATACACGCATCTCCACCTCAAAACAGCCAACAAGCACAGCAACCACCTCAACAACAAGTATATGATTATAACGGTGGGCCAACGATAAAAACAGAGGTGAAGCAAGAGCAAGAGGAGCAAGCTGAAATACTCGATCTTGATTCACACAAAGTGCAAACTCATCGATATGAAGAAGAACTCATGAGACTTCATCAGCAACAGCAAGAGATGCAGATGCAACTTCATCAGCAACAGCAACAACAACAACAGCAACAACAACAGGCTATGCAACATAGAGGTGCTGCACATTCGGTGAGTTCTATGCTTGGATGGCCGCCGGGTCAACCACATGAATATCATCCTGGGCTTTCACCAATGGGTCCAATAGACAATGTATCACCATTACCAGATCAAGGTGCATTCATGCGTAGTCAACATTTGCCCGTTGAGCCACCACGACATGCTGGATCACCAATTATCACAAGCACTCAACCAATGCCAACTCACGTGTTACCATCGGGTTTATTACAACAACCCACAAAGCCACCGTCGACATCGAATCAATCGTGGAAGAGTAATGAGGCACGTAGACCAAAGACCTACAACTGTACCGCATGCAACAAGTGGTTTACTAGCTCAGGTCACTTGAAAAGGCATTACAATACAACGCTTCATAAGAATGCAGTGAAGCAGAGTAATCAGCCAGATCCGGCTAACATGCCAATAAGTGCTCATCATCATCCAGGTAGAGATGCAAATCCATCGCATTCAAATAGAGGTGCACCAGCGCGCTCACCCGAGCTTTCAACCTCAGGGAGTCCCCCAAACTTGATGGCAGGTCCCTCGGTCGAGGCAGCGAGGGGCCTGCTGCACACGCCAACCAATCTATACACCACCAGCACATCCAGCAACAGCAGCACCAACAGCAACAGCAGCGACTCTTCAGCAGTAGTGTTACCTCCACAACAGCAGCAGCATCACCTTCACCATCATCATCATCATCAACCACCACAACAGCCACCATCTTCAACGGTACACATGGGCCCATCAATGGTAGGCATCAATTCGCCGGTAACATCGCCAATGGGGGTCCACCATCATCAACAAATGGGTTCACCATCGCCTCAGTTGGCACAGCACCACCTATCAATAGGTTCACCATCCCAAATGTCGGCCCATCACCCCATGAATTCTCCCATGTCACCCATGCCTCCCCCACCGCCACCACAATCCCTGAATTCCCCTTCACACCAAATGGGCTCCCATCATCACCTGACTTCACCATCTCCCATAATAACGGGGGTGTCGTCAATGGCTTCACCGCCGATGGGGGGTACTTCGATGCCTCATCAGCCGTACCCAAACGGTTCGCCCCCCCACGTTTTAACTACTACCAACATCCCGGGCCTGCTGGAGTCTATCACCAACCAGCTAATTACTATTGGTGACGAGATACCTAATCAATCTCAACAACAACAACAACATCAACAACAAACCCAGGACACGCTGCCCGGTTTTGGTACCTTTAGCAACCATCAACGATCATTACCGAGCTTTACACAGTTCAGTATCACCGGGTTTCTAGTTGGCCATAATTCACCTCAGGCCGTTAACGTGGGGGGGCTAAGCCCAGAGGAGGGTGGTCCTCGTGAAAGATCTTTTGAATCAACTGCTGCAAATTACGATTCATATTCACCACCGAGATATGAATCTTTAACAAATATGGATATACAAGAACTCCATCCACAACATGAGCAACCAAATACTGATGGAATGATTATCAAACAGTATGAGGTACTTCAAAACCATCACCAAGTGAGGGAACAACGTCATCTCGAACCAAATAATAATTTGCCACAACATTATGGCAAAGAAGAGATTAATCCGAACATTGGTAAGCAACAGCAACAAGAACAGATCCACCACCAACAACGTCCAAACGTCAAAAATAATGTCGAAAAACCAGTAATTACAAAAGAACATCAAGTGACGAGTACTGGTTCGCACTATATTTCTCAGGATGGCTTCCACAAGTGCATCAAGTGTAACAAGAATTTCAATAAGGCCTGCTATTTGACCCAACACAACAAGAGCTTCCATTCAGGTGAGAAGCCGTTCAAATGCAATCAGTGTGGCAAACGGTTTCCCCTCGAATACCTGCACTCTGAGCACCTGCTCAAGCACGCAGGCGACAAGCCTTACAAGTGCGAGATTTGCCCAAAACAATTCAACCACAAGACCGATCTGAGGCGGCACATGTGTTTACATACTGGCGAAAAACCGTATGCCTGCCATGCTTGTGGCAAAGGATTCATCAGAAAGGACCATATGATGAAGCATCTTGATACTCACAATAAAAAGGGTAACAATCACAACCACAATTTCCATCCGCGGGCATAATGGAAGTTCATTGAGGATGACGATTGACTTCATCATTCCATCTGTAGGTATCTTTTAATCTCTATGTAATGAGAACATTTTCTTTTGCATCCTCATTAGCGTAATATCCAACTGTCTCGTAATTTATATATCTGAATTATCATAGTATTCACAGCTCATGGTTTTGCTGGTTTTCATTGAAGTATTTCACTAAAACAACTCAATAATGGTTCAATGAATACTTATTCTGTGCTCACTTACATGACTCTGATAATTATGATTTTTCATTCCACAACATAATAGTAGATCCATCATATTACGCGGAATAATGAAATATGTTGAGTTCGTTGAAAATGCCATGTCACAGTTTTTCACATCTCTGTATTGGGGCTGTAATTGCGGTATATAGAATTGACATATACTTTGATTCGTTAGATCGCGATTCCAGTAACATTCTCATTCATGAAATAAAAAGCAAAAAGAAAAACGAAAACAAAATTTACGAAAAAAATGAGATAATGAGGAGAAAAGAGAAAATAAACAATGCTATGCATATTGTAAATCACAGACTAATCGAGTAATAATTAATGGATATTAAAGAAAACGATATCGAACCTTCGAAGCTTATCGACTGTACAAAATACATTAAATGTATAGGCATAATACTATTAATATTATTATTATAAAGTAAATGTAATTATTGAATTAATGTGGTCAACTAGAAACTGATTGCGAAGTTTTACCCGTAATACTCGTATTTTATAGCATCTATCATAGTTGTATTCATAAAAACAACAAAAATATGAGAAGCGAAATGCAAAGACACAGAATAGAGCAAAATATCACTGAATAAACCAATGTGAAAACGAACGTGCGAGCGACGATAATCGTATTATTTGTTTATAGTTGAGCGCAGAAATAGAATACGAATTTAAATGATAATATGAAATAGTTTTCTCGTGTTGTGGAAATTCTATGGGCATGCAAAATAATTATTCAGAGACATTGAAATTTCAATAGAATCGGCATGTCCCATGAAGAATTTCATCTAATGATTGTTTTCAGTGCCGGCTCCATCATTATCTATACACACTCACACACACATATATATATATATATATGTACATACATACATTCCAACGAAAGTATTTACTTACATTCCAAATGGCAGAGTCGCGCCTTCGTTGCGCTCGCACGTTCTTTCACACTGGACTTACAATTTCTTTTTTATATTCTAAGATAGTTTAAGGGACGACACAAGTGAGTATCTCGATGAGAAAAAAAAAACAAACAAAAGACGAATGAAAATTATAATCAGAATCCAACAAATGTAAAGTTCTCACAGTTGAATTCCATTTTTTGAGAAAATGAGTGAAATACACTTTTACACATTCGTCGAGATTCGCACGACAGCCACCTGAATAACAGAAATAACTGAAAAGCATTAACATTAAATTTTGACCTCACCATAACGAAATACACGCGATTGTTTCTGTTGATCGTTGAATGGTTTGCCGATTTAGTTGCCCATTAATTGTTCATAATACTGGAAACGTTATGTTTATTGTTCGGTAGTAGGTTTTTGTTATTGACCTTTATCTCGTTGTTATTTAGGGATCGATATTTTGCAGCGTTCGATTGTTTCCAAACAGTCATTAATTTTTATATATTTTTTTTTGTCGAACGTTTTTTCTCTATCTTGTTCGCTTTTGGCTTAACCTATTATCAGTCTCGCCCTTTCTATCCGCTTTGCCACCGGACACCATACATAAATATATATATATTTCATTTGGGACGAGGTCTGACATTGTTGTATATAACAATTTTTTTTTTAGTTTATTGAATGAAAAAAAAAGAAAAAAAAGAAATAAATAAATAAAAACGAATTATAGCCTCTTGCCATTTTACTACGTAAAATCCCAGAACAGACTACCTCAGAGTTCAGGAATTATCGATGAAAGAATGTGAGGAGAGAAGAAATGATGAAAAGCCAATGCAATAATAATAATATAAAAAAAAAAGAAGATTGAAATACAAAGAGATGTATCGTGCGGGCGAGTTTGTAATTTGATTCTTTCGCTCGGATTTTTTTTTTTTGAGATTACTGATATCAATTTCGTTTTTCTCGTATTTTTCTTGACATCACATCCACTTCATGTATGTTTGATATATATCTATACGTGCGTACTCATATAAACTGAGCATCAAATTCATCAATTCCTTGTCTCCTTTACGCCATTGGATTCCTTCTGTCGCCCGCCGGTAACCGTTTAATGAACGTTATAAAAAAAAAAGAAAATAAAAAATGATTAAATACATAGTACATATGCGAAGTGAAAAAGAGTTAAAATCTAATATAAATGGATCGACGTACATTAGAGACATATCAAACAGTATTACTGTATACTCAGTTTATAGATAATGAATAAGAGTTGATTAAGAGCGAGACGATCGATACATATTTTTACTTCATATCATTATTAAGGTGTTTTTATTGAAAATATCGATGAAACTGGGCATTCTATTGTGCGAAGCAATCTTAATTAGGGGGAAATAAAAAATAAAAACGGGATTCTTGATGCGGGCATTCACACAAAAAAAATGGTAGGATTTTATTATCGTCGAATGCGCGAGTAACTATAGTGTATTGAAGAAAAAAAAACAAAATAATAAAAATATATGTACATCTTTATATGTAAACGAATAATTGTGAGAAGAAAAATAATGGTCGGACTTCTCGCGCGATCACCATTTTGATCTCGCACGATCAATGTCGAGATTACAGACAGTACCAAACTAATATTGGTTGTGCCAAACTGTAATGTTTATTTGTTTAATGAATTCCTTCTTGCTCCCATGGAATTTAATTGTCGTGGGATTATAAAAAATTAAAAAGTGCGCCATGTAATTTTCATTATTAATTTTCCCAACGTACTGACTATGACGTGGGACAGATCTGATTGAAAACGAAATGAAAATAAATAAATACAGTTACTTTATTCACTTGTGCCATAATTGTACGGGAAAGTTGAAAAAAAAAAATAATGAAAAAGAAAATAAAATAGTAATAATGATTAAATACTGAAACAATTCAATCTGTTGTGAATATGATGAAAATGTACACTTGCATTGATATTAATAGTATTTAATGATACGTGGTTTCTGTTCCTGTATACGGCCGTTATGATGGTAGGAAAGAAAAGAATAATTATGAAGAAAAGTGTTTGAATAATTATGTGACTTGTATTATTTTACATGTGTTTAATTCTGTTTTTATAAATATATTTTATTTCATGAAACTTGATACACTGCTGAATATTTATTTTGTTTTTATTTCCTTTTACCTTTGTATTCATTTAACTACCATAACATTCGTACAATACAGCGTTAATACAATTCCTACAATAAGCATTCCATCTTGTGTTTATAAAATTAAATAATTTTCTATTGAATGCGTGTAAGTCGTATGAATGAAATACAATTCAATTTCACTATTTATCATGGAAGTGCGCGTGGCGTTCTCATTGCGAGGTAATTATGGGCATTCGTAATTTATAAAATTGTTGGTGACTCGATAGAAAAAAAAAAAGATAGAATGTATTATTGATTGGAGAAATGTACAATAGATAAGAAGAATGAAAAGAAAAAAACATTTCAACTCCGTGATAATTCATTGCTCGTGGAGAAACGCACTGTTATTAATTAAATGTCGCTGCCTGAATATTTCATCAAGTCCAATCGCAATGATGTCTCTCGTTATTATTAGGTTTAGGGAACATCTACCTGATGAGCGAAGCAATATTGAGCGATTTATCGACACTTATTAAGGAAACAAAAAAAAAGATGAATGAGAAAATTGATGTGCGAAGATAAGAAAAAATGAATAAAACATAAAACATTTTCATGGTGTTAGGTGTAGTCCAATGTAATGTACTATGCGTCTTTTAGCTAAATTTCTATGTTTTTTAATTCGTTATGAACGAATAGTTCTTTTTGGGATACATATATATTATTAAAATTTTAGAATAATCAAGTGAGAATGAGAAATAATGATGATTATAATGAACGAGCTGCGTGGCGGCTATGATTTTATAAAGTATGTCATTTGAATATAGATATACAATTGACAGTAAAATTGATTGGACATAACGAGAAAAACAAAATTATATTCAATGATTTCGAATTGCGAGAATATGCGAAGTGTTTCTATAAAAAAAATTCACGTCATTCTGATGTTATTATTGCAATTAATTATTATCGGATGAGAGAGATGTATGAACGCAACGATACCACCAACTTCCATATACTTCCAAACAAATAATTCATCTTCATTCATTTTCACATCAACTTCTATTCACGTGAATCCAATCAATTAATTAACATCAAATTGATGTATTAATAATATAAAAATAATAATATTGAATTAGATTGCTATGAACAGAAGAAATATTAATTCATAGTGAATAGGAGATGGAGGAGAAAAGTTTATTTACTACCGGTAATAAAGTTGTTACAATTTCAAAAAAACAAAAAGAAAATGTTCTTTTTTATATATGCACGATGAAAAAGTCACTGCCGCCACGACAAAAAAAAAGAGATACAAATAAATAAATAATTAAATGAGAAACTATAGCGAAAAGGTAAAGAGAGATGAAGGATAAATAAAAATAAAGTAAATGAAAACAATAAGTAAAGAAGAATACGATGTGTGAATACATTGTGAATTATGTATTTTGACGACGCCATACACAAGTACCTCATGATGCAAAACACATGTACAAATGTTCATACGATTTGAGAATAATAGCTAATTAATAAATAATGATGGATATCCGAAAAAAAAATATGAATCGTTCATCACAAATTAATTGCAGCATTTACCTACTACTCCTTGCAATAATCTCCTACGTTATTCCTCATTCTACATCACCTTTTTTTTCTTTATATAAATATTTTACTCGTATATATGTTTACCATGGCAATTACGATCGAAAGAAGAATCTAATTGCCCGTCTGTAGTGCGCGAAACACGCACAGTCTCACTCTCTCATCCATAAACCATGGGGGCCTATTGGAAAAACTACGCAAGGATTAACCCTTACACTTTATTGCGCTCGACCATCTCGCTCCAATAGCCGAGTGTTCTCTTACACCGCGCGCATCCTGTGATAAATAGCGAGATTACGAGTCTCTACTCACAACCAATATGTGCGTCGTTCGCTCCTGCTGCTCTCCATGGACCATATGTTCTCTCTCGGCTTTTAACCAAGGCTGTGGGACCCGATTTCTCGAGGCAACTTCTATTTGTATACAAATCGCATGAAGTATATCCCAACCACCCAATTGATGGGCTCATCATTAAATGTTTATGAATAAAGTCTATTCAAATATTCACTCATTGTAGTGAGCGCAACATGATGCAATACAATATTTTCATGTAAAAACTGATCCTCATCAAGATATGAGTTGCCTGTTTTGTATATACACCGCCTGTCTTACGAAAAAATCATAATAAATATTTTATGAAACTTCTTCGTGTTTTTTTCTATGATAAATGAGATAAATGAATTATTTTTAATCTTTACTTTATAGGTTTACAATAAATAAAGTATACTCATATAAACACGTTAAATTGCTGAACATTAAACATGGAATGGAAGATATATATTTTACAATCAATTCATTTTATTGATTGCCGTTGATTCTTTCCACCCTTTATATTTGGAAGAATTAAATTATATATCTATCACGGTACACACGATCAGTGATGCGTATATAGTGGAGTTTTTCCCACAGTAAAAGACAGCTGTCATAATGAGTTGCATCCTCACGTTTACGTTCAATCTCTAAACACTCTTTTCCACATCAGCTGTATACGTATACGTGACGAAGCAGGTTTTTTTCTAATTTTTTTTTACATTTTTCTCTATATGTGTACACATACCATCACGTCCATACATTTCGATGCTTAAAAGCCTAAACTTGAAAATAAGAATGAAATAGCAGTAATATTTCAGGAGAAGAAAATACGATAGTGAGTAAATAAATGACTTCACAAGATTAAGTAAAATATGTATGAATATAGATCAAGGTCGAATTTACATAGACTCCCATGGATTTGTAGAGTATTTGTGTAAGGGAATGGTGTGGTCAATATTATGTTCGGTTTGACTCTTCCTTCATTATAAATATGCAGTTCTGCACCACTAGTCTATCGTTTTTTTCAAGCTCTTCGAAATCCATAACTCATATATGAAGAAGACTGATGTGAGGCAGGTCACGTGCAAGAAACTTTAACTAAGGCCATGGAAAACTTTTCCGTTTTGTCTCTCACTTTCTCATAGACGAAGAGTTATCGAGTTAACGTGTGGTGAAGAATATATATACACATGAATGTACCATATACTTACAAATAGACGGGCGATATAATCCCTCGCGTTATAACCAACGAGGTAAAACGGGGCGAAGTAAATCTGAGAGCTCTCCATTTCCCTTTATATCATTCCATCTTTCACTCCCCTTTGCCCATTATATTCTGCCACATATCACGAAAATTAAAATAACCAACAGCTCAAATATAGTAAATAATACTTGAATATGAAAATTGAGAATAGATGGTGGAATAATGATGAAAGGATGATGAATAATTGATCAACCGAATCTGACAAAATTGGAGCATGAAATATTCTTCTCATTGTTCGGAAAAATATGAATTACATGACATATATTTCATATCTCCAATCAATTTTTTTTTATACAAGAATAATTCCTGTCTATCGCCAACAATTTTTTTTTATACTCTGTACTTATAAAAACAGCTCATAATCAGCTAATGAACTTTTTCTTAACATTTCCAAATTATCGCTAGAGAAATGAAATAACTCTAAGTAATGAGGGGAAAGGGGACAAGATGAAACAGAGAGCTCTTCATTTTCTCCTTCCCATCTCGTCACACATTCCCTTTATCTGTTATTCTTTGCTGCATAAACACATCAATTAGATATTATTTATTCATGACTCGAGTATATTAATTGTCAAATATAAATGATAAATATACATCTTAATGATTTGTTAAACAATGACAATATTTAATTACGTGGTATAGTAATAAATTTGTGAGCGACATGGAGAGTTAGTGCATCGAATCGACATATGCGAAGTTCCTGTTCCCATGGCCCAGGCCCTTGCAAAACCCAATGAATATATATGTGTATGTAATTCTCTACGGTTTTAGATGCATAAAGAATAACCGTAGCGCCATATGGTCCACCCTCAACATATAACGAGCAAGTTGAGACTCGCGTAAATCCATCTTGAGAGGGCCAGTAAAGTCGATTACATTCTCATTGTACCCACAGGGGTATATATATTATGTATGTATAGATATTGTAGTGCGTTTATGGCTCATTAAAAAAAAAGTTTTCCAATCAAAACTCATGAATTTCATTAGGACAATATTGATACCTGCCGTTTACCAAAAAATAAAGTCTTGTCGACTGACAACTCTCCAATTTGATCCAATCATAAAAATAGTTTGATTTAAAATGAATATTGGGATAGAAATAAATTCAATGCAGATTAGTAACTTTTCTTGCTCTGGGTGTATATCAATTCTACTGAGAACAAGATTTATGTATCGTCAGTCAATTAACTTAAATACACTACGGACATAAAATAGCACAAAACATCTTTTTCCTCAATTCACCATCGTATTACTTTCCTGTACATTAAATCTGTAGGACATATTTTTCTTCTTTCAATACACACAAAAAAAAACTTGCACGACCACCCCCACATACATAAATATATATGCAATACATCGTTTACGGAGAATCGATTTCCAAGAGGATGGCGCACTGTGCATCCGGTCGATCATCTAGTTCCAAGAGCAAATGGAATTTAAGAAAAGCGTTGACATCAACCCCCGAAGGCCGTAGTCAGATAAATCTCTGGAACGATGGGACGGGCACTGCGGGATTCTCTATTGAGAGTGTGGCCCTGGGCCGTGTGGCTATTCAGGTTCACGAAAGCATATCTTCTTGGTTATGAGTTGGAGCGAGAGCATAAGTGAGAGAGTAAAAGGAGCGCGGCGCCGTGCACCGAGAGGAGGACCAGGTGCATCCCGTGAGCCTGGGAAGCGCAAACTTTACAAGCGCTCGACGATTCTTTCTTCATCTTTTTTTTTCTCCCTCTTTCGACGCGCCACTTCAATCTCTATCACTCTCTCACACTCCTCTCTCTTTCTTGCTCGGTACATAACACGCTGACTGATATAGTATACAGAATATAAGACATCCAGGCAGATGCTGGCGTGCGTATAACCTCACCAATGTCGAGCGCTTACTTTTCAAGAGTGTATTTAACTTCAGGAGTTCGCTCTCTTTTCTTTCTCAATACTGTCTCGTTTCGCTGGGTGCACTTTTGTTTGTCCATCAGTGAAAATCTGCCAGTGCATTGGTCCGAATCTCCGCCCGATCGTTCCATTTGATATCGCTCAACGTTCATTTTCGACGGTAAACGACATTTGGTTTTGTTTCGTTGAAAGTTTTTATTGGATAAGAGCAAGTGGAGAAAATAATAAGAGGAAAATCTATGCAGTTACACGAAAATTGTAGACTAAATTTTCTGCTTGTGTTTTCAACAAGTTTATGGCTTTCTTTTGAGGCGTAATATACAATAGTATCCTCTCAATAGAATGAGTAGATATTGGATTAAGAGTTTGATGAAAATTCTTTTTCATTTTGTCTTCGTGCATATATATTATATATATGCATGCATGAACAAATACAGATACATCAGATGATAATTCGTAGAATTGGTTGGATGGAACGTAGACTTGAACAAGAATCGACAAGTCATCTCTTTGAATGACGAATGGAGAGATTATAAGCGTTTCAAGGTATCTTTTGTTGTCAAGACAGGAGAATGCGATGCATTTCAGCTTGGTTGAATGCCAAAATTTTATTTATTCTATTCCGTCTCCAATATTTTCGTCAAATATATTTTTGCATTATTTATTTATTTATCTATTTTTCTTCTGACAATATTGTTGGATTAACAAATGATAATAATAAATAAGAAAATCTGGAAATAGAAGATTTTTTTCATTGTTTCATTTTTTTTTCAATGTTTTTAAAAGAAAAATATGCATTTAGTGTGTGTTCTGCATGTGCTTACGTCGTCAACATACTGGAAATGTGTAATAAATCCTATTTATCTGCGATTTGTATCGTGGGGAAATATTCGAGATAGCCGGCATTAGTAAAAACGTGATATTGTCTGACTCAACAGGTTGCTTACCACCCTCCTACCATTCCACGCTCGATTGCGAGCCACCTCATCGCGTTTCTGCAGTGCATGCTGTATATATTTAATGGATGGAGCTATAGGGATAAGCTTTCCCATTTTTTTTACTCACACATTCTTGTAGTTAATTCATTCTGAATTTATTGGCAGATTTGTTAATTGAAAAATTGCTCTTTAGCATTAGCGATGAATTGAATGTTTTGGTTACTCTAGATACAGTTGATATGTGATTTTTTTTATTGTTGACGATTGGATGTCTCATCACTTCATCCTTTAAAACTTTACGCAGTTTATACTGGCTTTTCAGTCTCGTTGCACGAACACACCATATGTGTAATCTGCGTTGAGAAAATCCCAATCAGCTGCTCGCCAGATTCTTTCGGAACAACAGCAAAGGAGCACTGGGTGAGAATGAGAGGGAAGAGTGAGAAATTCCAATGACAATAGTCAAGACATTTCTTCGAGTTTTTCTTTCACTGACTGCGTTACTGCTACAACATTGTGCACACGTGTGCAGATACGTGTGGGTGCATGTACGTTCAGCCAAGTGACACATGTCTACCTCTTTACTTGTCTCCAGTTCGTATATATAAGGGATCGAAAGTTTTCATTCACTTTTCCTCGGGCTTATTTTTTTTCCTTTTGTATTTCATGCGTGTGACACATTTCTGCTTTCGAATTTAACAATCATTTCATTCTTTTAGATAATCTCCAGTCATTCTTATAGCTAATTCCGTGGAAAATTTAATTCTTTGTTCTTCAATCTTTCGATGTTTGAACGATTGATACAAAAAATGTGAAAATTGTTTGGGTATTGCAATTGTTGATTTTTGTAAGAGTTGAATATTTTTTGTAATTCGATACACTGTTCGCTAAAAACTCAAGCCATGTGGCGGGCGGAGCACACGTGAAACCTTTTTCTATGGTGGCCATAAAAAAAGGAAAATGCCACTGCTGTTTACCATTCTGTATCTTTTTTTGTGACTGTCGAAAAGGGCCGCGTACTTTCTTCTTTTTCAAGTGAAATATAATTTTCGATAGAATTTCTTGTGCCGACTGAACACTCGTTTATAATTCAGTATATGACGAATAAACAGCTGGAAGTGTCCATTTGTTATGTATGAGACTAGAAAATAGGAGAAAAAAAAGGACACATAAATTGGTATTGAAATTGAAGAACAAGAAAAAATTACAGTCAAGCCATTTTGCACCAACGATTTTTTTTGTCCTGCATTTCTGTATGATTTATCAAGATTTTATAGAAGAATACGTTGAATGAAACCGTTATTGCGTGGTCGCGACTTTTTTTCCGTTGTACCGTGCGAAATAATCTTGGAAGGCGGAGAAGAGAACAGGGTTAAAAGGGTTATTCCTGTGAATTTTCAAATAAATCATAAACGATACATTATATTTTCTCAACGCGAGCCTGAGAAAAAAAAATTGAATTAAACCCTTTTACAAGCGCAAAAGCGTTGTAACAATAACTAAAATAACTGGCCACTCTCCAGCGTGTGTTAAATCCCCACATTTTTCTTTTTTTTTCACGTGGATTTAAAAAATTTATTCGATCCAAGTGGTCCTTTATCAAAATCACGACCACATGACCTGCAAACCACCTCTAAAGTCCCTTTAATCCTTTTCTCTCAACCCTTTCGCCTTTCGTTTACCTTCACACATATTCCATATATTGAAAAAAAAAGGTCTTGCCTCTTTCTTCTAAATTACATTTTTGAAAGCATAATAACTTCACTGGCAATATATTCGCCAGCACCTATATGGTAGTAATATCGTCGATTTTATCCGTAAAAGCGTGAAAATTTGCGAGAACCATGACAGCCGTTTTTATATTTCGCTCCCTGTTTCTAAATTTACCCTCTCAATACTGCCACCGTCATCTCTCTGCTCACTTTATTTAATGTTCTTTTTTTCTTCCTTTCATTTAAGATATATATTTTTTTCTTTACGTGAAATCCAACTCTTGCCCGCACCCTTCTTTCCCACGGAATCCTTTCTGGCTTTCTGAAAATGCGCGTGCACCGGCCTTAAACATCAGCAACAAACCTAGGCACATATACACATATACATACAAACGATGCCTATATAAATGGTTCAAGGGTTCTTTGGCCAAGGGGTTGATGGCAGCTTCTATCGCGCGTCTAGTCAAAGCCAATACGCGCTTCAACGGGGAATAAATGCTGCGGCATTGTGATCCGTTCAGTGTGGGGGAATTTCAGGACAAATCTTGATGGACGTGAAATGAATGACGTGCTTATATATCTGTACGATAGGAAAAAAAAAATTAAAACTTCTTTTTTTTCCACAAAAAAGAATACTTCAGTCTTAGAATTTTATTCTTCACGACAAAGATGAAATCATTATTTCATGCATGAAAATGTGGAGACATTATGTGGTAGAGAAAAAGGAATGAAAAATTTATCAGGGTATTTTATTTTGGAAGGAAAAATATTTCCTATGAAATTCACCGATTCATCTCTATGAAGAAAATTATACAAGTTTCTTGTCTCCATTTACTGAAACACGAGTTCGAATATATTTTTTATTCATTTCGATTGAAAGTGTTCGATCCACAATTGCACAATCGTCATGTCAATCACCATTCAAATTTGATTCAACATCATATTTCAATTAATGGGTGATTTTTTCTTTATTCGAAAAGATGTACGACAATTTCTCTGAATATATTCACGCACGTCACAAACGGTGCGAGTTGTGTTGCGCCACCGGTTGAACAAGAAGATCATCAGGCCGGAAGAGGGTGTCACCATGGGCGGTACAGCGCAAGTGCACACACTCGGCATCGGCAGGTTTTCATTTGAGCATTTCATTCACTCTTATGTATAACCAAAAAAAGAAAGGAAAAAAATGTATTTTTTTTCATCCCATTTCTTTTTCTTTCCGTGTGCAATCCAGCTATGAGCAGGATATCCTCTGGATTCTCATACATATGTGCGACCTGGATTCGATATATCTAAATCTTCATTCAACTACGGCTCTCATGACCTTGGATTTTTTTTCTTTTTCAATTTTTTAATCGAGTAACTATGTTATATATTATCGAAACACATAAGGATGCGAACAATCTTGCTAACCGTCTAAGTAGGGCAGCGGAAATGTTTGAAGAGGGAATAAATTACTAACCATATTACAATTTCGAATTAAATTATCTAATATCAATAATAATGGAAAAAATGCCAGCAGCATCATGAGTGAATCGATGAAGCACTTTCACGTTTCTACATGCTTTTATTGATCCATATTAATTCAATAAACCCGAATGATGCAATTCATTTAGCATTATTGAATACCTCGAGGGTGCCACCGCAATTCTTGGGTGAATTCCAGTGGGCGCATGCAGGTCTTTGCATTGTGGTTGTGTTGCATTGAGACTACCTGTCGCGCAAAGCATGAGGAAGCTGTCGGGATGGTGCAGAGGATGAGAGAAAGGAGAGATAGATATATAGCTGCTTGAGACACATCTCTCTGTGAAGAATATGCGAGAATGAAAGAGAAAGAGCATCAGTCGACTTGGCCATTCTCTCCTCAGAGACCCCCGGCACTTTATACTCTGTTCTCACTTGGAAAGTTTATGTTAAGGAGTAGGGCATACCTTGACGCTCTTCACATACATACACGTATGTGGCCGCGACCGAGGGTACCTTTTTGTCACTACCCCGATGTGCGGTTCTGTTGGTCGCGTGCCGGACCGGAATCTCCTTCGTGTCCGTATGCTTTTTTTTTCCTTCCTTTTGGCTCTTCCCTTGTGCGGGTATACGGTTGTTGTATTGCTATACGAACTAACCTGTGCATTGGGTCAATCGGGGATTAACCTGGTTCGCCCTTGATACGAAAATTGGCCGGCGCCATCCACAAAACTGAAGGCATGTACAGGTGTTTTTTCTGTTTAGTGGAAAAAAAGAAAAGGAAATGGGAAATGTGGAAAAGTAATCAGTTTTGAAGAAAATATTCTTTTGTTTGCATCAAAAAATAAAAATATTCTGACCATAATCGAATTCAATATTCGATTCATTCATTCATTCTTTCATTTGGTTATTCAATTACTTCGTGGAAAAAATGTGATAATAGTATATGAAGAATATTGATCTATTATACAGCAAAACGTGTAAGAAAAATTGCTTCAACACCCCTTTACATTGTAAAATAAATATTTGAGTGGTAAAAATTATTTGGATATTATATCGTGCCGTATCACGTGCTAAAAGATATTTTTAAAATGAAGAAAAAAAGAAACGATAAAATAAAATAAAACCCTTTTGGAACTTGGTAAAGGGAAATAAATGCTGGACACTATATAATAATTTAGCCAAGTTGCAAAGAAGACATTTTCCCCCCTGAGTGAATAAGAAAACTACTTTGTTCCTTGCCTCCCTCATTCTCTCTTTCTTCATCTCATATACTCGCTAGTCACTGTTAGCTTGTACACGGTAGAGCCATAAAATTTACGATCGACGAAGTAAAATGGCTTCGACAACTTCACTTCGTTGAGTTTGTGAAAAACGCCCGAACTGGCAATAAAGCGATTTATAACGTTTCGCTTTAGGTTTTACACCTCCTCTGTGTTTTTCTGCTGTATAGTCGTAGTGCGCTATATCCCGTGCCGAGATAATTTCAAATTCCTTAGGATGTCATACAATGCGGGAATATTGGTTTGCGCTACTGCAATATTATACCCATCTGTCAAATATAAATCCAATCTTCATCATAAATAGTGGAAGATAGATAAATATTTACTGTGCCGCATTTTATTTTAAAACACCACCATTTTTCCATCCTAAATGCTATTTACTACCCAAATATGAAATCTCTTCCATGTGTTGTTGATTATCTCTGCAACTTGCCGCCATAACATGAAGATTTTCAGAAAAGAAAATAATTGAGAAGCACCGACGTTATTAGTAATTTAGGAAAAAGTAAATTCACTATCCTCATAAAAAAATGTTTGTGCTCCAATGATTTTATGTCATCAAATTTTATTATGCTTTTCTCCGTTTTTTCATTTCTTCTGTTTTATCATGATCTTTCATTTTTGTTTACATGATATTTAGGAAATGTAATGAAATTCAAGTCTTGATTATTAACGGGACTACTGTGAGCGAAGCGGAGAATTGCATTAATTATTGCAGTTATTACTATTATAATTCTAGTAAATTGAATGGCCGGTGAAATATCCTTTGAAGGCACACCGACTCTATACTCTACTAGTCCGACTCTCTGTCTCATTCATTCTTATGTTATTGCGAAGTTCTCCTCTTATATAGTGATCGAGCACCTGCATCGACATAATCATAGTGTTTTTGTCAGGATCAACCTCAAGACAACACACCCTCTCTTCTTTCTTTCATCACACGTACCGTAAAATTTTCGTGAAAGATCAAAAATTAATAATATTAAAAATAAAAGAAATATCTGCGAATGAAAAAAACGGGACTGAAAAGACATTTCCGGTATGAGCAAATCTACGAGCAATAAAAATTCGCCAAAAATGTCTCGACATATTTTTCATTTCTCTCTATTTCTTTGTAATATTTACGAAATTCATATATTGATGTGTACATAGCTATTATTCGAAGGTTCGTAACACCCAAGTCGACCTTTTGTCATGGTGTCGCTGTTAGATAGTAGCTGGTGTGTGCACGTTACAGAACGCGTATGCCACAGTGTGGCACAACCCGATCGTGAATCAAATGGCATTAAACTCTACAGATGCATATTCATGGGAAACGTATGCAGGATTACACAGATTTTGTTGCGACACGCCTATAACATGGGGGCTAGGACATTTTACTGAATTGGCCGCGAAAAGGGTCGAGAGTTTTGAGCCATATAGGTATATTTATCAAAAGCCCCTAGGAAAAATTGTGATGATTAGTGCGAGAGAGAGAGAGAGAAAAGTAAAGGCGTCAAAAATTGCTCCATTCGTCTTTTACAACGGTCCACAGTATGCATATATTTTATGTTTTTGTTATTGATGTGGGATAAAAGAGGAATGATACAGTGCATAAATCTACTGTGATCGATATTATATCGATGCGTAGCTATCAAATCATCAATGAAAAGATGTGATATTGCTTAATTCAATTTATTCAATCAATTTCATTCACTTATGTATTCATTTTCATTCTTCGGTGCAAAATTTATACCTGTGTCGAATTCGGCAGCTGCTTGCATTTCATTAGGGGACACGTCAGTGCTATAAATTATGTCTTCAAATGAACCCCATGGAAAATGAACAGTGAGAGACAATTTATATCGTTTCTCGGAATCCCCATGATTATCTTTGAAAAGAAGAAATAAATGAATAGAGAATATTGTGGATGATGATAGTACATATAATAAATCACAAAATAATTCAGTAGCATCACATCGCTATTTCTATAAATGGTTGTTTGGCTCGTGCTCGCGTCTCATGCATAAGCTTCGAATTAAAAACATCCCTGTGGAGTTATTCTAGTCGCGCGCGACTTTGGCACACGACGATGGTTTGGGTCCATCCTCGTGTAACTCGGCCTGACCATGAATACACGCTATGGATTATAGGGCGCGTGTGTGCGGAATAGGAGGTTCTCCAGACCTTCTTCACTTTTTTCTTCATCTTCCTCTTCATTTTTTCTTTCTTTTTCATCACCACCTTCTTCATCTATTTCTTCTTGTTCTCCCTTTTCTCATGAACGGCTCGTGCGGCGTCCTCGGGGCGTCAGGGCCACTCGGTCGGTTACGCAAACGTTGTGTCACGCACCGGATTATCCTCTCTCATTTTGCCGGAAGGACGAAAGGAGGAAGGGTTGCCGCGGCGCGATTTCTCTCTCGCGCTGTAAACGACCGCGCGCGCGCGCTACACAGTGAGCCATACCACTGCTATTCAAATGCAGATCCCCAACGGAGAACCGGATGAAAGCTGTCGATCCACAGGACCGCGGAGAAACTCGAGACTTACCGTACTCTGGGTTTAGTTATATACAAATATACAAATATATTTATATGCATATAGGCATGTAGGTTTATGTGAACATATGTGTGTACGTATGCCTAACGCCATGAGCAAATTCAGTTGGGGAAAAAATTTTGTGTCGGAGATTATTCAAAAGCGTGACATCTTGAATTGTAACGAGCACTTCATTCTTGCGCTTGCGTCAATGTCAATGGATTCATACCGACCGTTTAAATTCACATGAGATTTCATTTGAATACACCTGAATTCTTTTCAAATATAAATATTACCCGCACATTTATGTATGTGCATAGATATATGTTTTTTAATTCGATATAATGTGGTGAAACATATGCTCATAATGAAATAACACACGAATCCTAGAAAACATTTTTGGACGCACATTCTTCGTAAATGCTCACTACATAGGTAATATTTCATGCATATACAACTATACGACCACGAAATAAATGTACATTCTCAGTTTAAAGTGCGGTAAGTTTTATGTCCCAGTTGTATATACGAGATTTCATATTTCTCATGAATTTTATTATTCGTCCCTCACAATTGTTTTATTGCCTTCTTCCCCTCTTTTTTTTCTTACCACTCTATTTGCAAGAGTATTTACTCTCTAGGTTTCAACACGTACAACTGCGGTATTGGTGCACTTTTTTTTTTTATACGAATTACAACGTGGGGTCTTTATATGGGATTGCACTTCGGTTGTTGTTACTAGAGATTAAGATGGTGAAAGATAAGTGAGAGAATAAAAATGCCACACAGGATTATTGCCGCTTCTTCAACGAATTTTATGACAGGAAAAAAATGTGTGTGAGACTTGAGCAGAATATCTTCCGACCGGACAGGTGATCTTATTCGTACAAATACCATTTGAATGATGCAGTTACAGGAAAAATCATAAATACTCTCATTGAATATGTGTAATGTCTAAAGTCCCGCACAATTTTATAACTTTGCATATTTTTATCCTCAAAAGATCTCATGATCGATCTTCAAAACTGAAATAAAGATGGGAAGAAGAGTGATAAATAGTGGTAGGGTGCATAACAGAAAGTGTATAAGTGAGGATGTTAAAACAGCGATGAACTTTAAAATAAAAATTCGATAGACTAAGTGATGAGAGATTCGGGCCTGGATCCAAACTGGTTCTTTGAGTGGAAACTAATCTTGTGAAAAAATCTTTAGGATTAGAGATAACAAACTTCACTCCTTCGGTAATATCTATTTTTTTTTTTTTTTTTTTCAGTTTCCCTTTCGTTTTCTTTTTCTTCCTTATTTATTTTTTTTTCAGTCATTCTTTTTTTTCTTTTTGCTGTACGCTTTCCAAGAATCTGATAAGAACTTTATGTTTCCCATACATTACGATATCTTCCACGCCATATATAGTTTATATCCATTGTTATAAGGGATGAGATGGAAATACGAAAAAAATAAAAAGAAAAAAAAACAAGAGGAAGAATTTTCATTCACGTGTTTCATGGTGTGACATTGAATCGTAACCGTGGAAGACATTGAAACATATATGCAGACATAAATATTCCGAAGGATAAACATATATAAGTAGAGAGCGAGCGATAGAGAGGAAGAGAATAGAGGATGAAAATCGGAAAAGAAGGAGAAAAGTTTAACAATGAACAATAACCTCCGCTATAAAGCAATAAAAAGACGAGCGAGAATATATATCGATAGACGCACAGTTAAAGAAAGTCCTCGAAATTGTATTCGCGTACCTGTACATACGCTTTTTTCTTCTCTTTGTCTCCCTCCCTCTCATTTCATCTATTCCCCGACCCCTTTACTCATAAATCTAATTTCAACACACAAACATTCACATATAGTCCGATGAATGTATAAAAGGTTTATTTCCACATGAGGAAACCGAAATAGTTATCTAAAATGTTGACTGATGATAGTTGACTATCTTTTGATACATATTTGCCAAACGTTAGATTGATAGGAGAAAAGAAACTCATAGCATTCACCAAGAATTTCCATTCGATATTTAAAATTCCATTTTTAATTTTTTTCTATTCTTCTATAAACTTGGAATATGAAAGGAGATTATGGGAAATTTTCAGTAGAATAATCCATGTACAAAGTTGATGAAGAATTGAATGATAGCTTTAAACTCGAAACTGTTAGGATTGAAGACCTCCCGTGGTGTTAAGAACAATGCAGTTCGACTATTCTCGTTCAGCATAGAATATATATACAGTAGGTTTGAAGTATTTATGGCCAAAGTAAGATTATCAGATTGTACTATGTAGCTACATGCTATGCAGGAGATGCGTGATGGTTCATATGCGCATCCCCATCATACCACAACAGCAAACACAAGAGTAAGAGTTTATACCACAGTGTGCACAAATGCTTGCACATACTGTACACTATGACGTTGGGAGTTTCCCCTCTGCGAGTTGTTCCTCGCTGGCAGTACATTCTCACAACCCTCGTGTGCATCCCGCAGGGATGCTAATGAAGCTGGACGTTAATGAATCCATTTGAGGACCGTGAAGATTTCTGAGATAATGGGTGATAGATTTCTATACTCTAGTATATTCTGTATTTTCTATTTCACTCCAACTTAAACTCTCCCACCTCTGACTATGGAGATTGATCTCTTCAACATGTTCGGTTACGACTTTCACTTGAATATTTAAATACTAACACAAAAAAAACCCTCACATCATCATTCATGTGAATTTTGAATACTTTCATTTCCTTATATTTTATTTATTTATATTTTACTCTTCCTTCAGTTGACATTGCAACAAATATAATTCTATTATTACGGGACGAAAGAGAATAGGATTATTCACCATGGCATTGAACATAACGTTTGTACTCACAATATTTTACTTCTATATATAGACATAAATGTAGCTGTATTAGTTATATTTAATATTTTATCTTCAACTGCCATTCCCTTTATTCTAGGAAAAACGTCATTATTCACAATAGTACAAGCATCAATTTCCATCAATGATTATAAATGTGTGTGCGTTCTTAAACTAATGACCCTTATTTGAGATAATATACAAAGCAATTAAATTGACATCGTTAAGAAAAGTGAAGTTCTATTCAATGCGAAATCGCATCTACAAATATATAAATATATAAATAAATACACATGCATATATATAAATATATATACATGTATAAAGTTCAAATATTCTTACAAGTACAACAATTAGTCAATTCTGTTCATCTACGGCTTGAGTTGTGTACGGTAATTCGGTGTACGCAAAAAAAAAAAGGTTTCAGCTTAACCTTCGTTCTTCCTCCCGCATGTACACTCCCTTCCCCTCATCCATTATTCCTCCCCTGCCTTTTACCTTGGCCATCTATATAAGCTCCACCCCTGATAATCTCTCTGTCTCTCATTTATACTCATCGTGTGCTAGCCAACTCTCTCACTCACTCTTGTTCTTCTCACTTGTCATGTTGCTCAGTCGTCTCGCCAAATTTCTCAACATTCACCTCCCGCTGCGTTTTCGCCTTGGTCAGACAATGGTCTTCCGACTGTTCGGCGACAATCGTATGAAAATCGTGACGGTTTTACTGTCGTTGAAAATCCATGCTAAATATACAGTCACAGGTAGAGACAAGTTTCGTTTTCTCTCCCCCCCTTGTGTGTACAATAATGGCTGTATGAAAATTCTTGGTAACATTCAATTTCACCATTTGCCATTTTCATAGTATTTCCACGCTATACTATATACAACAATATATTATATTGTATGAAAAGTGAAGCAACAAATAAAGTCGTTAATCATGATACATTGTAATGGGCGATTTTATCATTGAAATTTTTAAACCATGAAGTTTTCCAGGAAACACTGACAGAAACAAATGAAAACGATATTATTTTTGTTCTGGCTGTACTGTAAGAAACCGAAATATAAAAATGAAAAACTAGAAATGAAATTAACGATACAAAATGTTTCTCATGAAGCAATGAAATGTCATAATAGAATATAAAGCCCTAAAATTTTTCTTTTCTCGTTTATTATGTCGTTTGGAATGAGATAACATGAGAGCGAAGACGAAAAAACACATCATTTATGGTCGAAATGATTCGAAAATACATAACTTAATTTATAACATCTACGAACGAGTATCATTGACGAGAATGCAACTACCAAACATTTTTGTTTAGGGCGTCGAATATATATTCATTATTTCTATGTATTTCCAGTAATAAATTGTAGTTGAAAGAATTTATATATATTTTGTTCTTTCCAACCCCACGGAAAGTTTAAATGTATAGGGAATTATTGTTGGATCGAAGATGGTTATTAAGTTATTTATGACCGCACAACACAGTCCATCCGATCGTCCAATCTATCTCGATCACACACAAGTATGTGTTTACATGTATGTGTTTATGTTATTCTCTTTTTTCTTTTTTGTCCTTCGTGACAAAAAATGGAGGGTTCAATAGCACTAGCAGAGGGGTTGAGAATGATGTGGACATCCGGATATGGCGGAAGATGCCAGAGTGGTACCACCAGCACCACTACATTTTCTGGTGATTCTCTGTTACGTAAGAGTGTATAGACACGGAAGGTCTCCGTTGGCCAAAACAAATCCAAGGGTTCGTCACTCCCTTGGGAATCTCCTTCAGTCCCTCAACCACCACCGGCGCCACTGCCTGCACCGCTCAACCATCCTCTTCATCCACCCTTGACTTACCCATCTTCATCTCTGCTGGTAAAATCACCCTCTCACTTCACCTATATGTATATACCTGTTTATGTGTATGTGTATATGTATATATATATATATAAATATACATTCATCTATGGATCTTCGGAAATCGCGACGCAACCAGAGAAACAGCATGAATAATTTGCTCTCACGGGATAAAGCATCAACTGCGACTAGAACGAACATAACTGAAGAGAAAAAAAGAGGATATGAGGCAAGAGAAGGGCTAAAAAATATTTCTACCCCCAATGTCAAGACATTGCACGGCTTCTTATATGGTCCAAGCTTGTATCATAAATTTTGGATAGATTTTACTCGTATTTATCTATGGGACAACAAGAATTCGATGCAAATACTCTTCGAAACATTTCATCCAAATATTACTGAAATTTCTATTTTTTTTCTACATGCCTCGACAGATTTATTCAATCGGTTTTATTCCGCCGATGCGTCTGTGCGATAATTACAGTTAAAATATTAATAACCCCCAGTTGAATTTCGGAGACGAATATACATTAAGTGCGATGAATTTTATTCAATGCAATTTAAAATTGATACGAGCGTTAATTGTATTATGTGATTAGTAGATAAAGATGTATTTGGCAAATGGGAGGGAATCGTAAGTTTCTCTGAGATTGAAATTCTGTCTGGAAATTATACAACCGCTCACTCGTCTCGTCTCCCATCCATCGTTTATGCAGGAAGCACACCCACGCTAGACGTATATGCAGGAACAAGATAGAAATGTTACGAAAATTCGCATTCTCTCCTGTGACGGTTAGTTGTCGAATGAATTCTGGCCTATTGATAATTCATTGCGTGTCTGCATTCAATGATACCAAATCATCGATGACAGCCTGTAGGTATTTTTTTTGCACTCTGGAAAAGAAGAAGATAATAAAATCAATGAATTGGAGGAAAATTATCTTGTCAAAGTGACAGAAATAAATAAATCACAATAGGGATAAATATTTACCTCACAGGAAAAATGTAAAAAATTGTTTCATGCAAAAGAGATTAGTCTATAAAAAAAGTAGTAAATGACTAAATGAGTCAATCACTCATTCAAAGAACTCAAATGGATGGAAAAAAAGTTGAGGAAAATTGCTCTCTTACATTGTTCTACCGAGTGAAAGTTACGAGTAAGAAATAAAAGGGATGAAGAGAATTACGAGAAGAAGGAAGAGATTGTGAGTACTATACAGGCCACTAAATCCTGATGGCTACCATCAACTCACCACAAGCTTCTTGTAGTTTCTGGGAAAAAGACCCAATTACTACGAATAAGCTGTGGTTCGTGTGATATATTTCATGTACAGAAATTATTTAAAATTTTTATGAACCATACCAGAATTTTTGGATTAAGATTCCGTTGATTCTGAAACTTCCCTTGTCCGAAATTCTTTATTTGTTCATCATCGATAAGCATAGAGGATTTGTTTTCCATAATTTGTTTGTCTGTAATCTTCAGAGCGTAATCCATGATCCAGTTATCATTTTACCTTCCTTCAAAAATTCTTATCCACAAGAAATGAGATAAAAAGCGAATACCACCAAGAAAAAACATCATTACATTAATATAATTTCCTATTCTTCACAAAATATATTGAAATTATTAATCTGTAGAATAATCAATTAATTCTTGAATATGATTGCATTTATTCCATTATACATTTGTATACACATTGACATCTCTAACATATCCTTCATTATATTTCATCCAAAAACTATTCCCATGATGATGCGATGGATCTGCTCACAAGATAGGATTAAGTTTATAATTGAAGTTTAGAATGTGCGAGAGGTCTGTGTATATCCATAGAAATATCAGAGGCAAGCGGCTTTAAAGGAAGACTAGTGTCCGCCAGGGTCCGAGAAAATAGCGTGAGGGGTGAACGTGTGTGTAGCAATCGATCACCATGCCACCCTCAGGGGCGTTGGTCTCCCTCTGGTTTCCTCTTCTTCCACCTTCTTCCGCTCTCATCTCTCATCCTCAACATTTTCGTCTCCTCTCCAAAACTGCCTCCGTGTCGCTTCTCCGCACTCTCTATGTATATACTTACTTGTCGAATTTACCTAACGTACATATTCGAGTCGCGCAGCATCAGAATTTTCCCTTACTCACCCTCTCAAGTCTCACGTCGTCCCTGTATCCCACCCAATGTCGTTGGCAACCACTATTTGCCGCCCTCGTCATCGCATAAGACCTCCAGTAGGATAGAGAGAGCTTGTTATATGGACGTGATGGACCCCCTCATGTATAGCTCACGGATATGAAACGAGAGTGGAGGCGCGACAATCGAGAGGCGACGGCGCAAGGCACTGAGAGGACACACGTATAGGGAAGAAGAAAGAGGAACGGGGGAGTAGAAGCTTTTAGAGCTTGGAATATTCACGAAGCGAGCTATGGACAGGCAAAGCACATTCACCATCGTTGTGCGAGAAGACAGGAGAGCGGGGAATATACATTGGTGGTACGGCGACGACGGTGACGACGACGACGACGGCGATGGCGTTATGCTCAATATTCTCTTATATTTTGTCCCTGGCAGCTAGGTAGTTTTCTTTTGTTATTTATTTATTTTTCTCAAGTGTCAATGAGGAAAAAAAAATTACAACAGGCGTTAACGAAAGCGGACGCCTTGTTTTTGGGGATGGTGGTGACTAAAAGCACATAAGCATTTTTCATCAATAATAAACGACAAAATGACATCAATGATGCATGTCTTTTATATGAAATTTAAGCCGTCACATATAATTTATGATAGGAACGATAATGGTGATTCGAGGATAATATTAATAATTTTGGTGAGTTGTAGACTGGTTAAGAATTTTTCAAATGTGATGTAGATGTCATGTGAATTATTTATCAACGGGGTATTTTCATTTAGATCCACCGAACATAAGGGGTTTTCACGAATATTTTTTTCCTCTTCATAGTTTTGGTTTACCTCAGCATATCCTCATTAATCCTTCAGAATGGCCCGCTCGAAATTGAAATGAGGAAAACAATTTTTCCATTGTAAATTTTTTAAACCCATAAACCACATACGAAAGCTTATATTATAATCATCAAAGTCTAGTTCAAGTAATGAACAGTTTTCATACTTGTTCATATTACTTCAACTTAAACAGAATGTTCTAGAGCAGTGAAAATCTTTTATATCAATACCTGCACGTTCATGACACGAAAATATACATTAAAATGATCATGTATGGAACGCGATGAAGAAAGAAAAAAATACGATGAGAAACTCAGTGAGTGTATGGCAGACACATATGTATATATATATTCTATACAACTGGTCTGTCGACTTTGATTTCGTATTCAGGCAACGTCGATGAGTTGTGCACACTACGGTCCAAGTCCATCGGTGCGGACAGAGTGTACGAGTAGGTCCTGGAAGGATTTCTTCAGCAATCAGCGGTGGTCCACAGACCTTGTTTGTCTTTGCGCGTGATTGGCGCCTTGGACTGACGTACATAACTTGGCTCCTGGACCAAATGGTGTTGCTGCCGCTACTCTATTTTCCTCTCTCTTTCTCCCTTCTTTACTCTACCTCACTTGCGTGCGTGTGTTTGGAGTCTGTCGACTCAGACTCTTCTCTGACTCTCTCCCTCGAACATTACGTGACCTTCTTCCATATGAGAATCACGCACGTTGAAAATCAATCCTCTTACACACTCATTCAATTCAATAACAATATATTACTAAATAAATATTTTATATAATATCAATTAATTGAATGTAAACCTCCATCAAGTTTGATGAATCATCGTGGGTTTTTATATTTATCCTTTTTTTTTTCTTCATTTTAATCTCGTAAAGAATTTATTTAAAATTCGTGTGCGTTTGTGTATATAGCGTTGAAGACGCGCGTGTGTTGAGTGCGAACGTGGATGAACTCCAAAAGCCACGTTGGAAGTTGGTATTGGTGGTCCACGTGTGCTTTTGATATGAGACCCTACAGGAATTTACCGACAGGCGTAAATTCTCCCGTTGCTTTCCTCTTATATGTACACGTATACATATGCGTACTTCTATATAGATATATTCGTATACATGTACGTTCTCCCCTTCGGTGGACTTTAGAGTCCACCCTAACAACTTTCTCCCCATTTACCTCCCTCAACCACCCACACACCCATCCTTTTCATCTACGCCATCTCTGGCCATTGCCTTCGCCGCCTCTAGCGACAACATTTTGAGTCCAACCAAGGGGTTGGAGACTCTTTCTCTCTTCCTTGTGCTCTCGCTTTGTCCCTCAAAACCCTCCAAGCTTTCGCACTGTGCGATGAGTATAACTCCAGTGATCCTCAAGTCCGTTGTCTTTTCTACTGACTGGCCACTGGCCAACACCCAAGCTTTTTTTCCCCCTTTTTCTTGCTTGCTCCTTTTTTTTATCTCATGTCAGCACGAATTCTTTTATTATTCATCATCATAGGAGAAGAAAAAAAATTTACTCCCATATTTGATATAATAATTTGCACTTATCATAGTTGCCAACGCGCGTCGTGGTTTTCTTTTTCATAAATGGAAATTACATTTCCTTTCCCTACATCATTAGTCTCTATTATAAATAAAGAGGATTTTGAGTAGAATATTTTGGTTGTTCTATAAAAAATTAGGAATATCTTGAATGACCGTAATATATGTAAAACGATTAGATAAATATAAAATTGATGGCGATGCAATTCTGTATTGCCTGAGAATTTATCGAGTGTGATGTGTATACAGAGTAAATGTTGTATGCTCGATCAGTGAATTAAGAGCACAACTTAGTACATGCATACATATATATCTAAATTGCATTGAGGGCGCGCAGCAGTGGAAGGTTGGTTGCTTGATGACGACGACGAGACTGTGCACTCGACGACTCAAAGCCGCACGGGGTTGCGCCCGCACAGGACATCCACAACACCGGAATACATAGAGAAACGCGCGTGGCGCACGAAAGGGAGTCACTTCGATCGAACGTAATTCCCTGAAAGGACTTGGGCTTTCTCTCTTTCTCCTTTGGGCGATCGCACTCACGCGCGTGAGAGACAGTTAGTGAGTGAGTGTATATCGGGGGAAAATTCTCCTTCTACCGTAGTCGGTTGGTCGGATCGAGAGGCAACCGAGCGGAGAACACCCTGAGCTCGGTAAGTGGCGTATGGAGATATCTAGGCGTGGGGAAGTATAGGACGTGAGGGGTAGGTTGGATGACTCGCGAGGGTGCGAGGCCAAGGCAATGTAGATATAGCCAAGTGAGAAAGGAGAGAGGGGAAGTGAGAGGAGGAGAGGAGGAGAGGGCAAGATATGGAGTGAGGGTGAGTGAGAAACGTCACAGGGACACTTGGGCAAGGGTGGAAAGTGCGATGAGAGAAGTGAGGGTGGAAGGCGAGACTCGAGAATGTCAAGATGAGGAGAATAGATGGAGAAAGGCGAAGAGACATGAGGAAGATGAGAGGACGCGAGCGACGTCGACGTCGACGTGCAGGACGTGGACGCCCTCCTTCACTCTACTCTGATGAGGCTTTCTCTCACTCTCTCATAGTTCTTGGCATTCAAAATACGTCAATACCAAACACAATTCGAGCTTCATCCTATATATGTGTATGTAATAATGTTGAATCGAAGGTTATTTGCAAGGTGGTCAGGGGCAAAATCTACCAGAGAGGCTATTCTCGTCATCATGATGGAGGATTATCTGTCACGCAATTTCCATTCAAAGCATCGTCACGATGAAGGATCTTCAGGATATTTCGTTTTGTAGAATTTGTCTTCAAACTATGTGGACGAAATAATATTTTATGTTTTACACTCTGCACAGCTATGAAAATGAGAATTTCAGACATACTATCGCGTCATAGAATTTTCCTATTCATATAAAATATTTACGATTTCATTTATCAAGCAATCGTTATTTGTTCTATAAAATACTATACAGTGTGTTAGTGTGCCAGCGTTCACATAGCGGTGAGAACTGGTGTATATTGAAGAGAGGTTAGATGAGAGGTTGAAGAAGTTTATATTGTCGAGCGTACATAAACACGCGCAACAAGAGTCTCAGTATCTATTTAGCCTCATGTCAAGGGCTTGAGTGTCGCACCTGACGGATAGAATGAAACTTTCATCAGCTCAAGTATTCAAACCGCGCTTCGTGAGTTGGTAGAGATATTAGGTGAGAATGAGAGTAGAAAGAGAAGAGTCAACGCGAGAGAAAGTCCCCCTTTCCATTCATTTTTCCTCCTATCTATTATCAATAATACGGGAATCCTTCGTCGACTCCGCGACAGCGACCGTGGCCGTGACTTCCCTTAAATATTTCAATGGATACAATAATGATCTGCGTAGACTGCCGTAGAGTTTAATAAAGTGAGTCGTTGTGCAATCGTCATATAAAGTTCTATATGACAATGACAGTTGTATGAAACAATAAATCTAAGTGAATACACAATTATAACTTCAGTTGTTCTAATTATTTCATTGCAGTATAAATATTATTACTACGATTATCATTCATCTGTAGTTTGACGTAATAAATGAACGAAAGGTAGGGGGAGAAAAGAGGAAAAGGAGAAAAGCAAAAAGAAATGATAAATTATTGTGGTTGCTTTACTCTCAAGGAAGAGAACACGATGAGAAATTTCATGTCGCCATGTGCAAAATTATCTTTTGCTGCTTCGCTTCAACGTGAATCGGGCTTAAGGACCTCGGTGTTTGTTCCAGACAAAGAAAACGTTCATTAAGGAAACGCATTAGCGGCAAGCTTCTACACCCCTTCTCTACGTCGTCTTCCCCATATATTTTTTTCTCATTTTTTTTCTTCTGTTTCCTTTCTTTTCTTTCGACTCTTGATCTGTCCTCACCACGAGAGCTCTCGAAAAGGAATGCAACTGCAAGTCACACAAATTTCAGTGTGGAAAAAAATGACAATAGAAAAAAAGTAAATAAATGAAATTTTACATCAAATAATTTTTGATCGTCCATAACTGTTGGACTTTATATATATTCAGTTGTACAGTGCATCAGACACGAAGCTGACCCTTACATCAACCTCCAGCTGATCCTTTCTGTCCTGCGACTGCACGATCTTCGTGCTGTTGTCTCGATCGCCATAATTTGCTGCCTCTTCTTCCTTCTTCTCATTCTCATTATTCTCTCTTTCGCTTTTCTCTCCCTCTCTTCGTGTTAGTCACTCTCGTATACCATGATTCTGACTTCTATTTTTTTTTACCACACGTTTCATCCACGTCTACACACAACTGACGATGACCTCTGCCACTATTTTTCGAGTTATTATTTTAGTTGGTCCATCTCACTGGACTTCATTCTCTCCTTCTTTATATATATATTTATTTTTTTGAATTGTCTTTTTTTTCTCCAATTTTTCTTTTTTCCTCGCTCCGCTGATGATCCATCAGGTTGATGAGCCGACTTCAAGGCTAAAGTATGAATTTAATTTCTAGTTTCGCAGCGTGTGTGTATATTTATATATATCTTGAGATCGAGACATGTTATTATAGATGAAAAGCCGATTTTAATTGGATTGAATGACTGGTTAAACAATCTTTCATCATTTTTCCACGTCGCTTCATACTGAAAGATATATATGAGGAAAAAAAAAGCAATGAAAATCAACAAAATCCCAACAATTTGTTATCAATTATCATTTTTTTTCAATAATTTATCATTTACTTTTTCTTCCCTCTTTCATGTTTATAATAGCTCATCTTGAAGATCGTGAAACTTGGAGACATGAGATAAGAAATATAACGAGTCATTATCTGCGAGAGAGACAAGTTTTGGTCGAAATCTGAAAATAAGTGTGCTTTATCGCAATGCGATCTACACTTAGCCCAGACAGTAGATGTCAGAGAATAAACGTCCATTACCTTTGAAACTGCATCTTGAATATATTTATGAATCACAAAGTCTTGAGCAAACAGTGTACACAAACACGATCATCAATTGCGATAAAATATAAGCTCGAAGATAGGACGTAAAATTTTTCCCATTTCACACAAAAATGTTTATTCCTCATTTTGCTTTCTTTACATTAACTCTGTTGGTTGATAAATCTCGTTACTGGCCCATAAATATATTTTGCTGCATTATTGGTAGACTGCCGGACGCCTTTTACTCTCACACGCACATTAAACACAGTGTGTCATTGAATTTGATGATTATGAGTTTATAAATGAAGCCGTTTTTTTTTTATTTTAGGTGATAAACTGTCATTTGCAAAACTATGATTGATGTGTGGAATCATATATAATTATTCGGACAGAGAGTTTCATAAACATTTATATATAACTTACCGAATGTGATTAATTGGCAAATCGCCTTCATTTTTTCCACAAAAAATGGGTCGAAATTAAATCGAACATGTGTTTTTTCTCACTCAAAAAATTTTTTGTGGTTAACATTTTTATTTTCATTCTTTTTTTTTTCCCTCTTTTACCTTCTCACAACAATTGGTCCGCCAGAGCCCATATACAGTAGAATGACAAATACCACACAGTGAATGTTACGTTGGCGGTAGCATCTGGGTAAGACATGTCTACGTGAAGGACATTTTCAGATACATTTGACATGTTAGGGATGTTCCCTTGAGATTTGTATATATATCGTATACTCACTTCTTTCCCCATTTTTTTTCTCACACTTCATTCGGTCCCAATCACAAAGAAAAAAACGCTGCTACACTTGATAATAAATACAAAGTAATGAAAAGGAGTGTGATAACAAATAATTCAAGGTTATTGTTAATTTGCGCAGCATCATACGAGTATATGAATATGACTAATTCATTGAACCAAATGTCACGACATCTGGATTAAATTTATACATGGCCCACCTTTACCTGACTCTGCCACCTTTTGTCTATTTCTCAGAACAAAAGCTCGAAACAATTCTGAAAAAGAAACAGGGAAAGAAAAAGAAAAAATACTGAATAATAATTTGGTGGAACGGTGCGAACACACGAGCGCGCACATGACAGTGAGTCCTGGAATATCATTACGCGCATTCATCTCATTTCAAAATGCAAGATACTCTGTGGCACGCCCCCATCGCTCAGACAACTGACCAAAGACTGCTTTTGGACAAGCGCCATCAGGGATCTTTTTCTCTTTTGGGTAATTAAGTTTCGTAGACTGGTTTCACGCGACGCAACTATTGTCGGGACGAGGGAGTTGGCTCGTTTATATATATTCAGGTATTACATGCACACTGTGAAACACAGGGCGATAGACAACAGTGCCGTTGTCGTTTTTCTACTATGTGGTTTTTGGTCCCTCACTTTATTGTGGAGGTGGAGCAAAGAACAACCCGGACATCAGCCATATACAACTGACGTTGATTGACGTCCAACAGACATTTCCAATTATTATAAATATCATAAACTTCTTGAAAGAAATCAGTAATGAAACATTTGAATTTTTCACATTAACATTGAATTTAAAGATCGTACTTTTGATGATGAATTTTGATTGATATTAATACATTAATAATACATTCGTAATCCTTTAATGAGTTTATATATCATCAAATGATCGGTGTAAACATAGTTGAAACCTTGGAATGAATGTCAAAATTAAAAAATGATTGAGAGATGAATACTCACAGAGATATTTATTTCCGCTGTGATTATAAACACGAATGAACATGAAATATAATAGAATAGATTCATATATTTCATATCATCGTTGTTATTATTACTATTTTCATTTTTCTAGTTTGTATTTGAATTGAGACTGAATACCACTTCCGTTTTTCTGCGACCGGTACACTGGTATATTTCTTCTATTGTCTAGCAAGCGAGTTTCCTATTGTTTCTGGAATTTATCGCTTCAAGGGAAGTTTGGCCATAGCCATGAGAGAGAAGTACAAGCGGATGGCTTTCATCTCTTGGCGGATGGTGGATAAGAAAACGGAGAAGAAGGAGAAGTGGGAATAGAACTAGAGAGTGAGACGGATGCTCTCTCGAGGGCCTTTGAGCGATAATTACTACTTCACCAAATTATTTATGCCCGAAATAAATCAAGTGAAAGCTTAATTGCTTTCCTCGAATCCGATAATACGTTGCGTGTACGCGATTTCACGTTTTTCCGTGACAGCCGGCGAGGAAAAAAACATATTTTTCCCTGTTGAATCTCTAGCTCACTCACTGATATATAACATTACGAATATATATATATATATATGAGAAGAAGGGAAGAAAATTCATCTCTTATAATTAAAAAGAAAGAAATATCCTGATCTATAATATCTATTTCCGCAATATGTTGGGGTAATAAATTCTCTCGCTATGATACTAAATATATTGGCAATTGAGTTATGGAGACTTTGCTGCAGTGTATATATATACATATATATATGGCATACTGTCATATATATGAAGAAATTATTTGTGGCTTTATAAACCTCGCCTCAGTACGTATATGAGAAATCGATCATAATTACGATTTCAGGATGACCTTCGCTGATACACAACTACATATAATATACGTAACGCACCCAGGCACTCATTATAATTGAGCAACCATCTCGCGTGCACATCCACGCAGCAGAAATATATATAAATAGAGAGAGAGAATTTTTGATTTCAAACTCGATTCATTTCGATTTCAGTTATTAATAAAAAACATTCTCGACCATATCTCAAACCGTATAATCATTGCTCGTAAAACGCACCCTGTACATACGTCTATGTGTGTATATATATATCTATATATACAGATATATATGTAACGACTTAGTAATTATATCTTGCTCAGTCAATTTACATCCCATTGCCATGTGGCTTTTAATTCGTTTTAGCAAAGCAAAAGAGCGTTGATAAAAATTTGTCTTTTGTCGATGTTCTTTTATTCTTTTTACGTTATGCTGAGTTGCACTGGGGGATTGCGCACAGGGTGTAATAGTTGGAGAAAAAGAGTGGAGAGTAAAGTGAGGGCGATGTCGGCAAACGCGAGTGGAAAGCTTTGGCAACAGGTTTCCACCCTTCTTGACGCTGCATCACTCGATTCACTGTGTCTCTCCTTTATCATCTATTTTTCTCTATCGTCCATTCTCTAGTTTGTATATACTTTTTCAAAAACATTAGTTTTTCCAAGCTAGTCAACACAGAGTGTACCTCGAATCTTTTTTTCCTTCTACCATTGAGGAAAAAAAAACAAAGAAAAAAAAACAAGAAAGAAATCCATGGAGAGACGCGCGCTTGGTAAGTAAGCACGTCAGCGCCGAATGTTTTGCGGGAAACCGGTTTTCTTCTCTTTCCCCACCGAAAAATTACAAAGCAGTTTCACGTTTCCTTCCCACGCTTGGCCCGTGCGTCATATATACCTTTATTCTATCGCGATCCCACCGATAACATTGTTTTATGCGAATGCATTCAAACTAAAATTGTCAAATAATGTTATTGTACAGGAAAAAAAACGGAGAATAAAAAATAATGAAAACTCTAAAAATATATAAATATGTATTTATCCATCAGATGATGTTTTTTTTATATCAACTATAAATAATTTGAGAATAAACAGTGTCACCAGGAATGCATTCAGATCGGAATTATCAAATGATTTCATTTCACGAATGAAAGAAGGAAACAAAAAATACAGAGGATATTTATGCGTCTACCATTATTGGAATTCTTTTTCTTTTCATCTATATATATAAATAATTCAAGAACGTATACTGTGTCATCAAGAAATTTGACCCTATTGTGTTGGATATAGAAAGAAAAATATGAATGAATAAAATTAAGTGGCAATGAAATACTATACGGAAATGTGAAAATAAAAATTCGAGTGATAGCAATAAATTTATCGCGATAATTCGAATCATTACATATACATATGTGTATGTATGTACAAGTGTATGTATAGCTATTCACATACCCTTTACATGCCAACTACACTATTCAAGTACCACCAATGCGGACAAGCAGGGCGAGAAAGAGGTGTGGAGAAACAGAAAAAAAAAATAAAACGAATCGGAGAATCGACCCTCGCGTCGTCGATGCCACCCTCACAAGGTCGTAACTCAGCTACTTTAGAAAGACACGGGGCGAGAGTTTCTTGGGCGAGGCGCGCCATTAGAGTCTCTTCAAAAAATAAATCTTCGCTTCCAGGAATTCTCTTCTCTCTTTACCTTCCCCTTGCCGCTCGCCACTCATCCCTTCTCAACGCTTTTCCATCGTTCTTCCACGTTTGGAAAACAAGTCCAAAGTATACAATATTGCCTATACATATACAGGGGCGAGTTGGTTAAAATCGGCCCCCCTCAAGATAAATTATTGAAAAAATGAAGGGAACAATTAATTTTCCATTCTTACATGGCTAACATTTTCATCCGATTATATTTACTATTCATTATTTTATTTCATTTCCAATGGTCAACTGATTCGGAGAAATATTTCCCAAAATTATTGTAAATAGAATAGAAAAAACAAATTCCGATATCATTATTATTATCCCTCAATTTCCCGTGGGGATTTTTTCTCCTATATTTTCTAATTCCCGTGAAATAAAAGCTTCATATAAATTCATGCGGCATCTAACTGACAACAGAAATATCACGTGAGATGACGTGTAAACACACAACTTTCCTGAAGGGCTGGCTCTCCCAACTATCCCTTATGTGTAGATGTATACACATATGCACATGTATATGTTTGGACCTGTCGGACAGACATCCCTGTAAAATCTAGGAAAGTTTGGACTCGTCCAATGAGGGATGGTTCGCTCACTCAAATCATCACCCCTCACCCCGCGTCCATATTCTCATCTTCATTCCACTATTCTCTCCCCTGACCTCTCCTACTCCCCCGAAAAACCACGCTTCTACTTCTCGAATTTGTATTGGTCGTTGACGGAGCAAGGCCGAGATGGAGTTTCAAGCGTTTCTATTTTATTATTATTCTTATTTTCCACTTTTTTCTTCTTCAATATATTTGGAATATTATCATCCATGTCTGTTGGATTTTTTTTTAGAGCAAGAAGAGGTGCGAAAGATTAATAATGGAAGATGGAAAAATTATTGTTGAATTATTACCCCGTATAATTTTATTTTTATGTCATGCAACACTTCTCTCTTTCTTTCTCTCATCTCAAACTCTGATGCATGAATGCACACACAATCGTCGGCATTGTCGTTCCACCTGAGAAACTTTTACGCGCATGCGAAGGAATAATATTTACTTCCGGTGGCAAACTACATCCGGTCCTGTAACCATTCTATTTCATTTGAGTTTATTATATTTCATAGTGTATATTTATTTTTGTTTTTTTTTTTATTAAATACTGTGAAAAATGGTGTTGCTGCACGATGCTCCATAATCATAACGAAATTTTATATATGGATGTTAGTGGTTCGATAAACCGCACTCTTGTCAATGTCTTTTTTATGAAAAAGTCACAATCATAAAGCCATACTTGAATGTATTCATTAAATGCAGAAATTTATTATTCATTGAATAATGGAAATCGATAAGAAATTTCCATGAATTCATTTGAAACAACGGAAATCAAACAACAGCTTATAAAATGGTCTTCAACTTGGGGAGGATACAGAAGTTGTATTCAATTTGTTCCAGCTTCGTAGAATATCAAAAGTTTCCATGATATTTGTTGAGGGGAATTAAAATTTTAAATAATTGAGAAATTGGAATGCACCACTGCTAAATATTATTCAATCTCGCTCGAGTTTGATACATTCTTTCTCCATAATTCATGGGTGATTGAGGGGGCGAGTGTGAAAAAAAAAAACCTATTGGTTCTTTGGACCACTTCAACATATACATGTATGTTAAACGACCCACGTATATACATGAGCGCATGTATAAGTATGTGCGCATTCACCCAAGAGAGTTTCCAATATCTCGGGGGTTTCTCTCAAAGTCCCTTTCATCCAACTCTTTCGCCTTTCATGTGACTTTACTTAAGAGACACACCCTCTTATAATGGCACATGGTATATAAAAAAATGAAAAAGAAAACCAAAATAACAATAAAATATTATAACATAAAAAAAATTACAGGTTGCCGCCCCGTTGACGTGAGTGTGAGGGAATGAAAAAAAAATTACACGTCACCTTTAATATGATTTGAGGTGAATTCTTCTTGAATGCACAACTCGACCCTCCCCTACAACTACTGATCAATGGCGCTTTTCCACGTGTGTCCCAGCCACACACCGAGTTTTGTAACTGTTGCACTTTTACCCTCGCCACGTGGGAGCACATGTTTTTTTACTTTCTTACACAACTTTCTAGAGTAACACAAACTCAAACACACATATATACAGTTCGCCTTGGGAACCCATTACCCATTACCCATATATACAATTGACTCATAAAACTTATAACCGTTTCCATTCCACACACGCTCTATTTAATTTCAACATGCAAATGTGTTTCGCTGTTAATGTACAATTTAATGTTTCAGATAATATAAAGCTACTGAGGAAAATAAAGTCGGAAAGAAAAAAAATACTGAGAGTGAGATCCACAACGACAACGACAACGACGACCACGAGAGAATAAGAAAGAAAAAAACGACAACAGGAAAAAAAGGAGGAAGATGAATAAGAATAATAATACGAAGACGAAGATGAAGAAGAAGCTAAAGAAGATGAAGAAGAAAAATAATAAAATAAAAAAGAAAGAGGAGAAAAAGCGCATAACATCGCGTAGCTGGCAACAGCGTAAAGTGTATGTGTGTGTTTGTAGCCCGGCCACAGAACCACGTGTTGTTTTGGGCGGACGTTTTTTGAAATGCCAGTATATATGTAGGAGGACGCCGACCGGAGATGAAAGATCCGCGCGCCCGGGAGAAAGAAGAACCCGCGCTGGTACACTGCACAGAGATGCGGGAAGAAAAGAAGCGTATATAGAGAAGAGAGACCTTGGAAATAGCCCCCCGTGCACCTATACAAACAGCCATCAACTGAGAAAGCAAATATTTTGTTGTGATGCAAGAATTCACAACACTGAATGAATGTCTTCCCTCTCCTCCCCTCATATATATGCATTTCAAATGTATACACATACACATGGGCTGTACATACATAAACGAAACCAAGGTAATGAGCATTTTACTAAAGAATGAACATCTTTGTTTACACTTTATTCTAACGATGAAAATGAGGAGAGAAAAAAAAGCGGAGAAAAAAAAATTGGACTGAATGAAAAAACTGATCCAAGACCAGGCAAAGCATAATGTTGAAAGTGACAGTTAAACATCTTTAAATATTACAAAGGTAAACCAACTTTTTATCCTCGCGTACCACCAGATTTTTCATTTTATTGTTATTATCATTTTCGTTTCTTTTTTTTCTACTTCATACGCGTCTTCTAAAGACAACAATGGTGAAGCAACAGTACAGACAGTCTCCATCGAGAACTAACATCAACAATGGATGGTGCTCTGGTCCGTGAAAAAGAATCAGAAACATCTCTCGTCGCATTTCTATATATATATATATATATATATATGTATATATATATATATAGTAACATAATGGGCTTGCCACCCGCGATGCAACTGCAGTCATCCCAAAAAATTTTCCACACCCAGATGTGATAGTTCCTGAACGTTAGTTGTTTACTTCTGTATGATTTTTAGTTTCTTGCTTTAAATTACTGTATATTACATGAACTCAACGTTTTTTATGTCAAAAATTAACGTATTCATTTAATTCAAGGGTGAAGTATATCTACATTGTGGCGGAATAATTCATCACCTCGTAACACTTTGGATTCGGACCATCTGGCCTGACAACAATGAAGTCCACGCTGACATGCGGAAGTTTAAATGGATATTTCTCCTGAAACTAAATGTGAGTAAGAAAATTAATTGTTATATTGATAGATGTATTCAGCCAAGCGGATGGAACAGTCAATCAACCATTCTGTCTTTATGCATCAATTTTTGTTTTTAGTAGACACGATATTTTTTCCGCAGTTGTGTCGATTATTTTACTTGCAAATTGACACAAAGTTGAGAAATGCTCCGCTTACAAATTAAGAACCGGATTGAATGAAGTTTGTATATATGTTTCGTTTCACTGCTCCATCGTTCGCGTCACGTGTGAATTTCTTCAAATGTTACTTTTTTTATATATACATAAATGTATTTTGAAGGCGTGAAAACAGGTTGCATGGCTGTATATATGCGCATGCATGTGTATAGTGGAATGCAAAAAAGAATTTTTCGTTTCCGTCGAATAATCGTATTCGATGAACAAAGAATTGAATTCTTCCAACGTTCGATGTCGTGTTGCACATTTTTTCGTTCTTTTTTCGTCATTCTTTACCACAGTGTATATGGAAAAAGGACGAAAATAAATATATACATATACGAGTAGAAATGAAAGTATAATATTGAACGAAAACATGCACGACAATGTGAGAAAGTCGTTGATAAATAAATAAAAGAGCATTTTGTGGAGCAAAAGAGTCCCAAACGCGAAATCGTGTTCTCGGAAAATGTTTAGGAGATTACTGCATACGATATTCGTGCGGTAGAACGCACAAGGAATGCGCCGTAGCAAGACGCATCGTGAACAAACAAAATGGGGAGAAAAAAGAAAGCGTCTTTAGTACAGTATGGGAGAGCGAGGAACCACCGGTGATAAAGAGACGGAGGGTGGAAGATGCGATACTATCCCAGAATATTCATTAGTATGCCGTCGATTTGAAGGCGATTTAATTACTTGGTCCGTCTACCGTTAATTAATTCGACCGATAGTTCGGGCGTGATTAAGGCTTCGCGTTCGTCACCGCCTGGATCGCAGGGGGACGATTCACCGCGCGTGGTATCGCGCACGTCTTCCAAGTCATCCCTCGTTATTCTTTGCGTGCGCACATCCGTCGTTATCGTTTATAGCATAAAAAAAGTGAAATCAATTATTTAATTCACTCACTTTGATGCAATAATGGACATTTTGCAGGCAACAAATGATTCCTCAATTCTATAGATTAATTATATAACTGAATATATTGATAGAGAATCAGAATAGTTACCCAGACAATAGAAACGGGAAATATCTTACTGTTCATGTGTATTCATTGTATTCATTGTATATTAATAGATCGATTGAGCAGGCCAATCCCTGTAGGCTTTTATTTATAAACATCAACAATCTGACAACCACAACAACATCAAAACACAATTATTCGATAATAATTCTAGTTTTTCAACACAACTATTTGACAAATATTCTAAGTATCCTATGTCAATATCTTTTATTGTTTAAATACCGGCAAACATCCACGTAGGCCAACGATATCAAAATCATTTGTGTGTCCTTAAATTTTATATGTCCAAAGACGAAGAAGAAAACAACATAATCAAATTAATTTCTTGATATAGTTTTAATAGCAGAACGGATTTATTGTGCGTTATTTGTTATACTACGTTCTTCCTCATGATAATAAAATACACAGGGTGGTAAAATAGATGACTAGAGTGCTTTGGAATGAGATTTTAATCGCGTGCATTTTGTGATTCATCAAGATGAAACTCACATTCTCAGATTCATAAATATACATACATATATACAATGAAATCTTTACTGTTCATCGCGCATGCACAGACATATCAGTGTGCGTTGCATGATGCAGTTTGTGTTTTAGACGCTCGATGGAACTTCAACATAAAAAAAATATCATAATCGTAGATTACAATATATAAAAAGTGAGGGCGAAGTGGAGATGAGAGATTTTTTTGAAGATACGCCGCACAGGGTTGTGGATTTTATATATGTATATGAGACGAGTGTAGAAAAATTGAGAGTGCGAGACCACGACATTATGTATACGATCAAAGCAGCGGTAAAGAGAGAAAAAATGGGTAGTAGACAGTCGAGAGAAAGAGTGCGTGATGTATATAGCGCACGTGAACGTTGCACGCGGACAATGGCTGTCACCTCATTCACGTCAAACGATTCGAAACGCGACTACCAACTTCACTGGGACACGCAGCAACGAACCGAGGGGATCAAATTGCATCCCTGCATCGACTTCTTTTCTAAGAATGAAGAGAAGCGTGTGGTACACACTATACACGAATTATGCATCCCAAGACATATGCGTGTGAGTGTGCGCAATGTGATGTGTCCTCTATATAAGTATATTCATCAATTTTAGGACACTGGAAACGCTGATTTTTTCCCCATCACCGAGCGATGGTTAGTACATATAAATTCCTGTTCCAACCCTTCGAAATACATGTGAAAAAAAACATAACATGAATAATATGCTATATTAGTTTCACTACGTAAAAAAAAATACATGCAGCGAACAATATAGGAACGAGTCAAACAAAAATAACAATTCCTGTGTCAACAAAGTACTGTAGAAAAATTTCCCTGGATATTTTCACATGTATTTTTATGCTATAAAAAAAGGAAATTACTACCCAATGATGACAGCGGAAAATGTAACAACGTAACAAAAAGACGAGGATAGTTCGAAGCAAAAGAAATTGCATTGTACTGGGAGTTTCCACCCCCAAAGTCGTAATACCTCCTTTCATCCGGGGCTTACTGAAATCCATCAGACGTAAACTATATATATATATAGATACAAATATCTTCGCAGGCGTTACGGAAAAGATTTGCCAGTTTCACGCATTATACTTCCGACATTTTTGATTCGTTTTTTCTTTCTTTCCATTCTTCCTTTTTTTTTTCATCTTTTCATTTTTTTTTCTTTCTCTTCCTCGGCAATTTGGCGCCTCAGGGCATATATACATACACAATATGCATGCATATAGCTTCGCATTGCGTACAGGATGTCAAGAAGAGCGGGGAAGTGGAGAGCGGTTGAAAAAGTATATATATACATGCACATATATATAAAGAGAGAGAATAAGAATATGAGTAAAAGGCGAGGCACATTGGCGTGTTCCACGAACGCCTATTCATCACCCTAAAAGTTCTTCCCACCCTAAAGCAAACATCGCGAATTCTCCAATCAACGCCGATTCAAATTTCCAGACTACAGTCCACTGTACTATACACACACACTTATATATGTATATAATTCTTTGCTCTTTCTTTATTTTTTTTCATTCTTCTTGGCCTTTTTCTTCTTCACCGGTTTGTTTTGAGTCGGACGTGCTTTTCCACAGCGTGCCAAGTCCACGAGAGGTCTACACTCCATTAATAAAGACATCGATACCACCGCGGTGCGCGCACACCATGATTCCGATGCTTACATATACCTTTTATATGTACATATATGAATATCGCAATGTACTATCGAGTTACGCGGCAGTTTGTGATCGGTGGGCGGTCCTATACGCGCTCATGCCACACCGCGTGCGTTGTGTGTTGTTTCAACTCGTTCACTCAGTCTTATATTCTTTCTCTCATTCTCACTTTTACTTTAAATATATATATATATATTTATGTATGTGGTGGTGGTCGTGATGGTGCGGATACAAGAATTGCTCACGCGCAGCAGCTACTCTCGCACATTATGTGTCCCGCCACCGTCAAGTGGCAATATTGCAATGTGTGTGACCACCTGCATTGCAACCTCGCTGCGCGCACGACATTCAGATATAAATGCTCACACCAAAAAAATTTGTAATAAGAAACACTTTTTTATGAATGCAATTATATAATTGAAATTATATTTTTATTCGGGACAAATTAAAAAGTCATTTGAGTTAACATTATTGGCAAACAATGTTGTTTTTATCATAGCAATGTCTGAATCCAATCAGGAATATTTTTTTAGCGAAATATTAATTATTCATTCGTATACTTGATGATTGCGATTGTATTTTCGTTTTGTTTTTTAAATTTTATGCCAAGGATACAATTATGCTTCAATTGATGCTAGTTGACTATCAGAAGTCATTATTAATTTTGTATTTGGAATTATTCATAAGATATAGTCCGAATTTTTTTTGGACGGCGTATGCTCCGTACAGTAATCAACGCATTTCTAGTGTGAAATTCAATTTTTAACAGCAAGCAAAAAAACGATAATGATAAATATGAAACGATGAATTAAATTATATACTGGACTCTACGAGAATTTTAATATCTAATAAATAGTCGTTTAGCAAAGAAAAAAATATCTGCTGTGTACACAGAATATATATTTATAAACATCGATCATCATCATCATCATCATTGCGCGAAAATATATCCCACGCATTTGATTCACACTAGCGATATAATAAGACCATATAATTATTGTTCTCACGAAACATCGCGTCACGTGGTTTCGCGCGCTCGCGCCGTGATTCTCGCGCCTGGAGCACGGATACGCCGAATTCCACGACGTGAGATGAGGCACCCCCCATACAAAACTTGACTGCTGCAGCCATAAGAATCACTGTATAACTCGCTTATATGTACTCTTTCTCTCTTATCCATTTTTGTTTTTTATTTTTTCTCTATACTTGTATATACCAAATACCTTTATTCTCTCTTTCTTTCGTTCACTTTATCTCTTTTGCACGCTGTATACAACATCGCATGTATACAGTGCGCTACGATGAAAAAAGTGCACGACCACAAAACTGGTTTTGCGTCTCTCTGAGTCACCGTCTATAATGACGAACCACAAAAGAGACGCGCGGTGGCAATCGCAAACGAAAACCCGTTGCGTATATATTCTATCAGTGAGTATATAATATAGATTATGATATATAAGAAAGAACCTGAAATATTTGGTGTACAAAAGGTTGTTCAGTCTTATATCAGGCAAATATCAACAGGGAAAAATTTTTGACAACTAAATACCATTTTGAGATTAAATGATGAAAGCTGTATTGATATGTTTTCAATGCAGTCATCAGATAATATCTTCATTCCGATAATTGCTCAAATAATTTAGAAAAAACAATTGGCAGTTGTAGTTCTGTTAATTGCGCATGGGCCAATGCGGTACATAGACAGGTATATATTTGTGTAAAAGTACAATCTTTAACTATTTAGGTAATCGCTGATATATGATAACTGGAAAATTTAACACTTTGTTACAGTTAATCGCTAATTTCTCACCTTCACGAGCTTGTTGCCCTTAACGCCCCATAACGATGGCAAATTACAGACATTAACGTATCTTCGAGTACGATCGGTAGTCTCTGGCGTGTACAAGTATGTATGCATACATACATGCATCCATACAACACCTATGAAATATTTTTTATTTCCATTAAGTACTCGTCATTTGCAAAATTTAATTCATACAAATATTCCTTGTTGAAAAATATCGCCGAATTTTCTCTAATTAATGACTGATTGTTTATTTCTTCTACTGTCTCTTCATAAAAATGTCCACATGACGAATTAATCTTAAAAATATCCATGCAGAGATTCCAAATGACGTCCAAGCACGTGGCTGATTTCAATAATAGCAGGAATTAAACCCCAAGTCTCCGATACTCTCATTAAAGCTGCTAACTTCTCACTCTCTTTCTTCTTTGAGGCTGTCCCTTTCCACATCTTCATCCTTTTCATCTTCTTCTTCTCCTCCTTCTTTTTTCCCCTTTCATCGTATTTTTTACCCTGCCTATATCCAGAACACGCGGGTCCGTGGGACACAATCGAGTGCGAACGCGTGCGCCGATTCGGGGTTCTCCCGTTTGTACGGCAGGTTTCTCCGGCTCGCGCATCAGCTTATATATATATAATACCGCGCGCGCGACACCTTTGCGGACGTTCTTAACGGACCCTATATACGCCATATAGCTACACAGCTCACCATTTGTGTCCGCTCTCCTTCAGGTATAACAGTCGTCCTCATCACTATATACCTACTCGCATCCCATACTCGGCCACTCTTCTTCCGGCCACATACGATTATGCTATATATAAATATACATATATACATGTGTACGGTCTTGCGAAGGTAGTGTGTATGTTTATATATAGACAACCTCCTGCCAGGTAGCGCCGGAGAATTTTTATTGCGACAGGTTGCATCTCAAAATATATACACACATGGTGTATCGACCTTTTGCCTTTCTCCGCACTGTCAAAAAAGGTCCGGATCGAGCTGTCAATGACCCGTTACCACCCTCGGTGGATACATAGATATATGTATATATATAAATATATGTGGTATTTTCGTGCAGGTTCTAACCGCGCGCGACGATGACGCGCCGACGATCGGGCGACGAGACCAACGACAACAAACAACAAACACACTCACACACGCATTATTATTGTCGCAGGTCAGTTATGGGATGAAACCCTCTAATTTATTCTCATCAACACCGTGCACTGACCCATACAGTGAATAATAATATTGAATGGACTTGGAGAAAAAAATGAGAACGATACTTTTGTTTTATCTTGACTGGAAATAATTATTGTCACTTCACATTGACAAGCTACGTCAATGAGCATTTCCAATTCACATTTCAATGGGAAGATTAGAATATTTCATCAGGCTCTGCTCTCTTTCCCTCTCTCTCTCTCTCTCTCTGTCTCATTCGGTTTCCGTTTCTTCTCATAATAATTATTTTTTAAGGAAGAATTTAGTTGATGACACGTATAGAAGAATTTATCTTTAATAAATATTGGTGTTGATTAAAATTGATCTCGTTTGACACTCATTATTAATTTCATAATGGATTGAAACAATAATTTGTCAGGACAAGGTATATGTGTGTGTATGCATGTCACATATATTTATAAATATTGCTCATCATGTTGGCGGGGTAATGATTTATAAAGCGCATGAGAGGGCGTCCAGACGTGCGTCCGACGTGTGTTTCAGGTCTCAAAGCCGAGGTGAGTGTTTCCAAGGAGATATATTCTTACTCTCGCCAGTCACGATCTCGTAATGACTCGCGATCGGTATCGCGTGGATGAGGCGCGCATTCTCTATAGTCGTCCGCGCATCGTACAAGTATATAGGTAAAGGTCGAGGCAACAACGGCGGCGGCGGCCACGCTGGTGGGTAATGTGGGAGAGAGAAAAATTGAGTGAGCGCGTATATTGGTCGAAGCTTGTTCTCGGAATTGATTCAAACAAGTGTTACCACCCCTCATTCTTTCCATTTCCACTCCCACTATTGTCTTTTATCTCTCCCCACCTATAAGATATATTTATAATGAAATTCCATGACGCAAAAACAAGCTGGGCTGATGCATTCTATTTAACATACACAATTGAAAATATCAAATGTATACTTATATGTTGTTTAATTTTTATTTCTTTCTTTTTGTGAGATTTTGAAAATTTATTTTTCATACCATAGTGGCAGAGGGCCAACATTCATATATTATTATTGACAACGTTTGAAAATAATTAATGTAGCCATAAAACTCCAAAAAACTCCTACCACTGCGTACAGATGACTATTAATTTTTTATTTTTGGAGAGTGCTACTTTCTACGCGTTACCCTGAGGCCACAGGAATGTGCAACTGGACAAAAAATGGAGGGAGAACAGTTGTATAGAGTGTATAAGTGTACGCCCCGAAACACTATTACTATAAACATAACTACGATACATTTTTCATCCACCCTGAAATACAAGCGTGAACTAATCGATCCTGAAAAGCACCGCTAAGGCCCCATATATACTGAACACAAATCGCCTGTAGCATAATCACATTTATATCCACCGTGACCAGAGATTATTATTTAAAAAGTAAATAATATTCGATAGGTTCTTTTATGGGTGGGATCCTAAATTCGGGGATATTTTTCTTTATACTGAACGTGATATCTAAATATTGCGAGAGGTTAGAATAGCAATTCACTATTGGTTAAAATACGTTACATGGCTCAACAAGTCCAAACTCTATTATTCGTAAGAAGAAAATGCAGATAGAATATCACAACATTATTCATAAATGAAAATAAATTTCTTATATCAGTTTGAATGTAGGACGGAGTGCACCTCAAGCGTGTAGACGTTTTATTGAATTCAACATAATTTCCGTTCAACTCATTTATTCATATTTGTATTTTTGTGATTATTTTTTTCGTCGGCCGGAGAATCAATCGATCATACACAATGCGTCACACAACGGAACGTCCGGCGATTTTATCGATCAACGTTCCGTGTCTGAATTCTTTTGCAAGGGAGGGATGATGATGAAGAAGATGAGAAAGAACATGGTATATCTGTATATGGAGTTTTATATATGGCGCTGGCTATAATAGCATGAAATGCAATCCTATAGTGAGTCGTGAGAGATCTGACGGTGGACAGAGTATATATGAAGACGAATGAAGGGTGATGGATGAAAAGAAAAATAGTATAGTTGAATACGTGTGGCAGGTATTGGAGTGAAGGGAGAAGAGAGTCCATTTTCGAGGGGGGTGAGTGAATGCTCAGACCAGAGAACAAAAACAGATTATAAAAACAGAAGAAAAAAAATATGGAGATGAAGAAAAATATAGGAAATAAAAGTGGGAGAAAAAATGACTGCGTCGGCGCCTCTCCGATCATTCTTCAGTCTAGCACAACGACGACTCTCGCATTTTTTGCCGCTCGAGAAGACGTTAAAATTGCTCTAATGGCCGCCAAAAGTGGAAAGCTGTAGACGCCCCGACAGGTACTTATATTTTCTTCCCCTTTGGTAGTTCGACTTATTCAACGAACAAACAATTTCTCGACTCTTTCTGAAAGATTCAACGCGAAGAAGGGAGCAATGTCGCGACCATCGTCATCACTATACAGAGACCGCTAATTGCGAAGCAGGACGCGAATATAATAAGAACAGGTTGAATCAGTGAATGGTGCACATGCTGTCCTGAACAATAATTCACCGAGAAATTGAAAATGACGCGATGAGAGAATAGAAGTGGATAATAAATGAATGATTGTGTCAGATTGTCAAGTGCGGTAATGTGGAGTCATAAACTGTTTCTAATGTTTATGGAAAGAGTGAGAAACTCTTCTTGCGCTAATATTTTCTGCTCCCAATTATTCCTTTCTATTCACTTTTATTATTCGCGATTTACGAGAAATATTGGTACTCACCGAGCGGTAAAATTCCTCATTCCCCCATGTAATCCGACAGCGATGATCGTCGCATGGTTGTTATTATGTCTACATGGTAGGTATAGATATACGTGAGGGTAGGTCTATTATCTTGTTTACGTCACGAAGACATGGTTAATTCTTGAGAGAGATTGGTCGTCGTCGTGGACATGGCAATTCGGAAAATCACTAAGAAATAATAATCGCACAATTACCTGACTCGATATCCACACACATATGTTTATACACGTACATGTTAGAATGTACAACGTTAATTATTATTGTCGGTATATAGATACTCTCTCCGGTTCAATTTTCATAATTAGTTAAGCGCAGTTTATCCGCCATGGTAAATTGATGGCATTCAACCAATTCACAACGATCGTACATCATAGTTGACTCGTAAATAATTTTCATAATTTCCGTAATCATAATTCAATTTGTCTGATAATAAAAGTTTTCATCATCAGATTTATTTTATTATTATTTGTTGAATTGTGTTTTTCTTTCATATTCATTTATAAATTGAAACAAAAGCTTTCTTTCATGTGAATTGATATATTCGGAAATAAATATGTTGAATAAGATGTGAATTTAAGTAGGTCACTGTCGTTTTCAATTAATGAAAACAGTAAAAACCATCGCACATTTGGCACAACGACACATCGCAGACTGACAAAAAATCTCACTCGTATCCAGAATTTTTTCTTCTCTCGCGTAACAAATCCCATTAGACCACGCACATTCCACTTTATTCGCCGCCTCCTCGGATTCCCATCTTTATAAAACCGAAAGGGGAAATATTACATATAAATCTTCGCATTAAGTGGAACATCCATGAATGTGTGATGATTGTAAAAAGTACATTGGCATCGAAATAAAACCTAAAAGAAAATAGTGTATAAAAAGATTAATTTCAATCGAAATTATATAACTTGATTTGCGACACACTCCGAATTTAATTCCAAATCGTCTTCCATGCTTTCCAAAAATTTTTGTTTAATATATTTCCACATACAATCTCGGCGTGGGAATAATCAGATGTCTTGAAGAATATTGAAGTGTTGGGAAAAATGATTTCTGTAGTAAATTAGTCATGACAGAACGTCATATGACACACACACACAAATGTTAACACTTAAACGAAGGGGAGACTTTCTTTGAATCAAACAAATCCACTAGTTTTCGGTGTCGCTGTCGTGTCTGAGGGATTCTTCTAATATAGTAGCGTAGGGAGAGGATCCGATACAAGCGAAAGCACTTAATACCAATTCATTTTTTCGTCCTCTATCGACAAATCCGCGCCTAATCGAATCCAAGGCAGATGTCGAGGGTTGCTAGTCAATGGTGTGTGTGACTGAACACAAGAAATGAAAGGAAGAGGAGGCGGCAAGAGTGAGAGCGATGAGAGTGAGAACGAAAAATATGGAAGAAGCAAAAGCACAAGACAGAAAGAGTCGACATCAGTGTCCCGAAGTTGATCCAAGAGCGCATTGGGGGTCTTTGGATGAAAACCGACCTGGGTCAACGGCATAACTTCTACCATTCATTCTCTCTTTCCCTCCTGTTATTTTTCTCACCACTGTCTAATCAATCTTTTACTCTTGCATACAAATACCATGAAGATACATCAATATTCCTCGTGGTTTCGCTTTTTTCTTTTCAAAAGTCATTTCATCACACAAAGATTGTCCGACTGATTCACTTGATTGCACCGTCACTGTGTTGTCATTGCATATTCCGTGATTGGATCCGAAAAAAAACAAAGTCAATAAATAAATTACCGAATAAAATAAAGCCACAAAACAAAAGAAAACAAAAACTTAATATGCAATTTGTATGTGGAAAAACGAACCTTGAATTCGACATAGCATGACGTGGTCGCGACCTTCAAAAGAACCATGAAGTTGCCGATTATCAATTGATTGGCATTTTACATTTCATTATTATATTGACGTTGCAATATTTATTCAACATGATGATAATATAAAAATAAAAATATAATTATTGACAAAGGTTATTTTATACGACAGATTAATTTACTTTTAATTGAGTACTTTTCAACCTTCAACAAAGTATACAATGAGAGTTTTTGTTGCTGAATGTTAAATTGACATATTGCATTAATCGACAGACATGTACCACACACAGAAAAATTATAATTGTTATTATAGACTGGACAAGATATAGATTGCGCCTGGGGATCGTGACGGTGGAGATTATAGCACTGCGGTCTGAACGAGTAAGCGAGCGTGGCAGCAATGTGAACGAGAGAGCGCAGAGAGAGAGATACACTTTTTGTGGGTTTCTAGGTCGACTAAGGAACAAGAATGAATGAACGCGCCACTACGTAATTCATTCATGCTTCGTGAGGGTATAGCCACACTTCTACGGTCGCGCCTTTCGTTCTCCACCGTCTTGAGGGAAAGGGCGCGAACACTAAGACCCTCGTCGGTCCCTGTCTCTTTCTCTTGTGCTTTTCTCACCGCGCGCCCCGTTGGGATCTTTCCGTGTAAACTTGCCTCGTTATATTTCGTTCCATTGCCGCACACTTCACTACCATATATACAAACCCTTCACCATCTTCCCTAACTCTTGCGTCTTCCACTTACTTAACTCTTGTATTACATCGTTATATCATATTGCTTAAGTTTATCGAGGTAATAGTTTCAAGTTCAAGGTCGATGTGATATTTTTCACTCATTCACTTTCTAAAGATCATCATACAAATCCTTTGTGGTATATACACTCGAAACAGAACATTATTCAAATAGAAAAAAACATATGACTGTGATTATACAGTCACTGACCTAGGTCATTCTCAAACTTTCGATTTTTTTACACTAAATTTTCGTCTGCAGTGCCGCTATTCACCATAATATAATATAAAAACTATTAATTGGTTTCGAATGTGGTGAAAGTGAGTGTCTCCATTAGCCGATTAGGCATTGAAAAAGGAAAGGAGTTGTGAAAAAATATTATAGACGAAATGACAGCATAAAATACGCAGACGGTTGTTATAACCATGTATGTCAATTAATTTGGCAGGACGTAAGTGCGTCATGCTGAGAATCATGAGAGGTGTAGCTGTCTAATTTTTTTATATCTTTTCATTAACTTGACTGTTGTCCTGTTCCTTCATTGATATGCAAATTGGTTTATATCAATGATGGAGTAGGTAAATGAAAATAACTTTGATTACCTTAGTTATAACTATCCATCCAATGTTTTTGTATATAAGGCTTGTATGTTTTCCATCATTCCCCTTTGGAACGAAGAGCCAATATATTCAGTTAAATTTTGTGAATCCTAAATTAAATCCGAGTGCTGATATATGCGCGAGCGTGCGCATTTACCACGAACAAGAGAAGCAAATGTTCGAAGCTTATCGGCGTGGAATCGCGCGAGCGAGTTTGGTCCCTCTTGAATCCACAGAGAGGGAGAGAGCGAGAGCGCAACTTCTCGCCCGATGCAACACCGAAAACTGCATTCCAACGTATCGTCTATATAGCTCTCCAATGGCCAATCGTAGGCGTCAGTTAAATTTCGTGTTAACCAACAGGCTTTTGAGCATTATCCAAAAAATACAAGATGAAATTTTTTTTTGTCATTATATTGCCGCCGCCAATTTCTTTTCTCATGTTTAAACATGATGAAGAAAATATCAGACACATTGATAACACACAAGATAAAGATTATTATAATTATAACTTTGAAAAAAAAGAAATATATATATATTTATCTGTGCATCATTCCCAGACGTTCCTAATTGCAATTCCCCAAATGGCAATTAGTGAATCTATTAATAAAAAATTGTAATGAGGCTAAATCAGCCATGATAGAAGTCTTCCTGTGTGGCCCATCCCATTGTCAATTTGATCGTCAGCATCGTCAACTATAATTGTATGTCAATTGGTTGCAATTTGGTAAGAAGAAAGAGAACAAATGAGTTAGCAAAAGAGAGAGTGAGAGCCAAAGAGTTACATCATGTGCAATTCGTATTAAAGTTTTTTTTTTTATATTAATACTCAGTAAGCCAAGTCACTTCGAATGCATTCAATTTTCAAGAACTGTAGGCGCTTTCTCCTTAAAATGAGAAAGTTTTTCGCGAGAAAGAAAAACACATTTTTATAATTATTCATGACTGATTTTTCCGATGAAATATTCAGCAAAACATATTGGACTGAAATACGCGTAACAATTTAAAAATTTATGAATCGTGGTTAGCATCACCATCAACTGCGAGAGGGATGATTTAAGACACATAAGGCCCATCGCTGTGCGTATATGTAATGAGACATATGATATATTCCTGAATGAGCGTAACCACGCACATCAAAGATTATATTCTCATCAAGTAAAACGTGGATATATATGTATATATATATACGGATACCGAAATAAATATATCCTACATGGTGAAATTAATTGAAAAAAATGGCCTCGATGTGATAGTCAAGGATGCGATGATGGATTTGGCACGTTCCTCACAATTATGTTGTTTTTCTATAAATATAAATAATCTCATCAGTAAGCAATAAAATCAATTTGTTCAACAATTTTTAAGATTACTGTCATCACATGCATATGCATGTGAGTTTCATTAACTCATTTTATTTATGGATTTACGTTTAAATAATTCATTGGATATAGTGACAATTAATTATACAGAGCCGCAGTAAATAAAAATGAAATATAAATTAGGAGTGCATCACTGATGACGATTCAGTGTTACATGTATATGTATGGATTTTTATTCATCTATTTAATTTTCAATCATCTGCAAACAAACTTCGACAGCTAATTGGCCGAGCTTCTTTATACACATTCGTTTAGAAACTATTTTTCTTTCTATTTTCATATTGAATTTCTCGTATAGCATATTTTTTTTTCTCCTCTTTCACTGTCGTATATGGATATTCTACCAAACCGCGCCCTCTCTCATCTCTACCCATTCATTTGTTCAATATCTATTTTCAGTAGGCCCAATCCGGTCCGAATATATATCTGGTTTGAATCAACGTGAAACAAAAACAAAGTCCGATGAAAAAATAAGCAAAATAATAAAAATAAAAATACTACTGAATCACGCGGAGCCACTTCGGAGTTTTGCTCTAAAGAAATACTCTACTAGAATCAAGAGAGCGAGTAGAGCGTCTAACAAGCCCGCGCGCGCGGGATCCTTGTGTGAATTCCACGCTTGGCTCCTACCGCATAATCAAATTATTCTTAGAAGTCATGTTGCGACGAGGCAACACATGCGCGACCAGGTGACGTCATTCAACATCAAGTATTTAGCCGACTATACGAGTTATTCCTTCACCAAATTGAATAAATACATACAAACGCGACGAGAAAAAAATGTACAACTCACAGTAAACGTCGTATCGCTTTTATAACTACACTTTGATGTCAGATCACAGCATCAGCATAATAGTGAGCCCACGACACCATCTGTAAGAATGATTCCTATTCATAGATTAGAAGAATATTTAATAGCTCAATTTCAGTATTTCATTATAAAGAAAAATGGCGATGAGTGATAGAAATATACATCATATTGAATGATTCGACGACACGTTCTCTTTTCAATGATACATTTCGAATAATATTTGAAATCATTCGAAAAACTACACTTTTTCATATTCCCACACTCTATATTAATTTAGTCGCGAATTTGAATGCAGAACGCATCTGCGACGATATATGAAATCGTCTGCGGTATATGATCAATCGATAAACTGACAAATGTCAAGTGTGTCCTTCTAAAATGATATATTGTTGTTGCGAAGAAAAAAAAAATTAATTTATTTTTTTATCCTCTGTCGCGACTTTCAGAAATTGCATGATGACTCTGTCCTATCTTATATGCCATGTTCTATCTGTTGGTGCACACGGTTTTATTTTCACTTTCTCTCCACCTCACTCTCAGACAGGCTATATATCTATCTTGCTTATGTCTGGAACAAGTCTGCCTTTGTTCATGCAGCCACTACTATCTCTATGGCCCGCGAGACGCTTCATTATCGCATTTCTCACACCGTCATCATATAAACGCGTTAATCGATCGAGACGATGAAAAAGGATTAGTGAGATTGGAAAAAAAATTCGCAAACAAAAAAATTGGAATACAAAAAATATTGGTGAAATAGATGGAAGTGTAGAAGGAGGAGGAGCAATAAAAGGAGGACGCAAGCAAACATAATAAAAAAAAATAGCCAAAGAAGAAGAAGAAGTAGATGAGGTTGGTCAAAGATGGGGAAGGCAAAGAGTGAGGTAAAAGGGGGTGAAGGGGAGTCGCAACCCGGTGCATACACCAACAAAAATCGTCGTGGCTCGTAGCACCGAATTCAGCGGGATGGCCATGAACTATTTTTGCCCTTAGAGAAGCACGGGAACTGCAAGCGAAGGCGCGAGAGCGAATGTGTGTATAATACAAAACAAAGACAGAAGATATATATGTATACATATACAAGAACATTCGGGACGAATTGCGCAAAGTTGACGTGTGTGTATGTATAATTGTATGTGTGGACGCGAGTGAGATTGCGAATATTGAAGATAAACATGAGTGAGAAAGAGAAATGCCGAATCGAAACTTCTAAAACTCTTATGTTGGCCATTCGCAAATGCTTGCGATGTAGTTTCTCTACCTATATACACAGACTAGACGCTATATCGCCACTATATAAACTCCTGGCATTGGGGCCAGGACAAAAGTGGACCGATATTTCTCTTGCACTGTGTGGCCTAACGGAGATTTCAGTTTGCCTTGCACTATACTCTTTTTATCTCAGTCTCTCAACCACCTTTCCTCCTTGGGGGCTCCAAACGCGATTTATTAGTCAAGTTAATTAATCGACGACTGCGGTTTGTGTTGTAGGCCCCCGAGGATGACTCTCGATTTCGTAGAAATTGGCGTTTAGAAGTGTATATATATATATATATATATATATATATATATATATATATATATTGTATACATACATAACAGCACGTGCAAGGATCCAATTATTTCTTGTCACCTGAAAAAAATATAATATCATATCTCTTGGATATAATATCGCAATGCCAAAATATATATGACAATTAATACATTTAAATTAGTTTGGAGGACGCAGATCGAATTTCATTTAACTGGATTGGTGCACGCCTCACCACCATGTTAATTTATATTTAATAATATACTGCTGAATTTTGAAATACGCAACACTTTTACAATTATTCATCCATTAATTCAGTTATGACAAGCGTGAAAAGAATATACAGTAACCTTCATTTTTACGTGGCATTTTCACATATCCACAAATTCAGATCACTTTCACCAAATTAGTCTTTGACAGAGGCCCTTTCGTTTTCCAATATTGAAATAACAAAAAAATGTCCCCGTTTCTAAGTTTCTTTGAATAGATTATTAATCCAAAATTCTTTCAAAACTTTTACTGCATGGTGAAACTATAATATAATTGACTATGAAGTATCTATTGAAAAGCATTGGAGTTAATCAGAGATATGTCATTTGCATTTGCTGCCACTATTTTTCTTGAAAATCAATTCGGATGATGACGTAAATAAGCCTTCGGTGTCTCGGTAAATCAATAACAGTATCAGAATTGAAATTTGAGGTATTCCAGGAAATATTTCTTTCGTTCAAAATATATTAAGCTAGTCTTCCTTATTTCGATAAAATTTTCAATAGATTGTGAATCAACACACATTGATAACAACGAACAATTGTCAACAGACTTTATTGATGGAACGTCATCACCATATTTCTATCTTTCGATTCGAAATGAAACGAAGAAAAATCAATCTACACTTATATTACTTTTTGTAACAGGTTTCAGGCTAATCTCTCGCGACGTCAATTGCACAGTGTTGCAGTTGAGTGTGAAGTCCAAGGCCACATTGACGCCAGTACAACAACCGAATTCTCTGTTTTCATTATTATTTATCGATTGTCCATCGTTTATTGTATTTGCATGTAATAATTCGGTTGAGTCAGTATCGCTGTTGGCTATTGTAGTTGTTGATGTTGTTCCTACCACATCTTCATCATTACGCATTGCTTGGCCCAGGTATTTCATCGCAATCCGTATGGTGTGAGTCACTTCCGGACTTGGGCTACGCGACGATGGGCTGACCTCCGTCTTCTCATGAATGTTGATCCGCAAATTCTCCGTAATTTCAGAGCAGATACAGTCCTTGGTGGCGCCATCATTCGCATTATGAATTACCTTGCGAGCCATTCCTAAAATTGAATTGAAAAAAAGGTATTAATTTTATCCATGAAGTCTTTCATGGAAAATTTACATTAGACTCTGGTCAGTCCTTAACTATTTTTTTGATTGACTTTTTTATTGTGGCTTGTAATTAATTCACGAGGATAATGTCATCATTCGAACTGTTGTCTCTAGAAAATAATTAAACATATGAAAATATAATGAGGATTGAATTGATTCGATGGTTCATGAAGATTATAATGCTGACAAAATAAACAACGTGATCAGAATGTCCGATAGGAATTAAATTCTCTTTACTTTTATTCTCATTCAAAGAATGATGAAGAATAAATCCACGTATAATTTATCTATTGAGATAATACGAATACTTACGATCATCATTGCGCTTGCAGTTCACAAGAGACACATGTGCGCTTTTATACTCTTTGGTATTGGCATAAATTTGTCCCATACAATCATTTTTCTTTATGTTATTACAACCGGCACTGCGACTCAATTTCTTTCTATCTTTGATTCCCACCTTTGTTATATTCCCAACAAATTCGTTGACTGTCTCATCTCGTTGATTATTAACGTGCAATGGAGTTTCACCAGAGTGTGATCGTGCACTTGCTTGCGAATCAATGAGTGGAATGGGTGAGTCTGGAAGCTCAAGCGATGTGATTGTCAAATAGGCAGGTCTCTCTTTCCTCATGCGTTCCAGCCAGAATCTGTAACTGTCAAAAATTTACATTAATTCAAGTACATAAATTTTACGCATGATATGACGTATAAAAATTTCTGTCGAGTTAATAATGACAAGGAGAATCTGAGTAGTTTGTATCAAGTTTTCACTGTATCAACCATTCACTACAAGAACTCGATTTATTCTCTGCAAGAGTATACATTCATTTTTCCATTTCCGGTTTGTTTGTAACTTTGTTTCAACTCATTGTGCCCCGCGTACCAAAGTGAATTACCAAAACAAAAAATAAACGAATACAAAAAGTGGATGGAAATAAATCGAATTCGCGTGAAACTACTGTGGCATTTTACCGATAGCAGTGAGAGAAAGAAACGAGCTGGCTCCTCATAAAATATTTTTCTTGGCTTTGTTGTGTATTTTTTTTTTTTTCGCCTTCCTCATCTTCATTTCTCGTGGTATCTCGTCAAATATCGATATTAAATAAAGTGAAGTTAACGACTTTGTTCATATTCTTTGAAATGATTGCACTAGTTGAAAAAAATGCAGAGTATTGGTACAAAAATTATGGAGGGCACAAAAAAAAGGGAAACAGAATGGTGAAACATAAGAATAAAAATGCGCAGACATGATATAAACTCAAATATTCAACAATTTTTTCTCCATTTTATTTACACGTATATATTCGTGTTTATATGTTGAATTCGCCAAGTTGGAATTTAATAAGAGTATAAAATATTTTATTGGTAGCCAATTAGTGAGCATATTAAAAACAAACTGATGCGATGAGAGAGAGGTAGAACAAATAAAAAAATAAAGTCAAATTGTATTTCTCGAGAAAGGAGAACGATCTTTCGCGTGTTTTGAAATCGCAATAAAATTGGTATAGCCTTGCCACACGTTTCGCAGTATAGGGTATATTGTACTCTGAAATACAATACCAATTGGGGTGTAAGTTGATGACTGCATCGCACATCTATTGTGCGAGCAGGATAGCAAGAGAAAGAGACGTCTTGAAAAAAAAAAAGCAACAAGTGAAAAATATCGTGTAAACGACTGTATATCCAGTCATTTCAGATTTATTATTATTCCTAATAAATTAGTGTGATAGAATATAGTGCGGCAAGATATAACATCGGATGATCAGGGAGATCCAATAAAGAGAAATATAATATGTGTATACTTATGCATACACGAATATATTCTCCTAATAACAATACTTTGTATGTAGATATAGTTGATGCGCTGGGGTCTCCTGATACGCGCGGGCTAAAGAGATCGAACGCTCGAGATAATAAATGATGAGGCGCACGGGATATTGCTGTAAATATATAAGCTCGTATTTTAATACAGCACTTTAATAAATGCCGCGATAACATTAAATCGCGCGCGAAAACCATGCGGTGTAGATCGACGCCAAGGCTTTATTAAGTCGTGCCACAACCATTTGTCCTGTCCGACCGTTAAGTTTTACTACGTTTAATTGTGGGGTTTTGCGGGGACACGCGTGCGACCACAATGAACAACGATATTCACGCTTACATTAATTCTATTGATAAAGTATGTACTTATGTGTTTTTGATATTCACATGGTGGAATATTCAATCTCCAATGAAAATAAATATAATACAATAAAACGGAAAATGTTGCATATAAACAAGCAGTTTTTTTCCGGGGATGAGGAATAATTTCGTATTCAGTGATTAATGTTATGAACAAGAATTGAATTATGATATGATAGTCATTGATGATTTTTATGATGATCCATGAGGGCATACAACTTGATTTATGAATCGAAAATGTTGAGTGTTTCAAAAGTATGAAAGAAAGAAAGGGAAAAATCATGCAAACGATTCGAGTAGTGTAGTATTATAGGTATCGAGAAATTTGAATTTCAAAGAAATTGGGATAAAATACTACTTTTTAATATTTTTTGTATTTAAAAAGATATTAAATTTGATTTCACGGTATATTTTTATGTCGTGAGAAATAAATTTCATCTCCGTGCGGCCATATTATATCTATGTATATAATATACTACAGATTGCGTATCATAATTTACGATTCGCAATCCCACACTCGTGGGCGTTACTTGAATAATTGTATATTAGTAGAATTCATATATAGTTAATCTTCTGCTATTTTGTCTTTCTTCATTTTTTATTATTTATTTATTTACTAAATTTTGTATTCTTTTTTTCTTTGCCTTTCTTTCTTTCATTAATTTGATCTTTTGGTGTCGGCATAGGTTACCTCGATGATCCTCGCCCAGGGCGAGCCTGACCACTTCGCGGATGACAGATATGACGTACTGGAGATGGTGACCTTGAATCAGTGCGGCGGTCTCGCTCGCGAACAATTCTTGGATCCTCGAGCGTGAGGCGCCGAATATAAAGGCCTGGCACCTCCTCCACCAGGAGATGTCTCCTCCTGTAGCCAGCCACAGTTGCAGAGTGTCTGACTCGTTTTTTATTTATTTTTGTCTCAACTCACGTTCAACATTATCATCATCATCGTGCAATGCAGCTGCGGATTCAAAAAAAAATGCAACAAAAGTAAAGACATATATTAATCTTTTCTTTTTTCCCCATCTCATTTAATATTATTATTATCCCAACTTTTTTTTACAGTCGATTTATAAATGATTGTCATTAAATTTTATCCAGGATACATTAGTCATTGCTGATATGAAATCAATTCATGAGATGTTTATTTATTTGTCACACAAGACAACAAGTTGTAACGTTTGCTTAACTCGCTCATGAGTTTTTTTACTTTATTCTCAGTTTTATTGTTCCCAAATTCCCATGTTGTCTCGCCATACCAAGGTGTGGGATAGATTAGTTTTCGTTCATATCCCTGTCAGCTACTTGCCATGAGGGGGCTGCTATTCCCACCCCATTTACTGCCTTGCATGCCAACTCGCACACGTATGAACATACACATGCATTCAAATGTGTGAGCATGTACACATAACGATGTGAATATACATATGAGGGACCCACCGCGGTGCAAACCGCGACGCCAAGGTGTTTTAACGTCTTGTCATTGTGGTAATTAGTGTGCAACGGTACATGAATATTAATTCAACCATTCATTACAACTCGTTTGTGTCATCCAATTTAAGACAAATGAATGAATACGATGATAATAATAATTAATAATTCAATTATGAAAATTAATTAATATTATTTTTAATATGTCACTATATCAATTTCTCCTTCATATATTTTATAACAAGACGTATTATTTATTAATAGATTGCATCAATATTTTTGTGTTTGGTCATGAGGGAAGAAAGATTAACACAAAATGTTATAAAATTTTATAATATGAATTGAATTAAAGCCACACTCTGCTTGGACAGGCAACGCAGAATATTTTCTGCATTCTCATCTGGAAATGAATATATAAAAAGAAACAAATATCCTCTTTCAAGTTTGATTAGACGTTATATTTGCGGCTGAAAGGTCGGCATCATGGTGAATAGAGAAGAAAGTGAGCGAGAGAGGAGCTTGGAGAAATAAAAATGAAGTGAGGGCAAGCACAAGACAGAGAACAACTCCGAGGGGGAATAAACTAAGGAGAGTGTAGAAGTATAGTGAAAGAGAAGAAGGTGGAAGAGGAGGAATCTCTTCGCGGAATATGTTTACATTAACGGGCCGGCAAAAAAGGTACACGAGGACCGCAAACTGCTTAACGAGTTCCCGGACGATTTGCTCTTTCTCTCTTCTATGCGTGACCGAACTGCAGCATATACGCTTGTGCAAGTCTATATATCTATATATATCCACTTGTACATGTACATATATGATGCCCCTCTGCACGACACAACGATGATATAGCTACAAAAATACAGTCGCGATAAAATTGCACAGAGTTCACGTGAATTCAATTATATACATACACAAAGTTCCAATCAGATTGGAAAAAAGTGAATTCTGTTAGAAAACATTAGCATCTAAATTAACATCGTGATTTCGTTTTTATGAGTCCACATGAAAATCTAGTATCGATTAATCGTGTGGAATAATTTTTCATTATGAGAAATTGATGTTGAAATTACCGTAAAATTGTTATCTATCAAGGAAAATGAACTAGGGTAGTGATATAAAAATAATATCCGTACATAATTTTTGTAATTATTCATAATTTGTGAAGGAAATTATTTTCTACAGCCTGAAGAAAATGTTCTGAGTAGTTCTCGAGAACTTAATTCGGTTCATGATATAGATAATTTATAGCTCATAGCGATATCTAAGTGCAACCCAGGAGTCTATTGTGAATTTACATTTTTTTTCTTCTTTCTATTCTTTATTTTGTTATTAATGTTTTTTTTTTTCATTTTTCAGTATGGCGGGGATAAAGCCACGACGTCGAAGGGGATGTACCCAACCCCGCGGATGGGTTATTAGATTTCTCACAAATTACCCGAGCGTGTACCATTAACGAGTCCCATCTGTCTGGATTACTGTGCAACTACGAGGTGGAAGATATATATATTTATATATATATATATGTAGGGAGAGGAAAATTGAAACACAAAAAGAGTGAGTAAGAGAGAGAAGCGCGATTCCCGTGAGTCGTTTTTGCCATTACCAAGAGGCGTCGCGCACGGTTTCTTGTATATTTTATATCGTTGTTTTTCCTATTCACTTGTCGAATTGTCTTGTTTGACGTTATGATACAGAAACGAAAATAAAAGAGAAGAAGAGCAATAATAAGGAGAAAAAACAAAGTAAAAGATGGCTTGAGGAAACTGGAATTTCTTGTTTTACAATCGCACTAAATTGTTCTCGCGTGATTTCATAAAATAGAACATTTATAAATAATTGAAGTGTTTATTGCCCAAGACAATTTGCCAAGTATAAGAAATTATTTTCTGTTTTGAATTGAATGAAAAAAAAATTTTTTCTCTCAATACCATATAAATAGAACTATGCATCCGTATATGGATTCATCCGCGTTTATATGTGTACGTTCCCGCGTGCTTGATGACACATCGATCCGTCGTGCGTGACCGAGTACGACACGAAGCTGAAAAACGAAACGATTTTTCAACGAGAAAACACGTGTGGAAATCGATATCATATGTATATAACAAACCCCATACTACCTCAACTTCCACATAAGATACGACTTTACATTTTTCACTTAAATATTCTCACTGATATATAGTATAAACACTATACATACAACATACTACTACGGCTTATCACAATTTTATAATCATGTGAAATAACGTATTCTTGCAAAACGATTATTCTAAATCCACCAATACTTTATATGGTAGGCGAAATAAAACGATTCATAGGTACTTATGGTTATGAAAAGTCTTTTGATATCCGCAACGATGTAATCTCCGAAAAACTTTCGAAAACAAGATTTTTTATATACATAGAATTAAAAATGGAACAGGAAGAGCTAAGAATTATAAATCAAAATATAAATTTTGCCGGGGGGATAAAAGAAACTAGAGAGTTTGTGTGTCGAAAATATATATCACGACCTCGGCGTTCGTCGAAAATTCGTAAATCAGAATTCGATCGCGTCGACACGCCGTTGGCTAAACCGCGGCGCCCCGATTCGTTACGTCCACATACCTCGTGAGGCCTATATATATTTGTATGTTGTACCTATATAATTTAATTCGGTATTCCGCGAACGACGGCAAACGATAATTGGCTAAATTGGCAATCCTGCCAATCAATCGTTAAAAATCAAGGACTCGCCATATGCCTTTGGGGGTCACCCAACATATAGACCATATATATATATATATATATATATATTTAGTAACACCACATACGATGCCGCGTGTGTCCCACTAGTTGATGCCACATTTTTGTCATTTTTTTCGACCCACAATTCGCGTATAAACCCACACGCAAAGGGCTCTAATTATATATTCAGGTAGCAAAATAATACAGATCACTATTAAAATGCCGAATAAATTAATGGAGATAATTTCCGGGAAATAAAAATATGAATATGATGGTAAGAATAGGGTGAGGCGCCATTTAGACACGCACAGGCGTTGATCCTCGAGTGTACTCAACTCTCCCTCATCCTCCCGCGGTCGGCTGCTTCTTCACATTTCTCACTCACTCCTTTTCTTTTTCACGCTCTCTCATCTCGCAATTCTTCACATCTATATGATGAATACATGCCACAGTTTTCGAGAATAACAAAAAAAAACATATTAAAATTAAAAACAAAAAGTTGGATGAACAAAAATATTAACAAAATTCGCTTACGTAACTGATTTGTCTCGAATATACCTAATGCTCGAAGCGTGCGCCTTTGTTTCGTTCCACACGACAGACTTAATCGACTTTAATTTATTTAATCTTGTCTGACGGCGCCCGACCGAGACAGGAGTCAAATGTGCCGCGGCGCGAGATGCGTCGACGCGCGAATTGGGCGGTCATGTTACAATACGTTGTGCATAGTGACTGAGGGTGTAAACTTCATATATAATGGCAATGCGCGCGTTCTCATCATCGTCAATTTTACCGCTGCTCAATTATCAATTATCATGTAACGTTATTTCATTCAAACGGTAGATTGATGATGAGAGTGGAAAGCTTCGCTGTCATGAATATATTATGCTATTGGAAAATAGAAGTAGTAAACCAGATAACAATATTAGTTCAAGTTACACCGGTGAAATATTTCAAAATTTATTTAGAGCGAAATATTGAAGAAGTTGCGGCACGGGCCGTGTCTAAACATGAACTGGCGTGCGAGGCACATGCTGGTCTTTGCTATAACCACCCTCGCAAGCACCGAGTTATCGAATCTTTCCCTGCTTATATATGCATGCATATACCAGCAAAAGTGTATATAAATGTTTACACACAGTCAACTATCATATTTGTATGAATTTCCGCAATATTTTTGACCATTCTGTCGGAGCAGTGAGCACGATAATAGATCAGTTAAATGTATATATAGAAGAGGAACAAAATCGTTTTTGGAAACGATTTTAGTAGAACGAAAATTTTCAAATTTGTCAGATGGTGACTCGAGAGATGAATAGAGGAAGAAGAAGACGAGAGAATGAGAAAGAGATATTGACGATGTCACGGAACCTACGCGTGTCCTTAGTCATTATATTATAGAATCCAACTGAACAAGCGACGCACGAATATAAACTCGTCGGCACTGACGTGAAATTTATACACGCGCTACATAATATACCAATTTCTTCTTTTTTTCCCCATCCACTTTCAGAAATGTCAAAATGATAATAATTATCACAATTGCCGCGATATTTTTCGGTAGATATGGAGATAAAAATGCACACAATCACGAAATGCCATCTTGTGAGATATATAATTTAAAAGACTGGATATTTCATAGTTTACGAAAATAGAAATTTATTTTTGTAGGAATATTACGCTTGTGATAAATGTGAATAACGAGAACGAACTGTAAAGCACGTATTTTTTCTTTCCATGTAACATAATTGAATATCGTAAAGTTAACAATATAAATTCATTTTTTTACTGAAATATATTAGAAGCAAGAGTTACGTAGCAGGGACTTCTTTTCACAGACTTAAAGTAATTGTGATGAATCTGCGATAAGAAACAATTCCAGAATTCATAGTTCCGTGGTTGGAATAAAACAAAATCATTGTGGGGTATTTCGTATACAAAGTTTCATCTATTTGTGGAAATTCTATAGATCAATATAAATGTATGTACATGAATGTTTCGCGCGATAATTACTGACGTGAGCGAATTATAACTTCCATATTCCCGTCCATCATTCGTGTTAACTCTCTTGCAGCTTTTACTCAAAATCAGGACATGACTACGGTTCATTTTACTGACGAATCAGGCTCGGAGCCTGGCACGAATAAGTCTCGAGGAAACAAGAATTACCGCCGCTTTGCACAACGTGTGGATGCGGATAAGATATAACTGATGTTGAAAAAGGAAAGAAACCTGATATGAATTCAAACTTTCTATTCATCAAAAATAATTTCATTTTTCGTTCGCCTAATAATTCTTCAAGATAATATTTAAATCACGTTGACACGGCATTTCACATATTCCATGTATACATACACTCATCTCGTGTGCTCAATGTTCAGTGTAAAAATAATTCTATTGCAGAGAAAATGAAAAGGAAATGATGAACCAAGAATGAGAAAAATAGAGTGCGCGAAAAAAAGAATGAATGGAGGTCACACAAAATTGAAATTCTCTTCACGTATAACTATTTTTCCACGATTGAAAAGCCTTGCGTAACCATTGTATATGTATTGGTACAACTTGAATTTATCGAATTATTATTATGTTATGTTTCTTTTCTGTTTTTTTTTTATTTGTTAACCCTTTGTATTTGAATCACGTGGAACGGACTTGTCATCGTTTGGAAGTCCATCCCTTTGCAATGCCATTCACATCTACCTACTATATGTACTTTCATCTCCCATTTTATTTGATCACTACTATTATTTTTATTATTCTTTGCGTATTTGATCCAGTTATTTCTGAATTCTCCTCTTTTCAAATGTATCGCACGCACAAATCGTCAAGAGGGCGCGTGATGGCAATGAGTGAACATCCGGATGCTGCCTCATTATAGACTCCTTTCTCTTTTCCTTCATTTGAACATATTGCTGAAATCTTATCATTTTTCCCAATTTATCAAGCTACTATAGCTTATTGCAAGGAAATAAAGAAGATATACAGCTGCGTGATGTTAGCAAATATTTTGGCAATGTTAGCAAAATTATTAAGGTGAGAGCGGAAAAAATTGAGGGCACGCACGATGTGAGAATTAATAATAGGCTGCCATATACGCAAGCGCATTTGAAAGTGGTACACGCACGAGCTTGTTTAGGGTTGAACATGCTAAGCACAGCTCACTGGATTGAGGGCTAATTCCAAATGAGCAACTTGCCTTGTTTCTACCGAGATATAAATATATATCAATCTGTGAGTTATATCTTCACTTGAAAGAACAACTTGTGGCATTTATCAGTGGCACCTGACGAGGAAGGATTTCGAGGGATTGCGAAATCGACGGACGAGTAAGGAAACCAGTCGAATTTGAGTGGCCCTCCATTTTTTCGACTCTATATAGTGAATTATCGATTCCATTATTCAATTTATTTCTCTGTTGGGATATATAAATCACTTTTTCAGTCGCAACATTCATGACTAGAATTTTCTCTGTCTCATGTGGAATGATTATACATTCATTATTATTGGAGTCTTTGTATTATTGGACAAAACGGAATCTGACTCGAAAGAAAATTAGTTTGTGATTTTAATGTTTTACGGGTATAAAATAGGTGGAGGTTTGATGCTGTATCTAAAGACGTTACTTTGATCTTGCAAAAATTAAAATGCCAGTGTAGAAGCTTTCCTTATGTATGACTGAGCGAAGACTAATATAACCACTTGCGCAATCTCTCTTTCCTTTTCATACATATATATATATATATCTACGGAGACACTGCATGATTTGCGTCGAGAACACGGACTCCAATTAGACTTCGTTGAATTTACAAATTGTCAGCAGAGTGAAAAGTTGAGTTTACCAGTGATGCTGAAGTGCATATCAAATAGTCATATATAAAAACTTTTTCTACAAATTAGTTCCAACGGTTATTATTCCTCAATAGTTCCACGTCACGACCAGAATAGAATAAATTTTCACGAGTGTCGAAAGTTTTTTCCTGACATAAAGTATTATTAATTCTATTTGTCATGAGGGAATTGAAATGAATTAAGAAAAATCCCCGCTATAATGGCCCAATAATGTTGCTATTATCACCATCATTATCATTATCAATCGCAGCATTAGAATTAATCATTAGCACCAGAGACCCCTTAATCCCAAACCCCAATCCCTTGTGCATTCCTTGTGGAAAGATTTTTGTTCTGAGCATTCCTTCCTACACGACCAATGGGGGAGGACCAAACTTGATATATAACAAGCAAGTAAACGCCACAGAGAGAATAAGGGGATGAGTGAGTGAGTGAAAGGGAAGCATATATATCGAACGATACACCATGTCAAACTCGAAGGGTTGCCATTCGAATATGTAGGTTAAAGACCCCTAAACATATTTATTGTTGGGGTAGGTTTTACGCAGTGCGGTTTTTCCTCTGTCGAAGAAGTCGAAGGGTGGGCTTAATTCGTCATAACGTTTTTGTCTCGCACCAATAATTCCCTAATACCTCTAAATCTCATTGGGACTATCTCAACATTCCTGTCCTTTTTCTCTCCCTATTCAATTCTCCAACATCTTCTCCCCATCGTTATTCCTTTTCTCTCGCAATGTCTTTGGCTTCCATTCTCTTTCTCACTATTCTCTTCCCCATTGTTTCATTTCACATGATATTCACTTACAACCATAAAAAACATCATTATAATACGTAACTTAATAGTTTGACGATTTATCATTGAATTTTTGAGAAAAAGATGACCAGTGTTTTCATAATCATTAATTTCATTAAAGAATTCATGAGTGATTTTTTAATTAAACAAGTTATATATTTAGATTTGAATCGAATATTAAATGTGCCCTTGGAATTGGAATTATGTTTTATTCTAGTCCAAGTACCAAAATCACCTTGAATCGCTCTGGGGGGATTTGATTTCAAACTTTTTTCTTATTGCATCCACAAATATATGTATATATATACATGTTGTCGTTCTTAGTTACTGGTCAAACTTTATTGCCTGTTAAATTGCGAGAATGGCATTCGAGCTGCGTATATATGTAAGGTAGATGTATACTGCGAAAATTTATACATATACCTATATATAGTTGACAATGTGTTTGCGTCGACAACAGGAATGCGTATGCTTGGTGTGTCAGACAAGGTTAGATTTTATGTTGCAATTAAATGCATTTGTAACTAATTGCTTTTTTTATTTTCTTTTTCATTTGCTTTTACAAGTCCCAAAGACACATGAGACAATTGCCCGCGAAGAATATATTGATCGAAACCAGATGAAACGTTACTCGCGTTCTATAACATTAATGGGCTTTATTTCACATTCTTTACGAGCGTATGGATGTATGTGCATGTGCGAGTTGTTCGATTCAACCTCGTGACCCAGCCACAAGTGGTTGAATGCTCAGTAATTGATGAATTAACAACATTCCCATATGTATGGGCGTATATATAATTGTATTATACATATTTACTTTCTACACACGCGATGCTTTGACAGAGATAAATAAATAAATTAATTCTTATTTTTTTGACAATATTAATATATTTATTACTTGCCGCTCAATCTTCAACCTGCTTATTTCATGTAACTACCGATAAATTCAAATTAATCGTATCAATGTCAATCAAATTTATTTGTTTGCAAAAGGCAGATGATGATGACTTAAAATTAACTCGGTATATGTGTGTATGTATTATATACAGCGAAGGTATTTCACTACGTGTGGTATTTCCGGCAATTGCTGTGAATTCGCGTGAGTCATGGTAGCTGTTAGTGAGACTGCCCTTTAATCGTTCGTGCGCGTGAACTTTATTCTCGCTCGCAAAGCACAACGAAATTGTGTGCGAACTACAGAGCACCGCCGTAATTTTACAAGTTAAATGTTTCAAACAAGTTTATATGTATACATACTTATACATGCATATACATTACTTTGGTGAGAAATTTACCACTAACATCCGCTGGTATTTAGAGATGACACGCATATCAGTATATTCATTACATGTATATATTCTATTTCATTTTTTTCCCCTCGACAATTTTTTGCTGTCTTGTCCCGGAACTGTTTCCATATTGTTTTTTTTTCCTCTATCTTGAAGATTCAAGGTCATTTATTGGTGGTATAGACTACTAGATTTATTCTCGTTTTGTTGGACGATGTCCACAACACCCATTAATCACTAATTTTTTTTTCTTTTTCCATTCTTTTTCTTCTTTCGTATATTATAATTTAGAGTTGTATATCTCTTTTAATTAACAAGACACAAAGGACAACTCCGCGATGTATTTTTGTGTCAATAAATAAAATGATATTAAAAATGGAGAGGAAAAAGAATATGAGAAGGCAGAAAAAAAGAGGAAAAAAAAATTAATCAATTACAGGGTAAAATTTAATGTGTTTCCACATATGTGATATTTGAGTTGATTTGTGAATGAGACTTGGAGAATTAAAATATGCATGAAAATGAGAAGGAGGAAGTTGTTGAGCAATCGGGCTCCCTCAGAACAAATTATGAAATGTCGATTAAAGAAACTTTAAATTGTCTATTTTGATATGTATCTCTAGTTTACAAATATGTTAGCATTGAACTACCATTATTCACTATTGCATACCGTCTATCACACTATGAAAAAATTTTCCATTCACGAATTAATTCATCATAATGAAATTTTACAATGGGCAAATCCATAGAAATTACGTAAAATTAAGATTCGTTCTCAAAACGATCTGAAGCCTTGCTGTGACATAACATTACATAATTCCAAGTGTTTATGTTTATATCTGGCACAAAATCGCTGAATTTATATTACATAAAACGTGTAAGATCTATTTTTAGTTCACCAGGCAAGAGAGTATTCTTGTTATATTTGTGATGGTCATATTAATCATATAAATATGGAGATTTACGAATTAAATAAATAAATTGAGTACTAACAGAGATTTTTTGAAGAAGATTCATCTTGTATGAAGATACAGTTGCTGTAGAATTATCGTGCACACCAATTTGAAATCTAACAAAAGTAGCATTCTCTATACGTGACGATAATGGTGTTCTATAAAGCAAAGATGTGGATTTACTCTGGTCCAGTAAAATGGTGGCGCTCTCTGACGAGTTGCTGGCCAATCGATACGCCTAGTGAGAGTATGAAAGGGTATGAGAGGGTGAAGAAGAAGAAGAACAAGAAGGAGGAGAAGAGAGAGCAAAATGGAGAAAGAGACAGGATGACTTGAGAAGGGGGTTAGATGTATTTTCGCGATAGGGGGATTAGGGTGCGGTGACGTGGGCCACAGTGTGGGTCGTCGTGGAGAGAAAGAGAGCGGTTGGCTCTGAACATGGTATATACTGTGGCGAGAAGAAGAAGCGGGTGGAAACAGCGGATACAGAGTATCAGAGGGTTGGAAAAACGCGCGCGCGGTAAAAGGGGTGCTTTGAGGCAAGGGATGAGAAGGTCGATGCAGCAACACTGGACCCAAGGTCCACTCTCACTTGTCTTTTGAGAGAACGGAGAGATATACGCGCAGAGAAGTCTACTATATAGCGTGGGGAGAGAAATTGTAGGGAGGTTTTGAGGATGGCGAAAGAGGGGCAGCTGGTGAAAACATGAAAGTGAGATCGAGATAGGGCGAGGAGTCTGAGTAGTTACTGTGGGCAAGTGAGACGACGTTATATATCTATACATTTATATAGATGATGGGGTAAGGGGTCGCGGCTCTGCTATGTACAGGAGGAGAAAGAGTTGTATATGGGAGGGATAAAAGAGTGAGAGCGAAATGAGAGCGAGAGTGAGATGGCTCTGGGAGGAAACTAAGGGGTGATATGCCAAAGGGTTCTCTAACTGGAGAAAGTGGAAACAGTGGTGATCAACTTCCTTCAAAACTTTTTATGTTTCATACGAAACTGGGAAAAATCTCTTATCTCTTATTGTTCGTTCATTAGTTTAGCTCCATTTTCTGTTCTGTAAATTATTCTATGCATGCGAAATAATTTTCACAATGACGACTCATTGTGGACTTCTACACTTTTTTAAACTCGTTAAATTTATGGCAGAACACCGCGCAAGAATTCTGTTTTGATTTCATCTTCATTCATTTTTTTTTATTGTTGGATCGATTGAGAATGTAATGATGTCAGTAGAGATATGGTCGTGTTGCGTGCAGGTGCAACGCGGTATACACGCTGACGTGCAATTATCCTGTTCGCGCCAGACATGCAAATATTCAGCATGGGAATCGCGCGCGCATACACACGCCCATCATAACTTTTCTGACGCGCTCGTAATTTTCGCTCATTAACCGTTGACGGTGGTGCTTGGAACAAAAAATTTACAGTAAAAAAAAATACAAACGAATAGTGCACTGCCACGTTCACGTTTCTTACTTACAGCCAAGTGACATGATAAATCGTATGCGCGTGCACATAAGACTGCGGTGTGCTCGTTTGCAAGACAAAAACATGCACATTTGTTGAGATACATTTATCTTTTTGTTTCCTTTTTTTTTTTACTGAAACTTATCGAAACAAAACTGGAGGTAGAATATAAATTATTGTAAACAGTAATCTAAGTGATGTGGAGGCGAACGAAAATGCACAAATGGATAACAGTTGCAAGGGGAATTCGAGGAAAGGGAAAGATACAATATGTTTATAGATACATGTGGACAATAGAACGGAATGGATTGAAATAAAAGAAAAAACAGCGGGACCCTATTAGAAAAGTAACAAAAAGCCCTGAAGCATTATATATAGCCTATACGTACATATATTTCTCGCACCAATAGCGGAAAAGTTTGGATGGATCCTCTTTAAGGAAGCAACTCTCGAGCCACCCGCCGAGAGCAAACTTCTTCTCACCGGATCTTGAAGGAAATCTCGTTTTTCTTGCGCGCACCACAGCGAGAGACACACGTTTCAGCTCTTTCAGTCACCGGGTTTTCCTTCGACCAAGAAAAGTGTAAGAGCGAAAAAGAAGGTGGAAGAAAGAGATAGGTGAATCGATTTCGTGTTACCTTGAAAATCAACTTGCACATTTGTGCTTGACAACACCCTGAAAAACCAAATATTTTCATCCAATTGTATAATTTTGATTCATGATGATTCGTACATTTAATACACAACATTACAAAACCTAAATATTCATAAATGTCCCTCCAACCCAAATATAAAATTCATCACATCCAAATAAACATAATTTTCGTCTTAATTCAACCACCAACATTAAATTCACGGAATTTTATTCGAATAATTCCCACACCAGCATACGTCGATTCTCATCTTCAAAATTCGTACCGCGAAGGAACAGAAATATTTATTCATTGATAAAAAAATAACGTGTTTGTGCCTCCAAAGTTGCAAATGAAAATGTATCGTCGCATATAGATATATACTCACGTAACATTCTTTTGTACTCTTCCAAGTATTTGAATATATATCTATATACAAACACATAGACATAAATACATATTCCAAAAGTCGCCTTTACGTATGCGAGGTTCGTTGCGTGTAAACGTCACGCTGGGGCGCGTATACTCGCGCATGTATATTGCGCGGCGGTCCATGTGCACATAAATTTATGTACGAAGCTTCTGGAAAATGTGTGCTTGTGTATATTTGTTTGAGAGAACATATATATGTATGTATATGTGTGTCATTGTATATGTGTAGGCACGTAGCCCGGTCGTTTGCCTGGTTATATGGACGTCGAGAAGTGTATTCGGCTAGGAGGCGTCCATCCACCCTATTCCGTTCGTCTCTCCTCTTTCTTCTTCACATATACATACATATATACATATATACATATAGGTATATAGGCATATACCCTTCCGCCCTCGCGAGGAGCAAAGCTAAGGGGAAATTGACCGGTGGAGACAGAGGTTCTCGACTGTTCCTTCACATCCCTATGTACTATAAACATATATTCAAATAAACGTTGATGCAATTTTATTCTCGACAAAGAAAAATTAAATTGCGATGGATGAATAAATTCAGTTGGTATATATGTGAGATGAATATAAATTTTCTAAGATGAATTATGATTGTTAAATTTGGAATTATACAAATATGTCATTAAAACAGTTGAGAAATCAGTTTCCTTTTTGGCGTAGATCTCACCGGGGCCATGCAACACACACGCGTTCACCCCAATTACGGTAATGGAGCCAGAAATGCTTTTATCGTCGCACGCGCACATATATATACATGCAGAGTTACCAGCACGCGTGCCACCAAACGAAACGTGAAAAAGCTCAACGACCATATATACACATATATATATATATGAAGTGAGGGTGAAAGAGTTCAGCTATATCGCTAAATGCCACATAGAAGATACAACGAATTGAATTGTTTTCGTGCCGTTTACTCGGCACACTCGTTCTCCGGAAGTCATAACCGTTACTCTTTTCCACGCGCATTTTCATCCACGATCACGCATCAGTAGAGCTTACATATCCTCTTTTCTCCATTCTCAAATACAATATGTTGTACTATCAGCGATTTTAAGCGATTATTTATTCTTTTTTATCGATAACTTCTGGTGGGAAAAAATAAAATTCAGAGTTATACTATTGTTTTTCCGTAAGAAGTAAAATATCTTCTAGTCGATTTCATCTCAAGTTTTCATGTATATCAGACACAGTTTTTCCATCAATGGAAAATAAAATAGCAAGCGGAAGTAACATACTAAGGAAAATCTTCCCTATCGATTGAACTATCCATTAAGTTTTCCAAGCGATAGTTTACTTTTTCTATCGATAAAAAATAGATATTCGAGTTATAATAAAAATTATTCCAAGTGATTTAAAGTTAAGATTATCTATATAATATATGTCAAAGACACACCTTTCATAACTGAAAAAAAAAAAGAAAAAATAACAAAGTGGGAAAGGGTTTGAGCTAAAAATAAAGTAAAAAAAATTTTCGCGAGCAGCATCGCAAAAGTGCGTCGGGGTCTCGATAAATTTTTACGATAGGGAGAGATAATTAAAAGGATTTTCCTGGGGAATGTAAATCGCCTAGAGAGGGTATATGGAATATATATCGAGCTGAAGGGAACTTGTGAGAGGCCGCGTGTAGACGACGATGAGAAAGAGTGGTGTTGGTGGTGTTAGTAGAAGCAAAGAGGATAGGGGGGAGTGTAGATGGACTTTGGTCAGAGGAAGGGTCGTGATCAACGAGAGTAAGGTGAGTTTCGGAACGCAATGTCCGGCCTGGTCCAGCCAACGGAGATACGAGTATTGATCTGGGGAGTTCCCTCGCCGGCACGTCGCGACCTCCTTCATCTCAGCTTCACCACCGGCCACGTCGTGAGCAACTATACGCCACCCCTTATGTGTATATGTATATACGCGCGTTGCTCAGAGCGCGGGAGTAGAGCGGGCTGACCGAAGGGTGAGCCACGACGACGACGACAACGACGCCAGAAACTACGACAGGGAGGTGTGTGACGCAAGGGGAAACGGTAGAAGTCCGGCTGTATATACTCAAGTGCCTGCCCCAGAGCTGTTACGCACGTTCACTCTCGCTCGATTCCTCTCACCCCCATCTCTCTGTGTCGCTCTTTCTCACTTTACTCCTCTCTCGTTCTCTTTCAGTCTTCTCTACATCTCCAACACTGCCACCATTCGCGTCTCTTAGATACAGGCAACAGTGGTTATCAATTTTAGGATCCAATTATATTTAAACATCGTTTTTTTTTAATTTCATGTAACAATTTAAATCTTTCTTCTCTAAGAAAGAAAATTGAGACAATCAAGTTATATCACTCACCCGAAAAAAGATTAGAATCTTGGGCGAAAATTTGTTATGTCAAACTACAAATTGGTTTCCTATGAAAGTTCAAATGCAGAAGAAAGTCTGTATAAGTATTATTACTTTCTATACTTAGCATAGATGCTTCATCAAATTTATGGTCGAAATAATAACCCAGCACAAAGAACTTTTGAAGAAAAATTATAAATCCTCATTCCCTTTAAAGAGCCGAGCATGACTGATGTTCATAATTCACATACTTGTATGAAAATATACAGGTTTCAATGTTTGAATTTCAAATGCAAATATTTAACTGAATAGACGGTTTTTAAAATGTCGTATAAAAAGAAACTTCGACTAGATGGGGAATTTTCATGGATCACTGGAATAAAATATAATAGAAAGAAAAAAATCCAATTTGACGTTGATTACTCAATTTGAAATTGCAAAAGTTCTTTATTTTCTTTTTTTCTTTTTTTTTTGCTACCATACGGCCTTTAGTTTGTCACTGGTAAAGTTTGGTGGAACAGAAAGTTGACTTTCCAATTTTCCGGACGACGAAAAGTTCTTATACAGTTCACCGGAAATATGTATATACCTATATACATATATTGCCATATAAATATATCTATAATATAGAAGTCATTGACATTGGTGCGATTGCCGCGTGCACAGTGTTAAATTTTCTGCCACAAGGAGCCGAAATGAGATTCGACCGGATTGAGATCACCAAACGTGTTCAGAGATAACGACAGACCCACCGAGTGACGCTCGTCTCTATCGTCTTTATGATCTTATCTCATTAGAAGTGACTTGGTGGAGATCATTCATAGGGTGAAATGAGACTGAGGGAGGAATCGTTTAGGGGAGAAAAATAAAGAAATAGTAAAGAACCTACCTCACATATTGGTTACGGAATTAGGGGATCCCCATCATCATTGCGGTATACTTTATCAGCCCATTATATGATCATCCCCAATGTATGCAACACCCCCTCGCTCAACTTGTGAGTGAATGCTCACGAAAACATTTCTCAATACAATTTGATATAGAACGTCAAATGTGATTGATTTGACATCTGAGCGAATTCAGCGGAAGTTTTTCTCAATTTCTGACCTGAATATCCATTATAATCGCGAATGTGCCGCAAGCACCACTTTTTTCCCGCAGCTTCATTGAAGGTAGCTCAGTCTTTTGACTAAATCGAATTTTTCCTCTAGTTTTTGATCGCTGATGCTGCATTTGAAGACAAAGGGTGATTGAAAAATTAATGTCAAACTCTCTGATATGAAAATTAAATATAATGGACCAAATTAAAAAAGAAACGCAGCCCCTCGAGGATAAAATGCTTCGAGCAGTTGAATGATAGAATATAATTCATCTCCTCCTGGAAGATGAATGATCTCATAAATAGAGAGATAGATACAATCAACTGTGTGATACATGTTTAATTTTTGAACTCAGGCACCTCAAACGCGGATAGAAATTTCAAGGTCATTCCGAATGAAAAGTGAAATTTCAAGTGTTTATAACACACATCTTTTAATATGACCTCATGAAAAAAGGGAAAAAGAATCATTTTATCCTCATCAGTTGAATAAAGACGATACTACTGATATAAAAGTGTCAATAAACTGAGGTAAATGTTTTCTCAAACGATATAAAGTACGTGTTTATACTGTTATAGTGTGTGTATATATGTGAGAGTAAGAGGAAAAGAGCAATAGGGCACGAGAGGTAGTGAGACCAGCGGGATATACACTCTCTGACGCGGGTGGATCACCGACCGGGAAGGAGCCAGCACGGCGCCCCAGTCCCCGAGACTTTGACCCACATCATATCGCTCGTTTTTGCTTTACCACCATCCACGTTCCTTCGCAGCCCTCTCCCGAGACTATTATCTTAATCCTATACATCCGCTTTAAGACGTTCACCCACAGTAGGGTGGAGAAGAAGAAGAAGAAGAACGTATATAGACATGAATTCGCGCGCGGTTTTCCTCTTTCCCAAAAGCCTTCATATCCTTTACTCTCTACTCCAAAAGCAGCTGTTTCGCAATCCCGATAACTTCACGGAAAATTTATACTCTTTGCCATTATTTTTTTTCTCGAACGCTGAAGTATATAATAAACACAAAAGTGAAATATATTACGCAATAGTTCTCAGTTAATGAGCTCTCGTGAGTGGCGCAAAACTTCTCAAAGAGAAAAGAGAAAAAGGAAAATTTCTTTGGGTCTGGAAGTAAAATGTTTTGCTGAAATAAATCCTCATTTTCATTTAGAGAATTATCAGAGCAGCCATCAAGTTCACTTACTCTGCTATTTTACTGCACAATTATCTCTTCCAAGAATATAAAATATATGAGTGGCAGTGTGACAATTGATATGAGCGAAGGTTGTTGGGTGGTCCTGTGAAAATAGCCTAATTAGTTTGGCATCTGAAATTACATAGGTATAAGCATACACAATATATATGACTGTGTGTTTATATATAACACGAATAGGTTATATATGTATGAATAATTAGTTGAAGTTACGCAATATACTCGCAGCGGGTTTGTGAATACATAGACAAAGTTGTAGCTCTTTACCGAGAAAATATACGCGTATAATATATATATATATATATATATATACAAATATATATGTGTTGGGCGAGTTTTGCGTGTGGCTTTGGATATCGATGATTGGTCGCGCGTAAGCCGCATAAATTAAATTAACATATAAGCCTCGGCGTATTCGAGACAACAAAGTAAAAGCCGCTTGCATCAGCGTGAGAACTATCTACGAAAGACTCCACCTCTCATTCACTCACTTAATTCTTGAAAGACTTATTAAATTTATATATATATCTCGTGCTTTTTCCTTTTTTGTTTCATCCTTTTTATTCTACTTCATTAATTTATCATCGTCGGCAAACACGTTGGGGATATATACACGAGTACATAAATAATCTTAATATCTATTTACGAATCATCGCCCTCGCATATATTTTCGCTCATATTTATATGCGCTGTGGAAAAGAGGAATTTTTTTTTTTCCATCTGATAGTGGTAGGTATTTATGTGTATATCTGTATATAAAAATGGAATTTCTAGGCGTCGACTTCCGGGCAATAGGAGGCGCCACCTGAAGCATTACCATGTGTGTGTTGTATGTTCACGGTCAAATATAAACTAAACAACATTTGAGAAATATATCCGCGCGCCATACCTGGGCGATGACAAATCCAGAACTCGAATTTTTACGCCTGTCACACGTAAAACTAAATTTGAATATGTTATATATCACACGAAAGAATGAGCGCGATGTTTATCTGATGGGAAAAGAGAAAGTGACAAAAAGGATTAGACATATCAAAAAAATCGAACGTCTGAATTTCCGCATGGGTGCACTCTCATTTTTTCTCTACTGCACTATTATTCCTTCGTTTTTCTGCTTCATCTGCACGACATTCCTCTGGCCTTCGTAAACGTTACATTGTCGAGAAATTACGACCGCGGTTACGACTAAAACGAGCCGCGAATTAATCTCATGGCGCTTGTGTGTAGCTCAAGTGGGAGCAATCGTCAACGGATTAATCGACGTGCGTCCCACTGTTTCATTTGCTCGCACAAACTTGTCCAGCTGATATATATCGCACTTTGGCGGGCGCGTGACCATCATAGCGCGGCCTCTCTATACCAAACTAATCTCACATACTGACCGACATTTTTGCGGTCAACATGGAATGTCTGGTGGAGAGAAGGTGGGAAAATGTATATATAGATATACGGACTCTTTGATGGAAGTGTACACGCCGTCGAACATATAAAAACGTTGACTATCATCTCATGAGATTAGAGATGTTTGTTTCAATTTTATTAGAAACCAGACAGGCGAATAATTTATTTCCCCATGAGTGAAATGACACCAAATCATTGTCAGAGACAAAAAAAATTTGAATACGTAAATTTTAAAAATGTTACAGCCGAATCTCATTTTGGCGTTTAATTCATTTATTTATTCATTTATGTCCGAACCTTGATGAAGTCTCGTGTCGGGAATAATGATATAATTTTTTGCCCGAATAATGTATTGTTTTAGAGCGGAAGTTGCGCACCGTATTGAGTTACGCTTCGTGACACTATTTCTGAGTATAAGAATGAACAAACCGCAGGTGCCACAAAGTATCAATTCAAGCGTATACACGCCCATCTTCGTCGCAGCTTCTTCATCTACCTCACTTTATTCGTTTATATATATACTCTTTAACTACATATATATCTTATATAATCAACTCTCTCGATACTTATCTGAGAGCTTATAGGCACTTTCAGACGTTCTCTTTGTCTTTTACTCAATTCCGCAGCTATTCAGATTTTTATGATTCGAAATTTGAACGGATTTCTGTATCTACGTTATGACGACATGCGCGGTGACATTACAATCGTAAAAATATAGTGGAACAAAAAATACCGAACTATTATTTATAGTGTCTTGTTTCGTGAAAGGATGGCATCGACAACCCCAATACCATTGGACAGTCAAGAATCAACGCGCCAACGAGTCTTTGCGTTTTTATAATGATTCTTCTACGAACTTGAGGCAGTGAAACTTAATTGACTCACGGACAAGAGTGAGAGAGAGAGACGAGAGACGAGAGCTTCAAAGTCGCCGGTATTTTTTTCGGTACCGTAAAATTTCGTGTGCGGGAGTGGTCGTCGACCTCGTAGTGAATTTCTTTCTTTCTATATACACACAGATCCCTACATATATAAATATATTTTTTCTCCTTTTTTCTTCATGTCTTACGATGATCTCATACTGATTCTCACATGCGTGTCACTCGTAACTGGCAACTCAACGAGAGAATTACTAATAATAAATCATACAAACTTGAAATACTGTTATTGCCATATTTTTTGTTCGTTTACATCACTCGAAAAATTTTAATAAATTAATAAAATATCAAACAAAAATACACTTGATAGCTATAAAACGATAGTTAATAATTATTTATATGCTTAAATTGGAAGTATAAGACTGATATATTGCTCAGTGAAATATAACTACACTACACCCTACAACATATTTGTCTGACCTCTACATTCTCGCATCACTTGACTCTTCAGCTTCCACACACATGTTCATATCTATGTATCCACACACCTCCCTAAAGCACTCTGCCGACTTTCCCTAACGTAAGGTTGCTTCACTAATACGCTAACGACCGTATGGACTAACTGGCAAACTTGACGAAGACAAGGTATGAATATATATATGTTTATACATATATATGAAACATGAGCCATCAAAGAGGGCTAGAATAAGACAACGAGGCCAAACCATACACGATGTAAAGAGAACGAAAGGCGTTTAGTTGAGTATATAGAAGCAGGAGAGCACATCCACGAGTGATTACAAGTTTAAGGTAGCTACGCGCCATCAGCGGCACTGAAGACGGGCCCGCGCCACTCGGCCTCATAAAATTATCCGTAATAAAATTGTGATTTACGCGACGTGTTCTTGGAAAGTTGACTGGTCAAACGCCACTCATGTTACTTTGCGTCTTCGTTGTGTATAGATATTTGCGCTCTCTTACTCAACTGACCTTTTGCCAGAAATTACTATTTTGCCAAAATATACTCGGCAAGCTTTTATGGTTGGTGAAAAATAACATATATAAATATTCATTTCTCACGACTTGAAGTAATTCTATATCGCATGATTCGATTCCATCAATCTTCATCCACCAAGCGATTCAGTAGACAATACTTGGAAAAATACTACCATAAGATAATATAATATGTTGTACGAATGTTTTGACATGAAGTTCTTGCAATGTAAATAAGATTATATTTTGTTTATTGGTTATTTCTTTTGTCGCATATTCGGTCATAAGTGTTGGGCATGTTGAAAGTTTCCTACAGCTGATAGGCTGGTGAATAAAATTTTAAAGAAAAAATAATAAAAGAAAGAATGCGAGTGCAAGTGAAAAAAGAAAAGTGAAGAACAGATGAAGGAAAAAGAGAATATGTAATGTGAAACGTTACGGATAACAGTTGCGGTGAGGGTGAATTTTTCGATTTGACGGGAGAGAAAACGAAGGTATACAGAGGGATGTGTTGTAAAAGACTACTAGTACCATAGAACCTCGAGAGACACGTAAAGAGCGTAAACACAAATAGTAAAGAACGCGTACGAGATCCCAGCGACTGATCGTAAAACGAAACTGTATAACCGTGTGACGCCTTGAGAGGAAAGCACTATATACATTATCCCACCAATTTTCCATGCTCCTCTCTCGCACCAGGTTACTAAACAGGCATCCGAATGTCACTTGTGTACGTAGAAATGTATGTGTCTATATATATATATAAGATGAATAACTATAGCTACCAAGTTTTGACCCCCTCGGGAGTTTCACTGCCGGATTGAAACTGTTTCGATTTCACTTCGAATGGTAACTCTCACCCTCTCATCCTTGTTGAACGAAAATCTTCATCTCCTGTTCCTCTATTGCGTTGCCTCGAATGTAAATCAAGTTTAATTAATTTCAAACTTTTACGATTGAAATGTAGAAGTGAAAGATTGAATAATGGTGGTGACGTGAGTTCACTTGATGAATGGGAAATAGAATGGTGATATTGTTATAACAAAAACAACAGCGGAAAAATACGTACATTTCCAATGGAGAAGAGAGCAGTTGGCTTATCCACATGTCGGTACTTTTCCTATTTTACCAATATAAAAATTGCTGTCAAAAATGTAGTTCGGAAAAACGAGGCAACTACGATTCATCCGAAGTTTTATTCGCGATCTCTGTCTGCGAAACACTCCATATTGTGTTGCGCGAATTTTCGTGCCAAGCTGCCAGTGCTCTATGACAAACATCATAGTTCAGATTGAAGGGATATTACAATTTAATTTTAGACTACACAGAATAAAATTATAGAATATTCATTAAAGTTCATTTGCCGATAATACGTATCATACCATACGATGTTATTGAAAGAGAATTGAATTATATTTATGCGAGCACTCGTTGGCGGGCACATAAGCATGATGCCCCTAGCGGGAACGATTTGGAATTTTCTGAATGAAGTGGCTGGAGATAACTTGCCGGCAAGGAATATGGTTATTTTCACACCATGAAGTTATCGACGACCTTGAACTACTGATGGATCACATGGGTTTCAAGACCGTGACCGCTGATGATGTAGAAACCTGTTTTAGGTTTGAACCATTTGATATCACTAAAAAATGCCAGACCCTGAATAAGTAATGACCAGAAAATAAGATTGAAACTTAATGATTATGAATGATAACACATGACAATTGAAATATACCAAAAAATTTATTTACATAAAATCTTGAATATAATACCTATTTCTTAATGTGTTGCGCGTTGTTATTTAGTACCCAGATCACTGAATATTGGCTTGCAGTATAACTTGATATTGTTGACGATCATAAAATCACAACTTGGCGCATGAGTAACTGAACAAATTTGTGTAAGAATCAATCGCTTGTCTGCCAGGTAGGAATTGATTCAAACCGTGAGACAAAAGAAGTTGAAGCCATCCAATTATGGTGTGTAGATCATGGGATGAAATGAGAGCCCAGTTGGAAATCGCATTTCCTATTTATCTATTTGTCTGTTCTTATCTATTCACGGTTGGTGGTGTATTTCATATTTTCAACTTAAAATGAATGACCAAATGTTATTTCACATCAATTTTCACAATTAAATCTTCATTCTTTTTCCTTCGTTTTACCTCTCACATAAATATTCGTTTATATTAATCCATTTTGGATTTCATTCAATAATCATTCGTTTTATAGTAACACTCTTGTCACAATTATATTTACATGAAGATACATATACAACTTAAAGTGTTTTAAGTAGTTGAATGATACAATACAATAATAAAAATATGTTGTTTTTACTTATACCATTTTTTTTTTTTCGTTTTTTCTCCCAATTTTCTTCACTATCGCGACTGCCAATTGCACTAATTGTGTGTGAGCTCTAGGCCGAGAGAGCAAGTATATTTCTACGACTCATTTCTAATTTTTGTCAAGTGAAAAACGGAAATTAATCTGATGTATGAAAATTCTGAACATTTTTTTTCATCTTACATTTCGATGACCGAAAACTTGAAAAGGATATTTCATAGAGTCTATTCAATGGTACTTAAGAAATTTCCAATCCGCGCAACTCTATTTCCTTTATGCTTGAAAAACTTGAAAGAATGGCGGCACCTTATATATTTGAAAGCTCATGAATATATAACGAAAAAAAAAAACAAATACATATAGATTTATATCGAAATTAAGAACGACTGTGATAATATTTATAACATCCAACCGTGTTCAACACATTGCCGAATTATATGAATTAACGGCGGCAGTTTTTATCTAATTGAAAAGCTATCTACGTGTTATAATTGAAGTCTGAAGTAGCATTTGACAGACTTCCTTTTTTCATTTAATTATATAAAGATACAAAAAGATCTTTTCCATTAAATATACTGATAATTTTATATCAAAATTCGTTATTTCGATCAGCTTTTCCTTTTATAAATCGAGGGATAAATTGGCTTTTGCTCAATAAGGCTCAAAAAGTTACCGTTGGTTCTTTGATTATTATTATTGTAAATTACAAATAATTATTTATCGGTACTGTATACATTGTCCTTGTTTATATCTCTCAGATATGATTTTGTATTATTTGTTTCTTCTTTCATTTCTCTATATGTGATTTTGACTGACAGCTCCCTCACAAATACGTTGAATCATCGAAAAATGTTTGTTTACTCACTTATACAACTAATTCCTTTTCTAAAGCCAGTTTTGTATTTCCACGTGTCGAAGAGTTAATATTGATTCCACTTTTCATTTTTTCGGCTTTTTCTTTATTTCGGTAACTCATCTTACGTGTAAAAAATATTTCGTAACGTGAAGATAAAGTAAATTGTATACAAATGACGTATAATTACAAAAACCTAATAAATTGCATCTCCTAAATACTTATAGGAAACCCACAAAACATATACATGTATTTAATTTTTGTATCGGGTTATATATACGTTCGCGCTCCTAACTATTCGCGCATTTTTGTTGTTGTATATCGTTATCAAAAAAATGGCATTAACGAGATCTCAGTTGTCTATAAGAAAAAAAGTGTCACTCCAAATTGGAAATTCGGATTAATTACGATATTCCAATGACATCATCAAGAACATAGAATAGGAGAGAAGAATATGTCACGAAAACAAAAAATTATCAGATCGCACATTGAAATCCATATGTGTTTCCAATCTATTATCGCCCTCACATTCATCAAGAGCATGCGTTGATTTTAGTTTACAGTTAGATATGAATTATTTATGGTTTATCTGAATTGTTTATAGGTAAATGTCACTACGTAAATGTTCCTTGTTGTTTTTCTTATTTGAAGCACCGTGACGAAAAAAATGTTGCACGTAATAAAAATATGCAAAATGTAACATGCCCAACTCGCGGTCTGTACATCTCGGGCTTTCTTTACATGTGTATAAATACATCGACAATCAATTACCATTCTCATTTTCCTTTCGCTGCGAATCTAGCTATGATTAATTACAATCATTCTTTTCTTCTCGAATCATTCCATTGATATAGACGATTCTTCGAATAAAATAGCCCGTATATATCATTATTTATCGTACATGTATGGTCGCGAGTGGCTATTGGCTCGATTTCAATTACAAATTGCACGTGTGCGGTAGTGCATCGATTTGTTAATCACATTGCAGTGTATTTCCTTTGTGTGTCATTACATATAAGCTGACTTATGATTTATATCACATTACTTAATGTGTGCGCGGCAGTGTCCTTAAAGGCTAATATTTTTCATCCCACATCGAGATGGGGATTTCATTGTTTTTTTTTTAGTTTTTCCACTTCGCCATGTTTTCTCTACAATTAATTTCTACACTGCGACGGTATCAATTAACTTGTCAGAGAATTCAGCTATAACTTATCTCTCACAAAAATGCAATAAATTAGCATTTCTTGAATAATGCTGCGAAAACAAAGTCTGAATCATTCAGCCCATTTTGAATCATTCGACGAAAAAGCGACGCGTGAATATTCCGACGATTAATGACATGAAAGTTCAATGGCCTTTCATTATTATAATTATCATTATGATCCTGATCACTGTTTCCACCAGCCACAGAAACAGGAGTACCATCGTCTTTCTGGATGCGGCTGAATTATCTGCTATTGTCAGTGCATCGCACGGCTCGTTAGATGCGTTGTTTCCGCTCTCTTTGGTGGTGGTGGCGGTGGTCGTCTCTTGCTCGCAATAACATTTGCAATATTCATACTACGATCATCATCAGCAAATCTCACGGTTGGTTGACGCGCAGGACTTGAAGCATATTCCACCGGTGCATTCGGATCAGTTGTATAAACATTTTCATATAAATTATCAGTTCCATAATGCTCCTGTACCCAATTGGAGACGTTGGTTTCTCGATAATCGGCAATGGCCGGCGGTGGGTCTCGAAATCCAAGTACTTCATGTGGCGTTGTCGTAATATCCAATTTGCATTTTTGTGCAACTTGCCACTTTTTCCGCATAACTCGTTGAAGGTCTTTCAGGAAATCTCCCGGTGGTGCCTGATCAGAGGCGGCTAATTTTTTTGGTGACGTTAACCGTGTACTGTCTGACCTCCGTGGTGGCATAGGTTTACGTTGAGGTAATGCGGGACTGCCAGGTTCTTGTTGCGGTGGTAAATTGAATGTAATTTTTTTGCCAGTACCGGTTTTTGATTTCGGTGATGTCGGCGGCTCTTGAATTGTTACACGTCTCTGAGGCTGTGGACTTGCAGTTGCTTTTAATTCTGCGAGATATGGTGGTGTTGCGTAATGACCAGAATTTTGTTTCAATGCACTACGTCTGACGGTATCCATATTCGGATTTGGCCTTATTGCCTGTCCACATTGTTGTGCCGCTGGATAAGTACCATAAATTTGTTCAATTTTTGAATTCTGTCGTTGAAGACTGAGCTGCTGCACCCCATACGCGGGTGGTGGAACAAAAGGTGGTGGTGTATTGAAGCTCGGGGAGTTTGGAGCAAACGTAGGTGTACTTGCATTCGATCCGGGATATGAATTGTGAGGCGATGAATGACCAACATTGTCATTGATACAGCCATTATTCTGTATTTGATTTGTAGTATTATTTTGATTTGATGTTGAATTAACCGATGCGTAAATTTGATTTGAGTTATTGTTTCGTGTTGGTGTATGCGTCGGCGTTGTATCGGGTGACATTGAGTTTGTCGGTGTAAATTGTTTAGGTCTGGCGCGACGTATTGTTCCTGTTTCGCCTACCAATGGACTTGGAGGTGGTGGCAATGAAACTAAACTTAACGATGATCCGGTAAAATCAGTAACGTCACAAACTGGTAACTCACCCGGAGCAGGTGGTGGTGGTAATGAATCCAATGACAAATTTGATCTGAACATCTCGGGTGGTGGTGGTGGTAATGGTTCACTATCAGATTCAATTTCTTCAGCCATTCTAGGTGGCGATGGTGGTGGGGGTAATGAAGTTATTGAATCCATCATACATGTGGGTATTGGACTGGTTGGTGTTTTTGATTCTTGACTATCAGTACGACTATAACCAATTGGACTAATTCTTTCTTTCACTGGTGTACCAGGTGGTATTGGGCTCACTGGTGTGACATTACCTGATCGATGATGTCGCTTTAATGTTCCAGAACTTTCAGAGTCGGTTCCACTCCTCCGTCGACTGTGGCGTCGTGTCAATGTGCCAGATGATGCTGAACTTGTTGGACTTGGGCAAGAATCTGGTTCATCGCGGACAGTTTCACCAACTTCTTTCAATTGTCGTGTTATCGAAGTCAATGGTAATTTCGGATTCATAGATGGTTTCCGTTTTATGGTACCAGTGGGAAATTCACCGCATTCAAAAGCAACCTCACAACTGCTCGGTGCCCCGTCTGATAGACAACCACTTGAACTTGAACTACTGGCGCGGCTCAACCTACCATCGTTTGTATAACTTTGACGATGATCGGAATTATAACTTTGCCGTTGATTGTCAAATTGTCGAGTTGTATCGGTACCATTATGCCTATTTATTTCTGTGAACTGTCGATTATTATCGTTTGTAGTTTTGTATTGTGTTTGGATAGGTGGTACAGCAATAGAACTCACAGAGCACGATCTTGCATGTGCCAAAAGATCAAGATCTTCTTGTGCCAATTCATCGACTAATGTGCGATAATTTTCCATCAATTGTCGACCATATTTGGCTACTCGGATACCGACCATCCATCGTTCCATTGTTGCGTTATCTTCTGCGCACAGAAATTTAATATATTTTGTTGATTTAGGTTGTTGTAAACGTGGGTGTTTGACTGCAAAACAATTATCTGTTGGTGCTTTATATTTTTTCTTCCATCCAACTCCATAGTACACGTGATTTACGTCAAATGTCGCCAAGCATACCAAATCACGCGCTGTTCTAGCTTTTTCTTTAGGCCAGTAATAGAGACCGGATGCTCGTAAAATGAAGTGGTATTTTTTCCATCCTTTTTTGCCGTCCGACTTCAAGTACAGTGGACCCTCAACCTGGAATGACAGAAAACAAAAAAAATATATATATACATAGTAAGAAGAAATGGAATAAAAATGTCGCTCTAAATGAGAATTATTCTGCCAACTCGTCGGTGTAAAATCTTTTTTGGCATTAAGCCCGGCAATGTTCGACTGAATGAATTTTCCGTATATTACTGAGTAGAGTGAGATGTCAGAGGTATACTAGTAATTACCTCGGGTACTCCAACATTGCTGCTCGAAAAGAATTCTTCGAGTAAAATGTTCCTCGAGTGATCGTCGTATTCACTCGTGTTTCTGTCTGATTGACCGAGAAGATATCTTTCCGGCGAAAGGAAAACTTGGTTTTTATCTGCTCGTTCAACGAACAGCAATTTATTCTTCGAGTCTCTTGTCCACAACAATAAATTTTCAACCAACAGTTCATGATCCTCATATACCCTCTCTGCAAATAGTGTAAGAAATTTATCCATTTATTTCGTTCCCGATATTTACAAAGCGATCAAAAAGTCACTATGCAATGGCAAATGAAATATAAGTTTACCCATGAATAATTCAGGCAAATGTTCAACAACAGCCCATTTCGGATCCATTGCAACGTGATTCTTGTCAGCGAGTAGTCGGCAAACGTGAGCAACACTCATTCCCTCATCAACAAGAAGACTCTTTCCACTTCCGTCCAGTGTGAAGGCTTTGATGAAGAGTTTTTGGACACTTGCCTCTCGCATTTTCTCTAACGCAAGTCGAATTTTCTCCGCCTTTGCTCTGCTCGCTGCGTCTATAAATAATCCAATGAACATTAGTCCACACTTTCTCTTTCATCTGACTATCGTAGCCTTAAAGAATGAATACTCACCCATGAGTTGATGGGATTGTTGCTGGTTGGCTGTGTGTATGGCGGTCTGAGGTGGTTTATGTCCAGATCCACTACTGCTTGCTGAACTCTCACTCGACAACATTGACACCGTGTCAGAAAATGCACTATCGTTGTCTGGACTATCGGTTCGCATTCCTAATGAATTCAAATGATGAGCCAATTGGAAAAATTAATATACATGCAGTCGAATGTGTAATTTCTTTCAACAAATAAAAATTATATCCGCCATCATTTCCAAGTATAAACTTTTTCCGCGGTGTCTAGTACGAAAATAATATTGAACAAGAATTCTGTAATGGTGAAAATTACATACCACCATCATTCTTCCCAATGTCCGAGCTATCACTTGGATTAATCCTTCCACTAGTGGGTCTCGCAGATCGTTGTGTGTCTGTCGCCGGTGTTGATGCAATATCGCCATCACATCGTCTCTCCAATGCGCACAACTCACCAAGAATTGCATCGAGATCGACATCTTGAGAATCTGCAAAACAAAATGATGAAATTAAAAAATCAGGTTTATATGAAATATTATGTTGTCCATATAAATACGGAATAAATAGATATGTGTTGTGCTCTCTCCCCTGTCTATATACTCATCGCGTCATGACGCTCTGCAGTTAATGATGGAGGATGCAACGTAAAAAGAAAAGTATAAATAGTGATGAGGAATTGAGATGAAGATCAGTGCATCGATGAAAGGCACCCGCGCGTACGCCCCATAATAAGACTTATAGCACGTCAAGTAAACCAGTTTAGCGCTAATTGCTCTGACATTTCTCGATACGTTTGCGAATGCAACTGCCCATACCATAGTTGCTACCGAACTGAAAACCAATGTTGAGCGCCAGGATAATGACCGCAAAACTCGGTGCCACCGTGTAACCGACCTCGTACAACTCTCGTTTCCATTGAGTACTCAGTGACGCTGAAATTAAATGATTATCCCGACGAATCTATACATACGTTTGTATATATATATATATACATATATATATACGTCAAACGTCCACACATATATATATGTACAGAGAAAATAATTTATTGACCATGGACTCTATTACCCATTCTCTTTACCAATTCTGTGACGAGTTATCGAATTCATTTCCTCTTCGTCAATAATACTATGACTATATAATAACGTCTGGAACACTGATACGTGTTAATAACTAGCCCGATCGATAAACTCATTATATTCTTTATTATTACATCGTCAAATTATATTCTTGGCTATTATTGTATTGATTTCAAACAACAAAAGACCAATTTATTTTATACTTGTAAGAAGTAATAAAAAGAAAATGCGTTAGCCCAATTAATATTCGAAATTGAGATAAAAACGCTATGAAAATGTAAAAATTAATGTGAAATATTGCAGATGGTTATCACTCGATATAGGTGTGTGCATACATAAATATATTCATTTACATTATATTCCTCTCATAACAGAGAATTCAATCTCGCTCCAGTCACTTCGATAATTAACAAAATGAATTGTTTGTGTATGTATACAATGTTAATGAGTATGCGTTTACCCTGCTTTTTTTCACATCAATGTGTGAGTGAGTAATGTTTTTTTCTCACTCCATTATATCAATGCGTATTATATCGCACGAAGTCCGATTCAATTCTAGTGTATCATAAATGATATAGAATGAATTTTGGATATAGTACTCAACTGACAATATGTGTCATGTCATTCTCTCGTATCAGAAAGGTTTAACAATTAGTTCAATTAAATATTTAAAAAAAAATTTTCTAATTGTTTTCCTGAAAATTCATCGGCGTAGTTTGTATATACAATAAAACAGTATTCTCGCGAATTCTCAGAAACAAATAATGGTGGAATGTAATCTTAATGAGGTTGATTAGTCATAGAATCCATTGAGCTGGCTGAACGGAATTACTACGAAATATGCCCACAAAATTTGTAGAACTTTCATTGTTTTATCACCAATTTTCATTCTTTCGTTGTAACCGATATGGATGTGGTTATCGCCAGTCGGATTATCACAAGGATTATCACCGAATTTCAAAAACCTCTAACTTTTTTTTAACAAGCGATTGCCAAACTCATAACTGGAAATCATGATACGTCATTTCAAACTTGTAATTTGAATTTAATTTTTTTTTTTTGGTATTATGATGACGCCAACGATTGAAGCAATTCAATAATGAGGACATAGAATAAAATGGATAATTGAGCTGTGGTGGAGGGGAAAATGTGACAAAATATATAACATTCATCTTTATTTCGTCTTTCGTTTCAATTTTTGTAAAGAGAGCCTCACCTTGCAATAGACTTTCTAGACAAAAATACCCCCACTATAATAATCCACGTTTTCACTAACACTTGAATGAGAATTGATAACAACGTAAGAACTTCTATCACAATAATGATGATGATGATGATGATGATGAAGACGATTTCTCTGCACGCAATAGATATACATGCGTCAAATAGAATCTCCATCATTATTTCAACTATGAAGAAAAATATAGGGATCATAAAAATTTATTACTAGATGGACAAGGAACGTTGAACGCGTGTTCGCAAAATAAGCTTGAGCGAAGGCGTTAAATTCCATTGAGTTTGTAGACGTACACTCGACTGGATTGTAAAGCGCGTGGGCATCAACTCATAACGCTTCCACATTACCACATATATGTATATATATTCAACACTCGTAATTCACATAATATCTCAGGATAAGTCACTACAGGGTGTGTTCAAAGTACACGATATATCCATCGGTGCATTCTGTCTATCCATATTCCAATAGACTAAATTATTATCTATCATCATTCATAAACCAACTAAGTAGATTCATATAATATCCAATAATGATGTGAACGTGCTCGTAATAAATTGAATAGCCAGGGAAATTTTCTTCACAATATTCAAATAACAATTCAGAACGAATTTTTCATTGTAAAATGATATGCGAATTTTATTTTCATCAACAGTGTCCTCATTATGATTTCATAATCCATGAGTATGTAGCATTGATGGTGGTATAGCTGCATGTTGATGACAGCTAGATGACGATTCGCGGTTGGAATGTGAGATAAACTCGGCTGAATTGTCGGTGGTGACGTGACAAGGGAGACATGTCGATTGACATTTGAGTAAAATGGCTGGAGCGTGAAATGGACGAAAAGTCGATACAGACATATACTATGTATGTGTATCAAGAAGGAAGTCTGTATGCATACAGGCAGGTGTATAACTATGTATACACGTGTCCAGTTTACACACTCTGCTGCTCCGCAAATTCATCACTACTATTGGATTGTGCTGTGTAGACTTGTTCAGTTTCAATTACTCGACGATTGATTTTACGTTTCGCCGATGGATAACCGCCTCAATTCTAGTTGGATGTTATATTGATGTATGGATATATATGCATGAAGTTATTAGATTTAATGATTCCCCCTTTACAACATTGAGAAAAAAATATATTTGTGGACATCGTATACTTTTATTGAATTCTTTTGAATACCCAACATTTCAGTTAGGCAACTAAACGATTTGCATAACGGGCAGCAGTTGAACGGAATTCGCATGTTATATATTCATTTGTATTATTTTATAAATTTTCTTCATATTGATATTACCAGTTACTCGTAGGTGAATGTAGCAATCCGAGATGTAAATTCTTCATCGTGGATGAATGAAGTAAATACAGTAGTGGGGTTTCCCGTTACAAGTGCAGTACAATCCTGAAGTTGTCATTACTTGCTAAGAGAATTATTTGTAATGAAAACTTTACGACACACATGAATATATAGATATAATTTATATATTGGGAGACCTTGCTACGTATTCTCTCGGCGTTCGTCGAGTGACAGCACAGTGAGCACGTGTGAGTCACCACAGGTTGCTTGGCACAATGTATGTCTCTATATTCTATACGATTACTTATACACGATAGCTTTTTGGTGACAAAGAGGAGCTACTACAACATGGTACTGAATATCACACAAAAAAATGAAAAAAAAATCCGCGTATTGAGTCATTCACCTCTGTTAGAATGAAACAAAAAAAGAGAAAACAAATTTCTCTCCCTCTCTGTTTCCATTTCGTTTCAATTTTTATTTATCAATGAATTTTCTCTTTCTATTCGGCATGAATTTGAAATGAATCAATCAAATATGAAATGTATGAAAAGTTCACTCACGCTTCGAAACAAAATAAAATTCAATTTGCATCACACAATACAACAGTCAGTATTTTATTCCTATTATTTCAATAAATTGAATTGCATGACTGGTAAATAATGGATTGAACTGGATTACAATTTTCTATAGATCGACGGGTACTACAATACCTTTGACGGAATAATAGCCGAGTATGGTCTCGTTATTTCCAAAGTATCCCAGCATTTTCGGGCGGTTTATTTGCATCAAGCCTTTATAATGTATGTTTTCGATGGAAAATTTGGGTTTTGATTAACGAAACACACACAGGCACTCGCGCAACATTAATTAACTCGTACACACTCGCCATGATACGATTCATTGAGCAATTTATCTATCAAACATCTGTAGATAATGAATAATCGACAAAGCATTGTATTATTTCATTACACATAATAAAATGAAACCCGTTATAAAACAATTCTCTATTTCACTGGAAACAAATTCAAAGAAGTTAATAACAGGCAGTGATATAGTTCATATCGTAAACAACCGGTTGAAATAAAAAATAATTTTGCTCTCATTATTGATATAATAATGTGACGGTAAATTGTGAAAGGCGCGCGCGCACGCGTGGTGTTTGCGGCGCGTGCGACGGGACTCGACTAAAGGCATTAAAAGGTAAGAGCAACTCCGCTCACTGTACTCTGGTTAGCTTCTCGGTTTTTCCATGCGCCTCATACAGTATATGCCTCACACCACGCAACGGTTACATATATGTGTACATAACAACCACCACTCATTTATTTAATACATCTATGTATATTTCTGTGCGTGAGTATGTGCGAATGTTTCACAGTGACAAGCACAGACGTCATTCACCCAGTCAACACAAGACGAGAACTAAATTTTTATCTCAACGCTCCTCAAATTCAGTTTATATATTTATGTTTTATTTGAGCACATGACTATTTGTACTTCAGTTTATTTAGCATAGGAGAATATTAGTGACGATATTCTGCAAGTTTTGTCACGCAGATAATTTATGAAAGTAATACAAAGTATTGGGTCGTATGTTTAGAGTGCGTGACACTGGTGAATGTATCGAGAGTAAATTATTTTATTATATTTGTTCATGCATGTGTCTTCATATGTGAATATTTATGTATATAATATCGATTGAAATGCTAACGATCATCAATCGCTGATGCACTCGACCAAGAGTTCATTGATCTAATATATATGCGGAGGACATATTGCGCAAGTCAATCATGAATTGACCTGAATTTCATATATAATCGCTTTTAGACGAATCATTATAAAAATCATTCATTTGATGATCTATTATTTTTCCGTTTCCACATTTTTTGAAATATTATAGGACAATGACGAGATTATCAGTCTCTTACTTGTGCACATCTCATTTTCTATACACATTATATTCATTAAATACGTATATATTATTACCTCTTTACTAATTGTGGTATGAATTGATTATTGCAGCGATTGAGTTTCGGTGAGCAGCAAAAATCTCAAATGCTATGGGAGTATATATGTATGTATCGTTTACGCATCTTATATCGAGATAAAAACATGTTAGTGCTGAATATAAATTGAAAACTCAATTACTAATAAGAAATAATATGGGATCTCTTCCGTTTGTCACGGTAGGGAGTCCACAATCAAGATTCTCCATCTCATATCTATATATATTATACTCGCGCACATATGTTTATACATATATAATAGTTTCTGTTGAATAAAGACAGAAGAAAAACACGTCCTGTGAACAAATAGATTTAGCAGATGTGGCGTTTTACATTGTAATGAAAAAATTAAAAAAAGAAAAGAAATATCGCAACTTTATAACAATATCATACGACGGATCACATTTCAATGAAATATTTCACTTAAAAAAAAAAGATTTGAAGTAAAGGGAGGGTACAAAGCGAATATATTATATGCAGATAGAGTGAATTCAACACAAATGTGGAAATATATCTGAAACTACAATTACGCAACAACTCTGCGCGACATCATCGAAGTTTCAACATACAATTAATGTCATCTACAAACCAATTATTGCGGACTGATGAAATCGGCCAATGCATATTGGATTGATATTTCAGTTGATATCGACTATATAAATTCACCGTGCAGGCACGCAGATATTATCAAAACCCATGTGCATACATTAAAAGGGAAGAGGGATCGGAAGTCACGTCAACCAACACATTCGTTCTGGGACGGAAATTCTCACTGGATTAATTAACTAATGAATTTTGAGTTCATAGAATCACTCGTAGACACATGGGCAACTAAGTGCCAGGCTCTTGGTATCACGTTGAAATCGTATCACGTTCATTAAATCTTCATCAACTCTTGGTATCTTCTGACGCCCCTAAAGGTAGTGATATTTATTTTGTTGAATCATCACTGCAATTATAGTAGTAACAATCCGTCACATGAGAAACATGTGACACGAATGCACATTTACACACCCACATCTATTTACTGTACAGACGATACTAATCATTTACCATTTCCCCTCATCAAATTATCATTGTGACGAGATGAAGCGAATTCGATAACAAATCTCTCTGTCAGGTATGATCAAGAGAATACATCTATATAACTATGCATACATGATGTGCATGAATAGAGGTTCGGAGTATTGTGATACAGTTATTCATGAAATGGAGTTCAGTAGCGAGTGACGTACGTGTTAATCTCGATCCCAAGACTCATCTTACCATTCTAGTAAACGTCAACAGTTTCGTTCATGTGTTAAATTTCAAATATTCCTGCGAATTTTCGGTGTGACATTTCCTACATTTTTCTCTCCATACTCTCCCAGTTGTATGATAAAGTTATTTTTATTTAGTCAATGAAATAAAAATCTTTCGAATCAGCTCAAAGTTGGCATCCCAAACTACGTCAAGGGAAATTGTTGATTTGCCTTGACATGTTGCGAGCAAAATATATATATGTATATATATACATGTGCATCCCAATAGACGAAAACATTATATGCACCAGTAATCCTTGGCGTAAGCTCAAGCTGAATGTGGTGAATTATGCTCGACGTGAGAACGAGAGCATCATTTTCGTTGAATCGGTTCCTAGATTACTCCCGAGTGAATATGTACAACTAAACGTGAATGCACCACGATTGAACGAGTTATAAAACTTCTGCGTGTGAGAGTAGAAGAGAAATATATAGAGGAACGTTGGTGGAAGACAAACTTATACAAGATAGAGAGCCAATCCTGCAAGCTGATTTCCACTTGCTCCCGAGGGGATCTAGCAATTTCCAGTCTCAATCCATGGATATAACACGGACATCATTTTATATATAGCTATAAAGTGAGAAACAATTTTCTCAAAGAGAATAAATTAACGCAATGAAACTCTCCTATTACATATGTACACAGTTATATATTTAAATATATTATGTAGTTATATTCTCCTGGTAGTACTGGAGGCGTTGGTGCAACCATCAAGTGATGGGTTTGCACAACCGGGAGAGAAAAAAAAAGAACGAAGGAAACGAAGCGTTTCGGCCGTTGGAAATGTAACGAACAAGAAGACGAACGAAAAGGGAGAAAAAGAAAAATAGAAATAGAAAGACGGTGAATGGACGTATATACCACGACGACTTCCGCTCGATGTCACCTTCTCAGCATCAGCATAGAAATAGAACGTTAATGTGAAAACCACTTCTCCATTACGTCTTTTTGCTGTGTCAAAACATTGTTCATTTTATATTCAATTAATTGTAAGAGACACAGTCGAATGCTTTGTTTTTCTCGACAGTCTATATAATATCTTTTCTTCTAAATTTCTAATTATCTATCAAAACGAGGAAAACTCATGTTTCAAATCTGTCAAAGTTTTCAACAAGGTTATGTACACGAATTGCAAGTACGAACTCTTAACTGAAATCTTTGGCCTGGTACATTGTCTTGTGCGTTCTGTGAAGAATATAGTACGAAACTGGTGAGTACAGTATGAAGAAGGCCTCAAGGGGTGAATGTTCTCTGATGTACAGGCCGTTCTATTTCACATTCTCTCTCATTTTACATGAGTATCCATCTCTTTCTCTGTTGTTTCTCGTTGCTCTTGTTCTACTCAATTCAATTGCGGTGTAGGACAGACTCTATGATGGTAGGATTCTCCGCGGTACCATTGTTCCCCAAGATACATCTCTCTCTCTCTCTCTTTCTCTCTTTTTCTCTCCCTTTCTCTCCCTTTCTCTCTCTCTGTCTCAGGTGTTGTCTCTCGAGTGAAAATTGAATCGCGTTGCAAGTGTGTCGTGGAGCGTGACTGTGTCATATTCTTTCCATTTTTTTATAAAAAAATTTATACAAATTATTTTTCAACTGTGAAACTAAACACCGAACGTGACAAGAAATATTCTATTTAGTTATTCCATTTTCTCTTGAAATGTACATTGAAACAAGCATTTCAATCAAGATTCTCATTATTTTTTCATCATTATGATATAAAAATTGCAATTGACGCGGTATTTTGCGATTCGGTGTCAAGATTGAGCGAATGTAGAGGATATAATAATACACATGAGACGGAACGGTGAAGATAAGTGAGTATTGAGATGTGCTTGTGATTACTTATGGTTAAAAGAGGCAGACGATTCGATAGATTGATCGAACGATTTGATTTGATCTTGACGTTTCGCGAAAGAAAACGAAAGATATTGAAGATACTTTGTGGTATTGTGTATTGTTATCTTGAGTCATATATATATATAAATATCCTGGGAGCTTGTATATACACAGGGAGACCTCATTTATCTTATCTCTGTCATTCTCGCAATATACAATCGCATTATAACGTGTGTATGTGTGTGTGCGGTAAACGATGACTGTTCCTTAAATGCATATATCATATAAACGCAAAGGCAAGCGACCTCCTGATGAAGATACATTTATGTTGTAGTATATACATTTTGCGAACTGAGTAACGAGTGTCATTTTCAATTAAGACATGATTGCACTTTTAATAGATCAGTGACAGATTCAAATGCTTATGTCGTGTTTTCATACATCTCCACTGTACGATTAATTTCATTGAATTTATTTTTCGGAAAAGTATTATATTAAGAAGGCATTCGCTTAATTGACGTGGGGTCAATCAATTTTCTTAGAAAACTCATCCGATTTGTGTAGAAATTTGCTGTAGTCACTATTAAAATTGAAATAATAGATACAGAATTTGTATTTATATCCACGTTACCGAGTTTTCAATCTGGATATATTTGAACAGTGAATTTAACATTCTATGAGACAAACATCATGAAATATTCATGATTCTATAACTTCCAAACGCAAATGTCACCATAAATATTTGTGCGATAATTTTTTTATTCATTGCTCTACAAACACGATTTATTTTTCATCCATGTCATATTTGTAATAAATATGTACATGTACTGCAATATCCCACCATGATTTTGTTCACGATCCCATCGCACATTGCATTATCTGATTTTCTATTTGTGATTTCATGGTGTCCGTAACTAACACACACATACAATATACAACATGATGCATAGATAATATACCTGATCCAATGCTGCGTTAGCTCTACCATAAAATCGCTCATTTATTATGGCAATTTGTCATCCGTGACTATGTATTAAAAAATCGACTAATAACAGTGATAAAAATTACGGGTTTTACATATTCAACTGCAGAACGCAATGCCGCTTATATAATATGCGTATTCATTGATATACATATATATTTATATTCATATAAATCAATATTGAATGATTGAATGTTTGAAAATTCGAGAGCCATCTCACATTTTATATTGAATGTGCACTTTCGCTGAATTTATCGACAGAAATGTGCTAACGTGTCACTTCTGAGAGTCAAAAGTTGGATATTGCGATCCATTTCAATTCGTCTATGAAGTTTGCAGCTTCAAAAGATGATAAGAGTAGATATATGAGAAACAAGCGATATAGTACGAATGGAATGTATAAGAACAGAAATATTCTCGTCGACATTCATTTTCTATAAATAATTTAGCACTAGTTATTAATAGAATCGGAAATATTTGGAACAGTTTGCTACAGCGATCTAATATTATGAGAGCTTTTATCATGTTCTCATTCTTGTATTCATTCATTTTTTCTTAATTTCACATCAATTATATCAACCGAGTCACTTTTAATTGTTATGCCATTCGCTGAATATCGGGCGCTTAATTGTGAAGTAATTATGACATGAATATTTCAAAGTTCAATACTTCGTTTCTTTATTTTTTCCTCTAACAAAATTATCATTATATCTTCATTCAGTTAGAAAGTGATCGATAATTTATACATCATTATTTTTATATACTGATATCTTTGGTAGAGTCAATTATGTATTCAAGTTTCCTCGTTTGACTGGTGATTATTCGGTTTCCTGTTCATATCAATCGTAAATTAGTTCGAATAAATTCAAGGAAATATGAAATTTTATATCACTTTGGAACTGAAGTGTTCCGCTACATTTCTTTCTTTATAGAGAAGAAACAAACCAGTTGAGTATTCAGTTATGGAAAGAGCAGTAGTCTAGATATGAAAAGAATAAAAGATGAATTGAAAAAAGTAAAAGTTCAAAGTTTTATTATGATTTTTCCAATCAATAAATTCAGATCTTTGAAACTGTTCCACTGATTATTCTTTGTAGTAATTTTTCAACAAAGTGCGTTATGAGTTCCATGAAATAATGAATCTCACGGACACCTGAATTGAACATAATTTGTAGACTAGACATAAAAATAAAATTTTCTTTGTCCAGTATGGAGTAAATTGTTATACGCAGGATAATTTAATCTTATATTACAGTTGTCACGCCTTATTAAACAGAGAATAGCGACCCGATTGCTTTTGACGGGTGCACCATGATAAATGCCGCCTTGTGATAGGAAATGTTAGGCGGGTCGTGTTATCAGTGAATATTCCCACACATAAAGTGCTTTACCGTTTCGACGACACACGCCCATGAGACGCAACGTCCAATGTATACATAAACATATATACGAATGTATGTATGTGCAGTGTAATCTACAATCCCTTGTGCTCCTGTTTCGCCACAAACCAAGCGAGACGCCGACGTTATACACTGTGTCGCAGCTCGTTACGCGATATCGGAATCATAAAGGAGGCAGCATTATAAATCCTTGTCAAGGAAACTGCCTTGAGGTTGAGTTGACTGCGAGAGATTCAGCAGTTTCATGGATGTGACGATGAAAAATATATTGGAGAAAGAAAGAGAGAGAGTGCGAGGGCGAGGCACAACAAGGGCGTATATATTCAACAGAGTACACTACAAACACATTTTTATGGAACTTTGGGAGTTTTATGGTAAGAGCCATAAAAAAAAGGAGGTAGAAATGAAACTATGGAATTAATTGAAAACGATTCCACTAGTGGAGATTGGAAATTTTTTACGATATCGTAGCAAAGTCAAGAAAATTCAATTCTTTATTTTTATGTTTTTTAGTATGCACACTGCGATGAGAAATTCCGTCGTCGACTTTTATCGTTCTTACATATTTTGATATGCAAAATCAGGGGTCCCTTAGTAGTTTTGTTAGAAAGTTGAATTATTTTCAACGAGAAACTCAATTGTTGGACATTATGAAATCATACTGAACGATTGAAGATATGACAACGATTTAGTAGAAAAATTTTCATTGTTAGGTCTTTAAGATGTCTAACAGTTTTCGTAGCTGCAGTATTTTTTCACACACTCAACCGTAGTTAGTCTCAAGAATGAAAATTTCGAGTAATTTATTGTTGAGTCTCTTCTTACCTTACCACAACGGAACAAAGGTTGATTTTTCTTTCTTTTTTTTTCGAACTGTGAGGCCGCACTCAACACACTCACACAACTTTTAATAACTGGTAATAAGCCGGGTTGAAACTCACAGAGTGCTTATCTCAATTACACGGCCACGATGCGACCGCGTACTTGAGCTTGAGAAGCTGAGAAGAGTTTATGTACAAGATGCGAAAGTTATTTGAATGTGCGCGCAAAGGGGAGAAATAAAGAAGGCGAATAAGTAGGTACAAGTACTTATATGTGTATGGTTGATCAAATCTTCAGAGTTGTACGAGAGTATATAACGCGCCTCGTTAAACAAGGAAGTCCGCAAGCAGAACGTATTTATAATCAAATAATGTCGCTTGAATCCACCGACGTCGCCGCGTTTTTGCAAACATACAAATGAATGCACCGATGTGGCGTCGATCTTACATACGTCGACGTCTGACAGAATAAACCAAGATTTTTAGATACGGCACGTGTGCGTCTGTCGTCTAACTGACACAACTATGCACACCATAAAAACCCTAATACAAAACATTTTCTGTCTGTTATTTATTTATTCATCTATTCATATATTTGTCCATTAATTTTCAAACAGATTTACTCTTGACATCTGTAAATGTCTGGATTTCTTCCAATGTTTCCTTTCCGTTATATATGAGATTGGTATTAATAGACCAGTTAGCTCTGTCAATTCTTTCAACGCAATATAATTGTCATGATTAATTGTTCCATTATGTACTTATTTTTATTTGGGTCAGTGTTTGGGTTCTCCAGAAAAATCCGGAAATATAGCGGAAGAACTAAGTCGGCAAACGTGGCGCCGATGAGGTCATGATTTTACGACGTGTGGGACGCTTTTATCGTGAATAAACTCAGTCTCGTCGAATAAATATGCGCGGAATCAAGAATCACATATACACATACATACAAAAACGCGGGAGGCAGTGAATAACAAGAACTACAAAAACTCGGAATACCAAGCAGATAAGAAGAGGTATTAATTCAAAGGAATTAATTGTAAAGGTGTTTGAGTATAGAAAGTAAAAACATACATATTTCCTTGTTCATCAACACTTTTGTTTTCATCCCTCGAAAAATAGTAAAATGACTTTCATAAATGCTATTAAGACTAGACTAACCCCTGGAGATAATCGTATTGAAACATTATACAGTACAACAATATATATTTCGAATCATTCCAGAGTTAAAATCGGGATGGATAAGAAGAGCTACGAAGATAAAAACTGACAAGTAAAGAATTGATGAGAAGAGAAGAATGAAACTGACGAGGAGGTTGGAACTGGTGGATTATCGTTTCTATTGAATGTTATGGCGACTCAGTATATATGAACGTAAATGCATAAATCCGCTGATATCCAATGTGAAAGCAGAGGTATGTATTCTTTTATATAAATATATATTTATGTATATGGACGCGATATATGAACACGTGAGAGAGTCAAAAGGCCGTGAGCCCGAAGATGCGATGTGAGATAAAGAGCCGCATACATAGCGCACAATCGACGCCATCCCTTGAGGGCTATCGGTACATAATGTTGTGGGTTCCGATTCACCGACAGTGAAATAAAAAGGCGAAGTCCGAGATAGTGAGTGGCCGCGAGGAAGATAATTTAGTTGTCATGAAGAAAAAAAATTGAATTCCACAAATGAAAAACTTTATTTCTCCCCTAATTTTTCTAGTGAAATTAATTTACAAACACCACATTGAAATGTTATCATCAATTCAATTATTTTTTGTTATGACTGTCAGGGGATGTAGTTTCAGTATAATAAATATGATTTAACGATATTTTCGGGGTCATTTCATTCTCCAGAGGGGAAATACGATCAGATCAAATGTCCACTAGTGGGTGTGTGCTATGTGTGTGGAAATAATCGGAAAGAATAAATAAACTAAAAGGCATCATGTGAGTGCTATACTTTCTGTATGTATTGTTTCAACGATCTACGCAGCGACCTTGTAAATGCATCAGGAGGGTCGATTTCCATTTTTCAAATACTTTTCGTTGCTCCGTCAACGGCTTTTGCGGGTTTCATCCGGAGGGAGAGTCAAGTACACTCTCGGTCAAACTCAACAATAACGGACAGTGAAAAAAAGGAGAATCCAGGACAATCGTTCTGTGTACTGATTTGAAGAAGAGGATATTGTATAACTCACCCTCGAGATTCGCCATTGAGAAACGGTAGCTGTCGATTCGTGGAGTATTGATGTCCGAGTTGAATGGCCTCAAAGTAGCGGAACTTACATTGTCCAAACCCTGTAAACATAAGAAAACAAATAAATGATTAATATTTGAATCAGGTCTCATGTCCGCTGCAATAAGTAAAATTCGATAAAATTGTTGTTTATCTCTCATTTCTATAGCACCGGAGATAAACCCATATATACACATAATATAAATGAAATTTCATTCATCTCAATGAAGTGAGACAAAATTTTCCATTGCTCCAAGCTCAAAACGAATCTTATCATAAAGATGCACACACCTCGGGCGTCTATATCCGAGAGACAATTTTGTCTTCAACCAAGAAGTGATATAAATATAAAGATAGAAAGAGGAAGCTGACTGAGAAGAGCAAAGTTGTATGAAGTTCCGTCTCATCGTCGTCATCGTTGTCGTCGTCTCGCTTTCATCGGCTTCCGTTTAGATCCTTCGGGCAGCCGTCAGCCCGGCAAATGCGATTCGCTTCTCTCACGCGCGCCCGTCAATTTCCGCATCTAGACAACCCCATCTCCTCGCGCTACACATACCAGAATATATACATATATGTATGTATGTATACATCATTTCCAAATAACACATGTCTAAAATATATGTATATATTGCAGCCCATATATATGGAAAACATTATACACTGGAGGTGATTTTCCGGCTTCTATCATAACAAGATACACCACCGCAACTTAACTATGATACAAGTGCCGCAGATAATACTGCAACATACCCTAGTAGTGTTTGCGATAAATTTTATTCCTAACGTCTGCATGGTTTGAATAAATTACCACGAAGTAACAATTCTCTCCGCAACGAAGTGATTTTAATCAAAACAACTAGCATTAATTATTGTTCGCTCATAAGCAGCCACTAAGTGGAGAATAGGACGTTGCCAATGAATAGTTTTCTCCTTCCTCGATAAATATTAGTCTGATGATAATACTAATCCCTAGTGGTATATCTGTCGAGAGTTTGAAACAAACATACAAATAGTTGATAATTATTCCTTCACTCATCCCTAAATTAACTCCAGTTTAAGTGGAAAAGGGATGAGACTACTCTCAAATTTCCCGATAGCTCAAACCCTTCAGAAATGGTCAAACTAACAGAAAAAAGAAGGAAAGAAAAAACCACCATCAATCACAAAAACAAATTCAAAGGAATGAATGTTGAATTCACAGAGGAAATTCATAGCTCTTCCTGGTGGATGACAAGCAATAGAACGACAATAATGGCTGAGCTATGGAGAGCTTCCGCGTTTTGAGCCATTAGCCGTGAATAATACGAGCTGTCACCTCGACAGTCTCGATGAACATGTATAGACAGTTGAGCGGTCAATCAACCGAGGGACGGAGTGTGCGAGGGAAAAACACTGCTATATAGACATGTATACTTTACATATACGTACATACAACATAAAGAGTTGTGTGGCCACTCCACTTTGTATGTTAGCTTTACCTCAAGCTTTTCTACCATCTGTATATATCTGTGTTTACCTCTACCATACATCCCTTACAATCTTACGTACATGAATTTAACTCAACACATTGGTTCATTTGTGGCGAGGACTCCAATGCTCGCGGTAGAACTGCGAGTGCATTAGAAGAACAAGTTAAACATCTATGTGACCCCGATCATTTCTTATGTGTGTTCAACCACAACTCAACCAACGACATGAATCAACCCAAGTACATGTCCCTTGCATGAATCCCCTTTAAGATGTGTATAAAAAAAAAAAGAAAAAATATCGACGTGACTTATTTGATGCATGTAATGTACAATAATGAGTTTTACTCTTTTCATGTGTAATCTCGACAATCAACATCTCAGAAATAACACACAGCGATATTGATCTGTTGAATAAGTCACTTTGTATCGTATATTACTGCAAACGATCTATTGGATACGATAGAATTGTTTTGTGAAATATTCATTGAACTAGTGTGTATGTGTGTGGGTGAGTATTTATATTCATGCATATGCATACAGATACAATTGTTAGGAGCGGAAGTCAATAAGATTCTGTAATTCATATGCTCGCCACTATCGTTTGTAAAGCACTTAACCTGTTACAGTCTTGTGTGTATACAATGTGTTATGTACTTTCAAAGACTTTATACAGCAAAGTCGATTGCAATTGGATTATGTGAGAATGCACATGTTTATACATATACAACATTCACCAATGAATTTCTCCTTTCCTGAATATTTGTTGCAGAAAAGCAATATCGTAATTTTTTTGTATAATATAAGTTCAAGAAGGTTGACTCGATGAAATTTCTAACATGAGCGAAAATAACTTCGGGTATTAAAAATGAAATTTTATTGGCACAGTTATGTAATTCAATTTTATACTTTTTTTCGTGTAGACACAACTATGAAAAAAAAATTGATAAAAAACGTTGATGAACTTTCAGAATTTATTGCACATTTTTTGCACGGCTTCTCCCTTTTATTATTTGAACGGTGGGAACATATTATTATCAGCTTCATTTTACAAACTTTCCTGATTGAAATCCATCAATAACATGAAGCCATAATTGGAGCTATTAGACAAATAAACGATCGACGAAAAATGTAGTAGTGAATAGATGAATTTTCCCCTCATTTTTACGAGAAACACCGCGCACGATAATTATACATGAATATACAGACATAAAATATAAAAGAGGGCTCACATACATATACATACGTCTGTTTTCCCTTTACATATATATTATTCTACAGATTCTCAATTTCATATTCTTAACTGTGTTACGTGCATATATTTCAGGATGAGAGGGATTTGCCATAACAATCACGGAATATTTCGCAACCGTGGCCCAAAATTTCGCTACAACATCAACATATGAATGGTTGTGTCGACACAACGCCATATTAGAACTCACACACACGTATTGGTTTTATACACGGAAATGATTATCAATGCATGTTTGCACTCATGCATAGTTATAACACTCGAGATTGGGTTGGATAGTACACCACGTATTGGGTCATTGGGTTTTCGTATAAATATATATTATAACATTATATTCTAATGGACCAACGTGAGATTTTCGCATTCAGAATTGTCCGTATGTATCTATGTGTGGGAGTGTAATATGAAATGAGGTAAAAGCACTGGGCCAGCAGGCACAACAATTAGATACGACTGGATAAGCCGACTCTTCCGGTAATGCGAACCTCGTGAACATTATATACACACGCTGAGAGATCGTTTACCTCTACTGATATGTACCTTAACTATATATACATATTACATGAACGTGTCGTTGTAAAAATAGAAGAGGAAAAATGAAAAAAAAAAGAAAGAAAAAAAAAATGTAGCGTGATATTTATAACGTATTGGGGATCTCTGGACCATAATATCCATGAACTAAAGTCCATTCACAAAGAGCTAAGTGGTGTGAAATACATATATGTGTGCATATAATGTATTTATATGTATATATATATATTGTTTTTCCCTCTCGTTCAGCATTTGGATGACGAGGCAATACATAATAGAGAAAAAAACCACTGGATACTGTGTTAAATATACCGTTATAAAAGATACAACACAAACGATTTATTTTACGATATTTATCGAACGAAATTTTCTACTTTTTTTTGTTCAGTTTTCTGTTTCCCATTCCTTTTTCATTTTCTTCTTCTCTCTGTGATCATTATAATTGTATCTAGAGTGTGGAGACGGTAATTGTGACACGAGTTTTTATAATAGAAAAAAGGTGAGAGTGAAAATTAATTGATAAAAACTTGCGTTTGTTACATTATGTAATTTTTCTAGCGAGATGAAAGCTTTAATTTTTCACACGTTCTTCTTCCGAGTCGATTTAATAGTGGAAATAAAATAGGAATAAAGGAAAAAGTGTAAAAAAACTGTTGTATGTGCTGGGGTATAGGTATATATGCGTCTACGCTCTCGACTCGCCATTTATTTTTCACATTTTTTCATGCCCTTCGGGCACTTTGTGCTGGAAGTATGAAGCATCTATTTTGTTGAACTCGATTTGAAACAGGCGGAGCTTGTTTTCGAGAAAGGAAAAAAAATTGCTTCCCGGGCAATTCAATTTCATTTCGCCGGTGGGGGATAATAACACGCAAATGATGTAAATATTTGGATAATTGAATCATTTGGACGAAAAAAAAAAAAATGACGAGGACAAAATCACAAATAGAGCATCACCGTGAATTCCACCACATCCACATTCCCTTTATTTTTTTCACATATTGGCAATCAGTAGAAAAGTTTGTTCGCGAATCGATTCGATATCGAGATTGGAGAAAAAAATCTAAAGAAATATTGTGTTTTCTTTATCAACTCGATTCGTATCACACAATATGCATATGTATGGATCTACATACTCAGAGTCGAGAGGAAAATAAGGCCAAGTGATTCTTGTATGAGCTGCATTGAAAGTCACCACATAAGATATCTTTTCCGGCCCTCGACATGTTTTTCCTCTCTTTATTTTCTTTCTCTCCCTGATTCAGTACTCTGAAAATAATCGAATCTTAACCCAGAATTATTGTACGTATTTTCATTTTGAATGTATCTATCATGTTTATTCCAAATCGTCATCCATTTAAAGGCGGATTCCCCACAACGATTTTTCATCCCTCCAACTGGCACACATAATATTTCGGAAACTAATGAATTTATCCAACAAAATTCTATTCTATAGATAAATTCCTAATAGCACGGACTATTATTTTATCGATCCACAAATAATTCTCTTTCTTTTTTTCACTAGAGTGAAATCAGTAGATTAAATCGAATTCATAATTAATAATGCATTCCAACGTACAAATATCCACAAGTGCTTGCATAAATTTCCATAATTGAGAATTATACAAGTTTGTGAATATATAGATTCAAAGTGGCGCTACAAGTTGGCGCAATTAGAATCGAATTTGCAGCAGTTTGTCTTGTGGTCACGTGAAGACATCGTACTACGTGCAATAATCTCTCAACCCCCACACTTCCTACCTCATCTTTCCTCACTGTGTCATTTCTTCACCGCAGGTGGTACAACAACGTAGGAGTCGAGAGAGTGTATGAGAAAGAGAGAGAAGTAATGTCAAACTCACTGCTATTAAAGCTCATTGCATGGCTTTCCGAATTCACGAATAGCTAAAGCTTACTTTGCATAATCCAATGCAAATGTTTCTCATCTTCCTTGAGATATTGGGTAATATACCATAGAAATGTACGGGAATATATAATATGTACTCACGTATTCTTGGACTTTGTGACGATTCCACCAGAATAATTTCTCCATTTTCGATATTTTTCTCTTATTACTATTTACTGTTCTTCTTGTTTGAAAACAAACTCGAAATTTATTCCTATATTGTGTAAACAAAGCTCTGCGAGATCCAATTATTATATAACCCTCTTTACACAAGTTCCGTCATAATTTTATAGTAAATTCCAGAGTTTGCGTAATTAAATAGAAAAATTCTTAGGACGGTATTTAACTATATTCTATTTGGTAAAACAAAGAACTTTAATCAATTCAATTGAATGAAAACCATTGGGAAGAACGAAAACAGATATTTCCATCCATCAACACCAATAATAATTATAAAACTGATATTGAAAATAAGAATTGTAAGACTGACGAAATCAACAACAACAATACCAACAACAACAATGATAATAATGATAATAATAAAGATAATAATATGAGATCGTATTGTAATATTCCACAGATTCAATCACTTTCCATTATCAATGAACAAAAACAAAACAACAAGTTTCTACGTCAATCTAAATTTCATATGAAATTTCATGTAAACTTTATAGTGCACTCGGTGAATCTATCGTTGTGCAACCGGCAAACAGTTTTTTGGCAATAAAATCACATGCAATACAACTATTTCATGTGAGTATGTTATTTAGAAAAAGGGGGAAGGTTTATACGTAATAATATAAGAATGAAGTTGAAGCGATTGCACGACTTGGACGGTCAGCAACCCCTAGAGCCGGTCGTAGGACGGAGTTAGTCCGCGTACTGGATGCTGTCGCGCGAGGGATTCAACGTGGAGCCTCTACTATACTCTATCCTCTTCCTCTTCCTCCACTACCTCTTCGTTTCCTCACTCACTCATGTTTACTCACTCACTCACTCACCTACTCTAGGGCATCTTGCTCGCGCGCGCTAAGCCACCACTGGTCGCTTTTCATGCGCATGTGCAGTTATCGATTCCATGAGCGAGTTCCCGCAGGACGTGATGTTCACAACAGGAAAGCCTTTTCTAAGCGCACCAAAGCGCCGGAGCAATACATGCCTCACGCAATATCTGACAAATGTGAGTGAGTATATGTGTGTATATATGGATGAAGTTAACTTCATACCCTTCACATACTGTGAATGCGAAACCTCTGGCGGCTTTAGGGATTGCATTGAATCACCAAGTGGAAAAGTCACTCTCTCGATCCATTGGTTGACCAAGAGAGGATGACCGCGAAACCACGATCTATACAATTGCGCGAATGAACGGGCGAGGATGAGCAACGACCTCTTATGAAGGTTGTGACAATATATTTGGTGAGATGCCACTTGGGACGTTCATTATAATTTCGAGAGATAGAAATAGGAGAGCTGAGGATTATTCTCAGCGTCACATTCTCTCAGGTTAATAATTCACTTTTATGCAAATTTCTTTAAATTTTATTATGATTTTAATTGTTCTTTGTTTTTGCACTCATTCAATGCTCTTCTTTATGCCCTCATGTACGCGAATTATGATTGCATATATTACCATATGGAAATATGACATCGTAATAGTGGATGGCACAATTACATGGAAATAAAGAAAAAAAAAAACTACTGATGAAAATGGAATGCAAAACAAGGAGAATATATGTCGTAACAGATCAGGTTTCGCATATTCGCATCGAGTACATAGGAGACAGGAGTGCAACCTGTCTCCCGATTTCATCCCAAGTTTTGTCATTTTATTCCCATTTTTCATACCAAAAATAAAGAAAGAAAATGCTTTTCTGTTTATTCAACATGTTCACAAGCACAAATTATTATCACGTATATCACAAAATGAAAATGTGAGGAATCCTGATAGTGGACACAGCTCTTTACATGAAAAGAGCAATTATAAAAATGATGGAAAATAAAAATGAGAAGTAAAATAAAAAAAAGCACTGGGTTATGCATATTTGAATTAACTCCGTGGGAATGCACACTCCCACACATATCCTCACAAAATTTTACTTCAGACGCGCATATATCTACACGTATTCATATAAGCTTCCTCGTGCATATAATTATACAAAGATATATTTCCTTTTGTTTCTTTTCTCGTAGCATTAATACTCATTAACAAACAAAAATTCTCTGTATCTCGGCGCCACTCCCATTTCAAAATGAAAGTTCAAAAAACAATTAAACAATAGAGAAATGCATACATGATGATATAAACACACATACACATATGGGCATGCGAATGAAAAGTGTATACGTAGCGTAAAGTTCAATTAGTTCTGACTACATTGGATTCATTTGCTCACTTCTGCCACTGTAGCATTTCTCAAACACCCTCTAGAGACAGACGTTATTTCCCCAACCAACATACGAACCATTATTACTTTCCTTTTAGAATACCGGAACGTCAATAATTCCCGCATGGTTTCCATTTTTACACACAAAAAAGCAGCAATATATTAAGCCAGCTTTTCTATTGCTATTCAAATAACACCCCACACCGCGAACACAACTTCTAGCGCATCTGAATTTTCTAAAGTCACTTGCAGATGTCACTTTGACATTTAATTCGTGTACAACCCTCAGAACAAAACTCCACTTAACCCTTGTAAACGTGTGCTCAAAGTGTGGTTTATTCTCCTCACTTCCATTCTATTCTACTCTGGTATAGTGCAAAACTTAAGTTAACGTGTCATAAACGATATGGAGTTTAGATGACACGCTGATGCGTGCAAAGGATTCTTGGGGACTGCTACGCAAGCTTCAGGCACAATAACGTCCAAGCAGACAAGCAACTAAACTCATCATATATACAAGCGTATACCGAGAGGATTTGACGCGCGGTAAAGACTTTTTAAAAGTTTTGTTGCGAGACGTACAGAATATATTACGAGACTTTTAGAACATGGCCTTGGGGATGGTTCTAAAGTCATGTGGTGCCGTGTCACGATCAATACCAATTCGCATTAAATAAAATGGGAAAGAAAAAGACAAACTAGTTACCACACACCTACAATAAGAATAATAATTACTTAAATCCCTCCCAAGCCACAAGACGAACGATGGTGTTTGGGATAATTAGAAATGTGATCAGACCACGATATTCAAAAGTTTTGTTCTATCTCGTTACCACAGTTAGACAAGACCACTGATTAGTTTTTCTGTTCTTTCCAAGTTTCAATTCCATTCAAAGTAATACAGAGACATTATGTTCCTTATCGATTTACGGCTCACCATTCAACATTTTGCTAATAGTGGAATTTCACGATAAAATGCTGCTCTGAGATATGTTCATTCATAAATATAAATTCAATGGGGTTTCCAACACTTCTATTAAAATTGTGAATGATTCTCTGAACCTTCATAGGAAATATATTCTTTCATCGAAACGAAAAAACTCTTTTAACGTGTAAATACTATAAACAAATTGACTTTTCCGTTCTCTCTTTACTTATTCACTCTCTGTGAATAGATAATTGAAATGTCGTTGGAAAGTTTCGCTTAATCAATAGTATTCTATTGAGGCGAATTCACGTTCATAGTTCGGATTCCCTCTGTCACGTTGATTCAACTATATATCAAATGTACGTTTGCCATTACGAGATCAAGCGTGGCATAGCACTAATGGTCGAGAGTCTCCGACCGGAAACGTGAGCGCCAAACATCAACGTGTAGAATACATATACATATACGTTTCGTCCACCGACTTTGCCAGTTTCTCTATATCCCATTCACGTCTCTCACGTTCTCTCGTACTTTCTCTCTTCTCTAGGTTCTATCACATTCTGCCATTGTATCATTTAACTAGTACCAATTCGCAGCATCAAAATAAAGTGTCGAAGCCACAATGAAATATTTTTCTTCCTGTATTCTCCCATATTTCACAACTCAACAATCTTTTTTTGCCATAGTCGAACATTTTTGTTTCTCTGCTTGTGTACCCAGTACCACTTGGCAAACTTCTCTCATCACGTAGAACTCCTGCAGTGTGTTGGAAAGCATGTTGCACTGATGATTTTACGGCAATGCACTGTATATGCCGCAGTGGAGAGTATATAGTGGAATAAACGAGAAGAGAAAAAGAAGAATGAAAAGTAACAAAAAGAAATAGGACACAAAGAAAGGGAGAGCCCAGGGTCAGGGCTCAAGCTTGGCATATTTATAGTTGCGTCGTCAAGAGCGTGAAGCGCAGAGATTCGAAGATGTTTTTCGAGACAAGAGAGCAAACGCCTCGTAAAAACCACGAAACGAGCTAGCAGTGAAGTATTTTTTCTTCCTCTCCAGGGTTTCTTTCACTAACACACCAAGTAAACTCTTCAAGTATTCCTCCGGCATTTTGAATCTTTCACCAGTGAGTAGTTTTGGTGAGTATGCAAACAAGTTCAAGGTAATTTCATAGAACAATTTTCTCCAGTTTGCAGTAACGAAAAATCGAATCAAAACTGCATAGATGTTTGAAATCGAAGTAATTCGTTCTCAATGAGATTTATAGAATTTTATTCATTCCATTTTTCCTCTGGGTGAGCAATTCATCAGAAATCACACCGAGTCATTATCATCTGCAAGTTCTGGATGAATTAGAATTGAATAGAACCAATGGGGGACTATTGAATAAATAATAATGATAGTTGAAAGATAGAACAGTAAAACTTCGTCGTGGTTCTCCGCGTAAAAGTCGGGGGTAAATATTTGCCAAGAGTATATTTTATATATTCGAGGGAGGCTTGAGCAACTGAATGAAGAAGGCGCAAGTGACTCAAGTGCAGAATATATATATATATATAACTGAAGAGTAAGAAACTCCTCTCGGTGGCAGGACAATGAGCCTGGGGCTCTTCTCCAACAAACGATCGAAATTCTGTCGCCTCAAAGTCCTCCATACATACCTAAGTCATATAACTCCACTGTAAATTTCAAATCTTGCCAAGAAGTGTGATGACAGTATATACCATATCTTTATATATGTGTGCATATATATGCACAGTATACGTTCCCATCCTCTCAGCTCTTTCTCATACTTCCAGTGCCACCGAATATTTGATTTCAACTTCTATTGACGTGAATATTTGATTTGGAGACACCATGAAAAAAGCGAGTACTAAGACGTTTTTCAATAGTGACATTCCTTGTTAAGTAAACATCTTGCGTTCCCCATTATTTATTTATTTTTCAATTTTTCTTCCAACTCATTACATGATGTAACAATTCCACTGACGACATGCGTGTCAATGCACGATGTCATCTCAAGTGCGTTAGGGAAAGAAGAAAAAACCGTTATAATATGTATATCTATGAAGTATCTTAAGACGCTAGAAAAAAAATATCAATAGAAGTTTATACGACAATATTCATTGACAATAGTTTCATGTCTTATCACGTCTATCGCTTATAGTATAAAAAAAATCCACTCAGTGTGTATATGCTCTGCATTTAAGTACACATAAATATTATTATTATGATCATTCCTTTTGTTCTTCCTCTCAAGTCAAGTGAAGAAGAAGAGAGGTAAAGAGTTATTGGATAGGGAGAGTTGAAATAAAATTACAGCAGCTGGCGAGAGAACGGAACACCCTCCCGGAAATACTGAGTTCTTTTATGTTTGCCGTTAGCACGTTTTATTCGCGTCGTTCAATATGAGAGTGCGAGCGATGAGGTTTGACTGACAGCATATAACCCGTATGTGTGTATATTACGAATTATATTGAACCGCACACCATCATTTAGTTCGCTTTTAAACGCATATTATATCAATGCATATGTGACTTTTATTCCCTTCCGTTCAATATGCGGTAAACATCATTGAAACTCGCTACTTCCTCTTTTAATAAAACTATGTAACAATATATTTTGTTGACAAAGATTGACATGTCAATTTGCTGAAATGTAATATAATATAACGTTGGATTAATTTGTAACTAAATTATAATACCATGAGATAAAAAGATAAATTACTCATAAAGATAAAGCATTCATTGTATGATATAATTGAATTGTAGAAATATAATGAGAACACAATGCGGGCGTATAATCAAAATGATTAATTGATTGGAGCATAATTTTAGGGAGTTGAATTCGAAGTATTCCATAAGGAGAATATAGCTAGTCGAGTTTACTGTACGGCAATTAGTATCTGGGTCATCGGAATCGTTCAATCGTTTCTCCATCAAGTTATTAGGTACCTAAATACTTCAATATTCAATATGAAAAATTGAAAAGAAAAGAAACAATTAAAATGAACACTTCAAATATTGATATGTGATGCCGGCGAATCGGAATTAGAGAGAGAGAGAACTTGAATAAAAAATATTCATTTATTCTCCGATTCATAATCACATTTCACAGATAAAAATTCCAAGAAAACGTCAACTCTGCCGGCATCACGCTGAAGTTCTCTCTCGAAATTGGAATATTTATGATGAAAAGAGAGCGAATAAAAGGAATTGTTATATTTCTTTCTTCATCTATATTTAGTCATCGATTTGGAAATGCAAACGATTTCCATTTGTGAATTGGCAGATTTTCTATCTTGATATCGATGAACGATGGAATTCAATATTTCAAGAGTGTATCACTGCGGCAGAATTAACCTCGATTCCGAACCAATACTTTTACCAAATATATCATCTTTCATTTTATATCCAATTGATAAAACTAATGAAATGAAATTTTTCATTATTGTGATACTGAATTTATCGAATCCCATACACTTTAATAAATCACTGACACTCGATTTCATTTTGCTGAGTGTGTCCACAATATCCACATATATATATATACTCTCACACTGATTGTAACATCCATTGCATCATTCAATAATAAGAGTGAAAGTCTCAGTCTAGTCATTAAATTGTGATTATATTTGATCTATCAAGATAGGATGCAAAGGGGATGTCATTATCCTTGTGACTCAATACAATTGGCATTCGCTGATATATGCCCATATTCTTTTCCCTCCTTCTACTGTTTCCTCGATGTTAAAGTTTCAGTACCATTTTCTACTTGAATTTCCATCACCATTAACAAACACTAATGACGTTAAAAAAAAAGGTAGTAACGTTTTTCCGTTGACGAAACGTTGAAAGATAAGAAGTCTACGGTGTGATGGTAAGACAGAGGGTATCAGCATCGTAAGCCAAATAAGAAAGTATGTACGCATTTTATATACGTATATATTTCGTTCAGCAGGAAGCGAATAATGAGACTTGAGGGTCGATTTTTTTTTAATTGACTCTGGCGGTCGTTTCTTCTCCCTTCATACCCCACAATTGCTTTGTTGTCTTCATGGTTGGAGTTTAAACGATACTAAAAGCCATTAGCTTCGACTTTTGCTCCAGGCTCTAACACATTGGTGAACAATAAATGATTGCAGTGGACGAGTCTGTGGTAGTTTAATTCATTTGAGACAAATAAATTGCCTTATATGTACACCGATAAGACAGAAATAAATAAATGAAGTTCAATGAAAACATTTGCCTCATATGAGCACGAAAAGGTGCATCGATTAAACTGGGTGGGAGCACTTGAAATGTGTATGTGTCTGTGTCTGTGTGTACATCAACCGCAAATGGAGTTAGTGAGGCTCTTGCTGATGGAAAGTTTTAAAAATGCGATCACGTCGTCCACGTGCGAGCTATCGGTACTGCGGAAACGGAAGGAACCGCAAGACATGGTTGCTGCGCTAGCGTTCTCCATGTACATTACATGCACATATGTATATGGGACGTGGATGTATTTACCTTTTCTTCTCAACTTGGCATCCCTCGGCACTCTCTCTTTCTTTCATTGCCATTATCCACCCTCATCTCTATATAATCGAACTGGCAAATCAGACGAGAAGTAAGTACATAGACTTGAGTATCTTCTGCCAACAAAATCGATAGTTGGAAAATTCGATTATCTGTTTGTGCGCGATTCCAATTCATGAGCTTACAATCATACTTTATAGTGAAAGTTGGACAAAATATACTGACATTTTAGTGCAGCTGTTCATCTATTTTCGGTATTCAGGAATTGATCTGCAAAATCCATACAATTTTGTGGTGACTTCACTTTTTTAATTCTCACAACAAATACTATTGGCTGTATTGCAAAAACTTCGTTTTTATCTCATATCAAGATATTATCAAAAACTTTACGAATTTCCTATATTCGAGTTTTAAATGAGATCGAGAAAGCGCGCCAATGACCTGGTATATTCGTAGAAAACCTGAGATCAAGGTCACATATTCCATTGGTAATTTAAAAATAGGCCTGCCGATGTGGTGCCTTTTTGTCGACAGTCCAACTATAAAACACTCGGAAATAAAGGCCTTGAATAATCGGATAGTTTCTATATATATTCCCCTCAATGAATATTTCGTCCTTGTTATTTTTGATTTACCACTGTATATATATAAAATCATATAGATATAACATTTGCTCTTGTTTGCACTCAGTTTGTCGTCAGGAAATCGCGCAGTGTCCCTTTTTTTCCGAATGTCAACAAATCATTTGCTTCTTAACCGTATTTTTTTTGCGCGCTCACGACACCATCGATCATTTTTATATAATATTTTTGTCAGTATATATTTCTTTTCTGACACAGGAAATATCTGTCAACAAAAGTTCAGACCAAGAAAATATAAACATTCTCTATAAGACTGCTTTCAGTCGAGGGCATTCGAGCCACGGCCAATGTGTCATTCAAACCTCCCGGGGAATATCATTCATTGTTATCAATGTAAAAATGTAAAGAAATTTCGCTACGACAATTGTAATGGGTAAAAAAAATATAGGGAATAACGGCATGATTTCAAATAGTTCTATGCAGGACGCAAGTGAATTCCAAAATCAAATCAAATCTGGTTAAAGCCACCAGATTGGAAATACTTCCGAATTGTTTTGAGATGAGTTCAATATAATTTCGCCATTCCAACATTATTTCATTTCAATTTCACGACAAAGTAGCCCAGTAATTTTACAACTGGATAACCCCTCGCTTTAATTGAAATGGGATCACAACAGAAACGAAAAACCAAAAACATACAGCATTATCCACTGCAAAAGAACTATTAATCATTTTTCCGACCGATGTTACAAACGTTTGTGGACGCCGATTGCATCACTCCAACATGACAATCAAATTCGTCGACAGATTCAGACAATTATTTTGATCAAATATTACGTGAACCACACCGCGAACATGACATTCACTGTACAGATACGCTGCGTCACGATTTTCCATGTAAATGCCTATGTGTCATGTGGCTATATTCCCACGTAACCATCAATGGACGGTACGACCGAAAATGAGAAATGAAACATAAATAAATTATATATATGCAGAAGTAGAATCACTGTTACAAGAATATATTATTGAGAAAAAGTGAGATGGTGAAATGCGTTGTTATAATCATCATTTCCTGCTCTGCTATAGAAATTGCCACACGCCAGCGAGACAAATAACTTCTATTTATAACGGGTTGACTGGCGCCCAGCTTCCTGCTTTCTTTATATTCTCGATATCATCATGATTTTTCTCACAATCCCAATAATTATTGGACATATAGAAGAACATATATCATGCCCATGTATTCATATAAATGATAATAATACTGAGAATGATAATTTATTTATTATTCGATGAAAGTATTTAACGTTATTATGTTTCTCATAATAGTTCTATGGGAACACAACCATAGATTCACGATTTGTATTGAGAGTTAGCTGTGTATATACATATAAATATAAATGCGCAAAGCGCCATAGAGATGCGATGCTTTCTAAGATTAGTAGATCAGCACGAGAAAGAACCGGCTCTATATTTACCGGGCATGAGCCGTATGTTGGTGCAGTTGCTGGTGCAGTGAAGATATTCTCGACCATTTGAATCAAGTATACATCACGCTATGCCTTAATTTACACTTTTAATTTTCATCATTTATTGTTAGTCAAACGCTTCCTGTTTCAAATGAATTTATAAACATATAAAGTCATTCATTTATCTTGTACATTTATATATGCACCTTCTCACCCGCATCTCTTATGACTTTTACATCCTCACATTGCATTTATGAGCCTCGCATCTCTTTCTTTCTATCATCATGCGCAGTAAAACAGTGAGATGAGATGAGAAGAGACAAGCGAAGGAAAAAATAAAAGGAGAAGAGGAAAAAAGATGGGGAAAATATTCCTTCAAAAGATATTTATTTCCTTGAGGCGTCGAATACGCCCCCCTCGTAAACGACGCTCATGTCTCAACTCTATGAAAAAATTGCTAAAAATTCAGTTTCATTTCCTTCTATATATTGTTATTTATCCCTTGAAAGAAGTAATTTATTATGAAATGTCTATATTCATAATAGATACAGTATAAGACAGTTTATTCAAATGTTTTAGTTGGAACAAATACCAGAGGTATTAAGAAGTCGAGGGAACTAAAATGAGTTTTAATAGTGAAATAGTTATCAAAAATCTTTTAGAAATCGAACTAGAACATTCCCAAGTTTCTATACTTCATATATAAATATATATTTAATGACTGGGAGTCGCTGATTCATAAATACTGATGAAATAAAAGTATATATTCTGCTGTTGAAATATTTCCGATGTATTTAACGATGACTTTTATCAAGTTGTCAAAATAATTTCATTATGTATTCATACACTACATCAAATATCGTTGGGTAACCGTATAATAACCGAATAAAAATGACTCTCAAACCAATTCGTTTCTGTCATGTAAACATTCTTAAAGTCACTGTTGTATCGGTGTTTTGTATGCGTGTGCGATAATTTAAAGGGCGTGAAAGCTGTGGAAAATGAAATAGCATGAAGTGCTACATGAATCATTTGACCGAATAGTGATGTTACAAGCCTAGAAAGAGTCGAATGAGTCATCAAAGATGAACAAAAAGGAGAAGAAAAAAAAATCGGCAACTTCTTAAAGCGACTTTAACGAAACACACAAGATAAATGCGTGTGTTAGTTGATTCCTCGTCCACGTATTTATTTTGTTCGAGCATTCAAATCGGCATTCACAAAAGATCTCATCGTCGTTGCCGGTGGCATGACAAGACCTAGGCGGTGACTACGGAAAAATCGTTGACAAAAATCGGCAAAGGCTTGTCAACATAATTTTACAGCCACCAATGTAGAAAAACGGAAACTTCACACTCATCTTCTGTAGTCCTCAAGCAATGTTATATATTATATATCACGTAGACAGTGGAGGACCTTTTCCTGCTGAGATCCACAGCTTGATATTTTCTAACCAGAGAAACTGCCGTACAGATGAGAGACACCGGTAGTATGTTCAGGGTGGTTCTCTCACAATTGAAAAGAAGGAATCGCAACGCGCACTTTGCCGGTGGTCACATTTTTCTCAGATATATACATATAGGTGAATGCGGATATATTCCTATATATAACTTTTACGAGGTAGCATAAATATTCTTTAGAATGATTGTAGTAAAGCAGGAAGGTTATACTGATGAGAATAATAATTATTCTGGTTCTTAAATGTAAATGAAAAAAATCAGTTGGCTGTCATGAATTATTCTGCGAATAGATGGTGAGAAAGTGAGGTAATGTTATACTTTGTATACTGTCGCAAGATGAAGAATATTGCGCATAAAAATTCAGCGATTCATAAATACACTCAGAATATTCCATTCAGTTTCACATAATATGCAGTCATTCAAGATATATAAATTATAGATGCTTCATAGGAAAATTATTTCGCAATGCTCAGATGATTGACGTGATAAAAAATCCTGGAAAACTTAGAAAAAATATATTACGGCTAATATATTATAAAATGAGACGAATTATATAATATTCTATTGCAACTTTTGATGAGTATTCTGAAGGGAGTCATTTTACTCATCCTACTCGCTCCCCTATTTAACCGCCCACGTGGTTATAACCTTGTAAATCGTTTGTTGTGTGTGTACATTGAGGGGCGTATGTGTTTTCTGTCGTAAAAATCATTGATGGGAAAAGCGACTGCTGAGACTTGTTATATACACATATATAGAGACGCGTGCGGACGAATATGGTGTGTAACATCCCTAACGGAAAATTCCATAAGGGTGGATGGCTTATACAACTACGAGGAATTGATGATGCTGACACACTTCTGAGATGGGGTCCGAATAAGGGAAAAGCAAGAGGGGAAAAATAACAAAATAAAAAAAGATTTTTTTTCGTCTCGTCCTTCTTGCATCATCCCCCCGACTCCAGTAAATATTCTACTCCAATGCACCGCATACAGATGACATATTGGTGCACTTTTATTTGAATAATTTTTTTCGTATTCATTTTTGTTTTGTGTTGTTTTTTTTCTCCAATCGTATATTTCAATCTTCCATTTTCCATTTATCTTTTGATTGGTATTCAAATATTCCGCATCTCCTCGCATTTCAGATTCATAGAATAAAACATCGTTTTGTGTGTATGTGTATGTGGAATTCCGATAATGACGGTGGCTATTTTTCATTCCCATTCCCTCCTCACCAATAAACTTGATATAGGTATATATTCTGTACGTAGCGTAACTTATTCAATGTCAATTCGGGCCGCGAAACGATATATTTACTTTGCGGGGCACCAATACACATTTTTCCCCACAATTTATATTTTTCCTTGGTATTATTAATGTTTTTTAATGTTTCATTCTTTTTTTGGTTCCAAGTCCAAAAGCCAACGCGTGGCTATGCGGAGAAAACCATTTGTTATAACTTACAGTGGTAATACACATGACACTCTATACACTCTTACTGAAGTTTTTTTTTCTGTTGTGCCTCTTTATTTTCACTTTATCTTTCTTTGTGTTTGCGTTAGCCCACGCCCACAGGCTCGTACTTTGAGCATTTAACGTGACAGGAGCAACTTCACTCCCCTCACCGCAACCCTCTCAATTTTATATACACATACATGGAACTATGTGATGTGTATACTGAATAAACGCTCTTCTGTCCTCACATACACCGCAGCACTCGCCGGATGCTCTGTTTCCACTATACCATTGTCAAAATTTCCAGCATTGTTTGTAGGGAAGCGATGTTCATGAACCGCACACGAGAGATATCTATATAAAACTAAAAGACGACGGAAAAATTCGATAAAAAAAATGTAATGCACGTTTCGTCGTAAATGAAACGGAAATAATCGATGCTTCGGTTATTTGTCCAATAATATCATGAAAAATTCATTTTCAAGACTGCAGTATAAGCCTGGAATTCAATAGCATCGCGGAAAGTCTACCTTCATTATTGGAAAAAGTGAGGTGGAAAAATGACAACGAGGGCAGTAACAACAGAATTGATAAGATGCATGTGGCTCTATGCTAAGACAAGAACACAAATAAATAAAACCACTCATGTAATTCATGATCTTCTATGAGCCCCACAAAATCCCTTTCCCTTGTCATTCATCAGAATCATCAAAAAATTAAACGTCCGAAATAAAAGTCAATTTCTGCTATCCGACACACGAGAAAACCCTTATTAAAGTTTCACGAGACGAGCTCTAAAATTAACGAGGGAGGAATATGTAATTTCTATTACCTTCATAAGATACTCTGTATATAGATATATATATTCTAGCTATAGTTACATCTGCCTGGAGCAATCCCCAATCAATCAGCTTTCACCCTCGTCTCACGAGTATTTTATTGAAATTTTCAATTAGCGTCAACTTCTCCCATTTATTGCTTATACGTCTCGGTAACATTGTTCAGTTAACCAACCCCTATAATTTTCTATGTAAGAGGGTAACGTCAACTACGACGGTCAGCACATATAATATACATATATATATATATATATATAAAATTGTACCAATCCATATTATATATACAACCCCCGCAGCAGAGTTTGCATTTCTCCCTTTGCAGTGGTCGTTACCTGTACTACCGACCGCCAACTTTATTACAGAGTCTGCTCCCCCGGGAGTTGCGTATTCCTATGAAAATGGAATATGACATCCAGTATGGGTAGTAAAGATTCTCGGTGGACGATTGCATGCGCACAATTCGATGCTATACATGCGATGGCACGCACCAACGCTGCCGTGCATACGATTTACCAAATTTCCAAAAGTAAAAGCCAACTTAACTTCAAGATCCCACGATATCTGTTCAAGCATGTGTATGATTATCAACACGTTGCACACTACAACGATCAGTCATCCATCCCCGAAGTATCATAATGTAAATAGAATAAAAATGAGAGATAAAAAAATAATAATAATAACTACAAGAGTGGAATATGGAAACGGAAGTGCCAAGAGATAGGGCGCGCACTCAGCATACAAATAGTTTGATTAATTTGATTCATTGTAGATATAAATGTATGTTTCAAATAAATTAGATTCATATCGTTTCTTTCTTGTTCTTTCACAACAACGTCTCAGGTTTTAATAAATACACAGGTACATCATAACAGTTGAGATTAATTAAAAATAGATAGGAAATTTATTTGCAAATAGTTTCAATGAAGGAGTTCATGTCCAATATATCCATCAAAAAGAAGAACTTCATATAGCTGAATATACAAGTTCTTAATTGCTTTCGAACAGATTGAAATGTTACTTGGAGAAAAGAATTTAATACTTTTTCTCGCCCTTTTCACCCCTCTCAGTTTCTATCTATTGGCAGTTTAAGACTGATAGACGACTTTTCCAATCATTCCATAACTTCACTAATGAAAAAGGGTGAATGTAATCGTTACAAGTCTATATGGGAATGAGTATGACGGCTGCTACAGATCATCTGATGGCATCATATTCCTTTTCTACATCCATCTAAAACTCTGTTTTATATTGATTGTATCTATATTCAAGCACACACACTTATTCATTCATTTGACATATCTTTCTGACCCTTATTTTTGACGTCTCAGGCATGAATTCGAGTAGGAAAAACATATCGTGGCGCCGGGAGAATTTTTTAGTCATTAAAATAATACGTCGGATTGAGGGGATAATTCTTTGGCCTGGGCCGTTTTCTAGAAGTATGGTGATAAACGAATAAGGTTCCAACCTAGATTTACCGAAAGTTCCTATAAATTTTCGATCTCGCCTTAAAAGTATCTATCTAAAAGTAAAGTATTCTTTTGAAGATTCTTCTCCAAACTTTTTTCGTCATGTTGTCACATTTCTACCAGCTGCAAATGTAAAATACACAACACGTCCTAGATATATAGATTTTATATGTATGTAAACATGAAAAATATCGCGTAAAGCACCGTAGACCGGAAGTGACCATAATGCCACGGTGCGGATAGGAATATATATTCGAGTATATATCGTGGCGCAATTCCGGTTCAGCAGCTGTACGCCATCTGTGAATTATATACTTTTGCAAAAGCTTACGTCTTTCGATTAAATTCTCCTTCTCCCTATAGTTATTTTGACATTTTTTGTGTTTTGTTTTTTCTTTCATCATATACACTCGCTTCTCACTAGTGTTTTATTATTTTTATATATTTCCTTTATCACAACAAAACATGATAATAGCTATGGGGTACGAGTTTAATAACGCGTGACAGCGTGGTTACGGCAAATAATGATGGTCTTTACGGCGCATTATGCGCACAGCAAAATTGTTGACTGTTCATAACCCTTAGCATGAGCGTGGGCATCGCGCGGTCACTTTACGCGTACATTCTTGTCTTCACGTCAAAGAAATATCAAACAATAAATGAATATTGTCAAAATACAAGAGACCAGATTTTTTTGCTACAGTGTTGAGGTAACATTCAGCTCTTCCATTTACGATTTCCTCTCCATTTCGAAAGGAGAGTGGTGAAAGCAATATATTTCTCCCGGTAGCCCGTTTTTCAATTGCGGGTGACGCACATTTTAAGGGCCTGGTGTGTTTATTTGGAGAATATACACGAAACTGAGAGAGAAAGCGAGAAATTTGGGGACACAATTTTAGCTACATATACTAATTAAATATAAGAGGACGATGGGGTTCGCCTGAGGGCAAAGTTAAGATTGAGAAGGAGTAGAAGGAGAGGAAGTGAGAAAAACATGAGAGGCGTTTCATGGACGCGCAGGCAGCCATATATATAGCTCCAGGGAATATACATATACACGTAGATCTTATGTAATTTTTCTTTTCTTACGTGTGCGCAACACTTCTAAACATAAATAAGACTTCTCTCGAAGGGTCTCACCGATGTTTCCGCTGTGAATATAAAAATATTTGTTCGGTTAACTGAAAAGTCTGTCAAATTTTACGCCTTTATGCATTAGGATTTAATCCCACCAGCTTTCAAATACATCTGTAGACGCATCAATAAGAAGGCAGAATGAATACCCATGCATTAATATACAATCATTTATAAATATTACTTTTCGAGTTTGACTTAAGGTACACATCGACAGCAGAGGGATAACCAAGAGACAATACCAGAGTTCTCTCGAGTATGCTCATCTGCCAGTCATCATTAGTTGACACATTTTATTTATTTCTTTCGATTAATCCGACTGGGAAGAACAAGACATCCCACTGCAAACTCCCTTCGACTTTACGACACGTCACCGCATATACTGAAGATAAATGAAATACTCTGAGTGAAAAGCATTTGCGAGATAGTGTATATATAATAAACAAACAAAATGAAAGATTTGGAGACTGGAGACAAAGACGAGGGGGAATAATGAAAAAGATAGATCAAGAGACGCTGTATATACGATATCTGTATACAAGTTTGAAATAAAAACATTTTGATGTGCACAGACGATGGGGAAGAGAAAAGAAATTGCGAGCAGAAAAGATGTTAACAAAAAGGATTAAACGTCAAGAAAAAAATAAATTATGCGGGTGCCAGGATCGATTCTTTTCATTCTTCAATCGCCGCGTTTTCTATTTTCGAATTCATCTTATGTATCTACGCATCTTCATCATTTCCTAGAACTGAGAAATAACTAACGTTGTCATTGTATTACTTGCAGTTGTTTCCCCAAATAAATACAAAAATAAAAAAGCATTTTCGTATATGGCGTTTGAACAAAGACGAGAACGTATGAGGACAAAGCCACATGAATAAATTGAGCGCAAGAGGCGACGTATATATATAGGCATACAGCATGAAATACAAGAAAAGAAGAAAAAGGAAGACAGAGGGATAGAAAATATATATATGTATATATGGGAAGACAACGAGACAGAAGAGATACTGCGATGTCGCGTGCTCGGTTATCCTGTTGTCGTTGTTCTCGACGCGCGCGCTTTTATATTCAAACCAACACAATATTTGGTTTTATATATATATATACATACTCAAGCTTGTGTCGACGAGTGCACGTGCACCAAAGTTCCAAAGTCTGTGGTCGGTCACCGGATAATTCAAGCATCGCGTGGAAACGATGTATATGGACACACACTGTATACATCAGAGGATGGAGAAGAAGAAGGAGACGAAATAAAAGCGCAGAGCGAAACTCGAGAACGGATAAGTACTTCATGTTCGTCTCCAGATCCATTAGGAGACCATGTGTGTAACAGAAGAAAGTCGTCGTCACTTCATTGACGTCTTGATTCAGCGAGTGGATTATGTTCTTGTATATGAAGATTTGCGATCAGATCAAAAGGTGTGACTTGAAATGTAGCTTGAAAGGATGTGACATGAAGTATAAGAAACCCGGGTTTGTTTGATAAATAATCGAAAGTATCGATACAGACTTCACAGAAGAGAAGGATTAATGATATATTTTCGTATAGTTATTGAAGATTATGAAAAGAATTCCGGTCGCGAATATAATTATTATAAATGATGTTGTTGATGATTATGGCGTTCGATAGAAAGTAAAGAGTCCGGGAAGTTATTGTCGATTGCTACTCTAGCGAGTGGTTAGATCATCATAACAGCACATGGTTCATGGTAGAGATGACGTTATCACATATATCATTTGTCCATATAAATATATCATCGGGCTATATTCATATAAATCAAACATAATTGCATCATTTTTGATATTAACAAAGATTTTTTCTCTTACAACAGATGGTAATCCAGCTAATATAAATATATCAAAGAGGAAGAAGTCTCCATAGCATGGCAGACATAAAATGCCTCATTTTTCCTAAAACCAGCAAGGGGAAAAAAATTAATAAATGTCTATAAAATAGAAAGAGGGAGACTATGAAAAGGGAAGTTTGATGGAGCTAATCGAAAAGGGAAAGCCACAAACGTTGACCCAGGATCGCATGACATTTAATTGGCCGGTATATACCTCCGTTATTGTTGGGTTTCACGCCCGTGTGGTCCTTGTTCATTTTCGGGGAGTTGTTCTAATACTTATATACACCATGACAAATGGCATTCTACCACCAAGAACTAATCAGGTGAAACTTTAAGGGTTATGCTTGAGCGTATACAGATATTTATGTATCTTGCTGCGGATGTTGGTAATAAAATTTTGCATCACCAGCAAGTGCTGCACTATGAAATTTCGTTCTTTATGGGATTGGGACGAAAATATATGTATATACCTTTATGCAAGACATTGAAAAAAGGCCCATTGAGGCGAGACACGACCTCTCGAGCCATATATATATATATATATATATATAATATGAGTAAAGAAACAGAGAATGAAGAAGCAGAGAAGAAATGAGATGCAGAGGTAGAGATATAAAGGAGAAGCTAAAAATATCTCGATTTTATATGCTTCAGGCCACTGCACTCTGGATTCTTGTTTCGATAAATACTTGCGCACGCTCGCTCATCCAAAGTATTACAGTATACCTTCCAAACTTGCGGTGACATGTTCACAGAAAAAATATACATCATCATTTTTCTTATCAAAGTGAATGAAGAGGAATGACATCAATGATCGAAATTTCATGAACTCTCATTCAATTTGCTCCCAGCATTTTAATAAAATTAATCCAAATTTGGACTTATATCTTGTTTAAAAAAACTCAATTTAGACTATATAATTTCTACTCAAGTCATTCTGTTCAAACAAGTCGATGACCGAACGTCCTAAAGAATTCTATCTTCACTAGACTCACATTCAAATAAATAATGGAACGGCGCTGAAGACAAAAGATTCCAATTCCGACAAAATCTCCTTAACCAGGCTGGTTGTTTTAATAAAGCGCCGCGATGGGTACAGTGTGAAATGAGTTGGCCGCTCGTAAACTTTTTGACGGTGCCCGATTCGACTTGGCAGAAGAAGAGGGACGCACGCGCAAAAGGATTTATATATATGTAGTTTGAAGAAATAAAAGAAAAAGAGTAGGAGAGCGGGAGAGAGCCGCAGGGCAATTGTACGTCCCTGGGAATGGAGCTTAATATTTTTTCGCACGAGTGTACCTACACCCGTGCTCACTCACTCTCATTCACTGGCGTTGAAATTCTCTACATAGAGACGATAGTTGGAGAAGTTAAGACCCCGTGCGTGATAGCAATCCCACTAGCCTGGCGCCGGCAAATAATAACCGTTACACCCACGCAAAGAACACGCGCGCACGCGCTCAAGGGCTTTTGCACGCTGGTGCGCGCGAGTCATCCACTATACACTACATTTAAAAGTTATACAATATCCTTGATGATCCTCTACATATAAAAGCAAATCTTTTCCAAGACGATTGATCGAAGACGAGATAAATTCACTCGATTCCTATCTCACATATTTTATTTACTCATTTTTTTTCTTCCCATTTTTTCTACAAGCAATTAAAATGCTTTATCGAAACACTCATACTGCCTTTCTTTTATTTAATGGTGAAGTTGACAGGCAGTTTTCCTCTTTGGATTTAATGATTGGTATAGTAATTTGTACGCGTCATTAAACAGTAGCCTTAAACTTTTTTAGACGATTAAATTTCTAACTTCACAAGAGCACAAAAAAAGTAGAACAAGCACTGTTCTATACCGCCCAAATACGCCATCATAAAATCTCCCCCTCGTTGAATATTTTCTGGGTCAACGTTCCTCATTCTCGGGAAACTCTAGTAGGGTATTTTCTCATGACAAGAGCCCATTCCATTCATGTGTGTGTCCACAACTCGAGATAATCGACCCTACATGTAGTTTCGTCCCATACTACTCCTCAGCATATTCTGTATGCACAAAGAGAATGCGTAAAAGGGAGCACGAATATATATTGGTCGGTTGATCTAACGATGATAAGGGTATTGAGTATCAATAATGACTACAGAGCGCATCAGTTTTTCTGGAAGAAAATAACCTCCCTTATTTCCATGATTCCCAAACACCCTCTTCTTATATAAGTACATACATGAATACAACCCACATTCGATCATCACATAAAGACACGAGACATAAATCTGTGTTTTCCCCCATTGGTATACTAAGAGGTTGATGTGTAATCTCATTTTCACATCCAATGCATCGGCGGACAGCGCGGGCGTACAAACACGCTTTTCCAGATGCCACACTCACGCCTTCGATTTTCTTTTTCCAACACCCTCACAAGGGATTGCATGCTCGCAAAGATCAAGATAGATGATGATCATTACATTGGAACGGCAGAAGTTGATATATTTATACATAAAAAAAAAATTCAACTCGATAGAAAATGGAGAGAAAATGCTTGTCGTAACTAGACTGATTGACAAAACATTTATACAAACACATTCACGAACTACAATACATGAAATCGTGTCTGTTAGCACAAATGGATCAACTGACACATTCTCTCAGTGTGATTGCGAATGTTGGGGATCGAATATCAGAGAGGGACGAATTTTATTACCCACTAAATGACTGGAATGAATAATTGATTATACAGACAAAAATTTGTGTGACATCGGATTGTATCACTATAAATTTATATGTATTAAACTAGTCTCATAATCTAATTACTGATCAAAAAATGCCTTGTCTAACTAAACAATTGTTCGAAAAATTATTCCAAAAATTTCGATATATTTTTTTATCTGTGCAGAACAGAGAATCTATTAGAGTCAAAGCACAATCAACATAATAAAATCTGGCCATCAGTTTGTTATAGTTCAATTATTCAAATCCCTGAGAACTTTATCACATACTTATCGCCCACATTCAGACCATATATATACATCTCGTTTGTATACACACATACAGTTGCGCGAATGCGTTGTCCTATTTACCATATCAAAAACGATACACAGAAGTGATGTCACAGATTTCTTTCCGCGACTAGCTAATTCCAATGACGCTTATCGAATCGCATGATGTCACACACATTGTACATACACAAATATATATACGGTTGTATGTAGAGTCGTACCAATGATTAATATAATATCGACTCTGACACCTGAATGACATGTCGACGCGTCGAAGCGAATTATGATAATTTCGTTCTATTTCAAACTCCCTTTTGCCCTGCACGCGTGTCCAATAGAGGGATGTTGCCAGCGCTGGTAGCTGGTAACCCAGGAGATTTGCCGACAGACACAACTATACGTAGTCCAGCAACACAATCACATATACTTATATACATATATACATGTATCATGAAACAGGGTGAAAGTCTGGTTGAGTTGAGGGGTGGCAGTGAGTCATGCTTTTACATTCCCTGTTCTTCCTCTCTCGCACTCATTCTTCACATTCACCCGCCACACTCACCAATATGAAAATACACGATTCGCATCTACCTATATATTTTATACTCTCATTTAATTGAAATTTTATTTCCGGTCGTAACTAGTGGATACGATTAGCCCGTCATCCCCTTCAATAACTACGTTAACTACTCGTTATGACTTTCCCAAAGTAATTTCTCCTGTTAACATCTAAAAAAACCGAGTCTAAAGTGCGATTAATATAAAGATAAAATATTTTTTTACGATGGCAATGCATACATATATATATATATATGTAATATGTCCAGTCGCGTTTCTGATCTCTAAGGACGAATAAATATTCAAATATTTATTCTGTTTCACATATATCAAGGGATACATATATTCATATATGTGCAGCTGGAGGTACCAATGCGATATGTCGAGGTCCTCATCCTCACTCACACATCGAGCTGACGCTGAATCATCCGACAGGACGAGAAATACGCGCGAACGCAGTTGAGGCAACAGCGAATATGCCTCATCTCGTATGTATAGGTAGAAAATATAGATATACATAGATATATTCATATCGCCCGCGGCGTTGTCACGTTTTACAAAGCAGACTTTTATACATATTCGACCGCCCTTATTATCATCATGTACTATCATGCACTCGCCACAATGATGAATCTTATAACTATCCTGCCTTTGTCTCTTGAACATGCATCTACAAGTATAAACTGTACCATCATTCCAAATAAAACAGCAAAATCAATATACAATTTTTAAAGTCTATAATTAAATAATTAAAAAATATTTACATCGCATTAGACAACTGTTTGCAATGTTTTCACAGAGGTTGCGCCAAGTACTTACACAGCATCATATATAAGCTCATCCACAACGTAATATGCTAATGTCACATGCTTTGTATTTATTGCGTTACGCTCAGCCATACAGACATACAACCGTACAACCATATACTATACGATACATCATGTGGGGATTAAGTACCATAACTGGACACAGGTACTGGAATGTTCGAGCGAGCTATAACTGCATTGTCGGTTCTTGTAAATGTATATGCATTCATATACACATATATATGTGGTTAACGTACGACTCATAATTGTCGTGGGGGATAATAGCTCATGTTGCATATATATGTAACGACCAAAGATCAAGTATATGGGATAGGTAAATAAAAATGAAAGAGAAATAATGACCAAAAGAGTTGTATTGTATGAGGTAAGAAAATGAGAATAGACGAAGTAGAAACAACGAATAAAATGCTTGTCTTTCTGTACGCATGCGCATATTGTCCCATGACATTTACGAGGCGGGTAATTCAAGCAACCGCATCGTACATAGTATTATAATATCAGAATTTTAATTCAAAAGATCAGATTTATATTTCAAATTAGGATTAATTTTTCAGATTCGTGTCAAATGTGAAAGCTGACTAAAACCAAAAATTCATGTTAATTCAATACAATCCGTTTCTCTTGAGATTTACTCATTCTTATATCATGATGTATGTATAGGTTTGACAACTGCAACAATGGATATTTGAAACTAAAAATTGGAACTTGAGACTTGTACGTTGTTTCACGTTCAACATTCAACGACCCGGTGAGAGACTAAAAGTGTTGGTGAAGTATAAAGGGTAAAAGGTTGAATGGGCGGATAAGTATTTACACGTTCCAATTTCATTGGGTGAGCCCTATCGTCTGAAGAATAGGTATTAGTGTATGTATAGATGCTGACGAAAGAGATTTGATAATGATTGTGGTGGTGATTATGATGATGATGATGGTGGTGATGACGAAAACGAAGACGGTAATGGATTTTTAGGGTGGCAGTAATGGACTTTGGGTGATGGGGGTCAAGTACTTTAGTATACAATCGTCTTGTGAGTTAAACTATACACACCCGACAGTAAAATACTTAGCGGAGATTGCAACGTCGTAACTACAGTTATATATATATATATATATATATATATATATATATATATATATATATATATTGGGAGGAGTGCCCCACGCAGTATATAGATATGTGCTGATGCTATTATAGGTTAGGGCAAAAAGGAAGAGTAGAGTGAAAGAATAAGATACTGTATTGATGATAAGAAAAAAAAGATACTGTAAGAAGTTGTCTGAAGTTTTTCCAGAGAGCTCTCCAACGTATTTTTGTTTCGAAGATAATACAGTAGAATTTGCTAAGATAATAATCCCAAGTTATACACATGGAAGTAAAAAGGGAAAATAAATTTATTTTTATCGTTTCTGTATTATTCGTGAGATGCGAGAGATATTACGTGTTGAATAATATATATTTAAAATGTGTGTCCTTCGACAAGTGATAATTTTGCAATCCACCATCGGAGATACATTTGTATGTATATACAGTCACATCACGTACCATTCCTTCATCGATAGATGTATCCTCCTCGAAGTAACAATCGTCTGTCTCGTCCGGTGTCACTACGCCAGTGACATCCTGTGACTTCTTAACATCCTCACCACCAATCCAATCCATGTTTGATAGTTTGACACTACCACGTATACTCAAATCTCTGTGTTCTATCGCTGGCTTTCAACCCAATATATCGATTTTGATATGGACTCGTGTTCAGTCAACCGCGACAGTTTATTCGAAAATTCTCAATCCCCCGACAAGTCACATAACAATACAAAATTGGATATCAACATGTTTGAAACGTGACAACTCGTATATCGTGCGATTTATCTTATTCTTTTGTTTCTTTTCCAACGATCTATAGCAATATTAGCAAATAAATCTTACTAAGTCATTGCCTACTTTAGGATTGAGAATACACAACACACTCAAGTATACGTGACATTAATTGCATTGAATGCCAGATAAAATTCGTGTCCACACCGCAACGATAATTGAGTATATCAATTATCGATCAACAATGATTTAATCATAAATTATCTACCCGAGTGAAACAAAAAACAAATGAGAATAATCACTCATTCACTGTCACACGTTTCACAGATTATTTTTTCTCTTGTCAAACAATCAACACAACAAATATCCGCGCAGAAGAAATAAATGGAAAAATGTATACTGGCAATTTGATTACTATGAAAAAACATATTCACAATTGTCCACCAATTAAATTTTCATTCGAAATACAAACGAATAGTTGATGACTAAAATAAATGTCGAATAGAATGGCGCATGGGGTCGGAATTGGTTGCTCTAATGTACGAGTGCGAATGGGTCGCTCTGGAGTAACACGCGTGCGGGTGAGCGCCAGTGCAGCTGCAACTGCGGACGAACGGGGAATGCTGGAAGTAGTAGTATGGAGGATGGCTCTGGGGTACTGTGGGCACGTCGGAGTAGCCGGCCGGAAAGCGACGGCTGCTTCGCGTATAGCCTCGTCTCGCAGTCAGTTATACGCCTGCACGCAATACAAACGTGAAAGAGCGAAAGAGAAAGCGAACAGTCAGTGAGTAAGAGAAGATATAAAGCGCGTCACACGACATCCACGAGAGTGAGCGAAAGAGAGATTAAATTTATGGAAGAGGAACGGGAGCGAGGGAGGGGAAATATTGGGTGACTCAAAGGAATAGTAGTAGGGTAGGAGATGGTAGGGGGAAGCAAAAGAGGCGACGAAACGCGCGTAGCGGGGGCGTGTAAAGGTGCAGTGTTCTCTCTTCACTTTTGGGGTCTCTCGTGTTCCATAAACCTTTTTTTTTATTCCATGTTTTTCTGTCTTGCTTTGGCCCCCCTCGGATCTCCCACTATGCCTCCACACCGATCGAGCTCTCCCCCACCTCCAGCTACACACGCGTTCGCCGACACGAGTCATCGTTGAGAGAGAAAGATGGTGAGAGAATGAGAGAGAGTTCAGGGACGATTCGTCCAGACTCGATTCGACATTGGGAAGTTCGCAACGAGACATAGGGATTCTCGTGTATGTGTATTGTATGCATCGAAGGGAGAATTGTGGGGGCAGTAATTCTACCAAGGGGGTGACGTGAAGAGGGCGACATAGATGAGGCAGGGGGCAGGGGGGTTGAGACATATACTGATCGATGGTGCTAATAGATTAACGGAGAATAATAAGCTCAAATGAATCGAAATGATGCAACAAAATCTACTGAACGAACAGAGACATGATTATATTGTTCTAGAATTTACTTGCCTTCGTCATCAATTGCATAATCAAGTCAATCAAATGTGTGCCATCATGTGATCATTTTATATGGAAAAAACAATTAATAAAAAAATACAGAACAAACAATATAAAACGAGCATTGCAACATTGAGTACGAAGCTAAGTAAAAAGGAGAAATATTCCATTACAGAATGGCGAAAAATAAATTCCGGCAAGACACAAGTACATGTGTATAAATATTCACGGATAAAGTCATATACTTTTAATGAAAACCCGCATGACTAAATTAACACATAACAGTGTGAGTATGAGTAAGAAAAAGGAATGAGCATATACATATGTATATGTATAGTGTGGAATGAAAGGGGTTGGTGGACGATGCGTCGACGATATTTTGGGTCACGGATGGCTGCCTCTAATGAAATACCGGGTGATACATCCCTGACTCTGTACGGGTGTAGTGGCGGGTGAGGGGGTTGACGCGGAAGGCCTAGACGAATGAGCAAGCGAGCACGAAAGGAAAAAATAAAGAAGACAGAGTGCGCAACATTCAAGGGTAGGATTTGACGGTGCAAGAGTAGAAAAGAAAAGGGACACACGCGCGACAGAGATAAATTGAAGGACATGAGAATGCGCGAGAGAGAAAGCAATTGAGAGAGATGGTGTTCGCGTTGGAGATGGTTGCCCATGGCAACCCACGCGGCTTATGCTATGCTCCCGGCTCTTGCTCCGAATATGCTACAGCGTGTGTTCGTTTACGGCTATATATACCCACAACTGCTACATGCATACTATATATGTATGCGCATATAGCAGTGACACATAAGCACACACAATTCAACAGATTCATATACGCGTGGGTGAATTAATTGATTTCCCTTTTGTTATACGAGGGCGACGTCGCCAGTCGATCGGTGGATACACGAAAAATGCGTTATCAGCTTTGACAGAATTCACATTCAGCCAGAATAAATAAACGAAAATGGAAGAAAAAGAATGGAAAAAAAACTGAATAAAATAATAAAATAGAATAAACGAAGAATAAAATGAATAATGTATACAATGCGAAAATATAACGGACGAATGGAGGAGAAAAAGGGAGAGTTAAAATATGAGACGTAGCAGAAAAAATAAAGAAAAAAAGTAAATGTTTATGTTTTTGTAATTTACTATGGGATAAGATAATAAAATTGTTGGCGAGTTTCTGCTGAACGAGTAGGTAACGAGTACGCAGAGTTTATCGGGCCGGAAGTGAGCGGCCACCATATATTACGAAAGATTGTGGTGACCACGTAACTATATAAATATGAAGTTGCGCGATATTTGTGTGTATATCTATACCAATAAATGGCACTACGAAGTGAACAAGGGGAACATGTTATTGAATAAACGATACTTTATTTGATTTCACAATGTTTTTTTCCATTTCTCTCTTTCACTTCTCGCTTTTATTTTTCATTAGAACATTAAGTACAATCCAAATATATGATTGACTCATAATTCATGCTCGAGCTCATCTACATATTCCTCTTCACCGAATTATTCGCTGTGTACAGAGTTCCGTTTGCGAAATTCACGTACAATACATGGGTTTCCACATGGCGTATGTTTATAGGTTATCGGGCGAACACCGCACGGAGCAGAGGCCAATACGCTCTGTCCCGACTGCCAATTAACAGCATTCAACGCCCCGTAATCTGGGATACTCGGCAATATGCAAATAGTGGTTCTATAAAGGTATATCTGAGCCCAGTGGCTTCTACTATAGAGTACCTGAATCTATGTGGGCAATATATACATGTATATATATATATATATATATATATTACTGTACACTCCAATGGCACACACGATTGCGGATGTACGCGATTGTTATCATCCTGCACTACCGACCGGTCGTGCGACGCTAATAATGTTAAACATTGTCGGAATGTTAAATTTAAATGCTCAACTTGTAATTTCTTTCATATATGCATGCATGCATATATGCAAGAAAAAAAATCCTTTATTGCAAGAAAGGCGATAAGAAAATTAATTGTACAGGCGCCAAGAGAGTGTAAATTTTTTTTCTTTCATTATGATTACTGTTATTATTATATATTGTATGTATATGTAAGTGTGCAAACAGAGTCAAGAAAGCGGTAGGTTTGTGCATTAAATTCAAACGAACCGCGACCCTAATGCACGACGATGTGCTCATTGTCGTTCAACACAAACGAATATATATTCGAGTAAAGTGCGGGTGGGCGCGTTATACAACGGGGCTATTTCATACTCCAACACAGCATTATTGTGTTGTGCCGCTATATTCGAGCCACGCACACTCATCTTTATCTCTTTCGTTTTTTCTTCTGCGTATAATATACAGAGCATAAATTTATACCTCGCAAAATGTCACGAAGTCATCGTTTACGTTGGGCTGCCTGTTCTGAGGAAGAAATTATGACATTGCAGAATTTTCCGAGGATCGAAAGCGATTTTTAATATCTCGAATTGATATATTATATCTTAAACATATATCATTATTTTCAGTCAATGTATTGTTTCATGGAAATACATCTCAATACGTACCCTCATGTGTTATAAACCTTTGAGCATTAGTGTTTCGATTCGATACCACGGACGCGAACGTAATTAAATCACTTCACGTTCATTGCGGAAAATCATTTATGAAATCTCGCTTATACTAACAAATATACTGATATGGGAATTCTCTGTCAAATGATACAGCATATGCCAAGAATCTATTAGCATCCCTCAGCTATGTAATTATCTATATAAATATGCTCGTATTATTTCTTAGGTTTTTAGCGGACATTGACCAAGGCTCTTCGCCCAATAGGTATAACAAACTATTCATCAGTATCAATGTGTGTACAGTGAATAAAATAAAGAAAAATATCTGCCATGGCTGAATTACAGAGTGTCGTCCCATTCAATAAAGTGGATGGCATGTATTCGTTATCAACTTATTTTTTTTATATTACATTGCATTGTTGTGAAGACATTCTGATTGTCTTGTTTCCACTCATGTACAATGTAACAATAAAATATGCACCAATAGAAAGAAAAAATTAAAATGCTATGAGAAAGAACATCAATAGCAGAGAGGTATAAGCGTGGTCGAGCATGAAAAATAAGATGAGTACAGAGATTAAGATAGAGAGGTTATACAAGAGTATATGTAGCAGCGGTGGAGGAGGATTCACTTTTTCGACGACAACGACAACAAACGAAACAATGGTTATCGTTAAAAATTCACCGACAGAAGAGTCGAATGTGTGTTCAATGCTAATGTGAACATCCAAAACAAACGAGAGAACATAAATATTTTACTGGTAGCCAAAAAACGGATACAAATAAAAAATGAAAGATAACAATGGAAAATACTTCGTTGTGTTAAATATTCACAATAACAAAAATGAAACTATTTAATTGCTCGAAGTAATTTATTGTATAGCTATGCGATAATAGCAAGACTGAATGAGTGTTACTGCTCAACGCGTTACGGACAGTCCAGACGCATTGCACGATCACACTCATTGGCAGTAATTAGAAGGCACATATACGTACGTACACATAAATACATAGTCAAAGAGTTCTGGCGCCGCGCGAGAGAGCCCAAGAGTTATTAGAGAGTATGCCGCTACCATTTCCCGACCCCTTACATATATATAAATATGTTTAGTGAGCTCGAACGATAGATATGGAAGAGGCGAATTATATAGTGCGGTACGAGCCAATGTAGGGGACGAGGTGTGGTAGAGGTGAGGGGGCAGTTACACTATAACGCGCGATTGAAACGAATTGCCCTCGCCGGAAAACGAAATTGCGAAAGCGGCTCTCGCGTACTCATATATGATAGTGATCTTGTCCAATGAATTATCAACGCCTGCACGTGGCACTAGCGTTGAAAGATAGTTCTCTATACATCTATATCTTTATGGCTGTATTTGTATATGTAGAGCCGTTTTCTTCTGCGAAAAGGGATCCCCTAACAATTTTCACTGCCGCAAATAACTGCTGTTTAATGTCAGCTCTCTCGCTGTGCAATGTTGATACATGCGAGAAGTTGATGGCAATGAAAATGACCAAGACCCCGACCATTCGGGTTAACTAGACAGAATATATGTACAGTGCTCTAATTCGCTATATGTATATATATTATATTGAGATATATGATGTTGCTTTGTCGGTAATATGGATTGATGTATTAGGAATCGGTTTGAGTTCTTTGAACTACAATTAAACGCATAAATTATACTATGTCGCTATAACATCAATTTCAATGCGCAAAATGCTTTCACTTGAAAATAATTGCGTATAATGCGACGTAGTTTTTTATTACAAAATAATATCATAGAGTCGCAAGCGGACCTTTTGCGTCACATGAAGTCACAAAGGGAAGATAATAAGAAGTGAAAGGGGAGGAGAAAAAAAATAGGAAGAGTTGGAGGAAAAATAAAAGAGTATGTGGTCGCACGAGTCTGGTGTAGGAATGCACCAAGATATTTGCGATGAGAAAAAGCCATGGTCGAGTCGCACGAAAGAGACGCGAGAGAAGCCGCATGAAATAAAAAAAAATGAAATGAGTGAGGGAGAACAGGCAATGCTGCGGAGAACAAAAAGCGAACCGGAGCATACACAAATTGCTACGGGAAAAAGGTGCGCTCATTCTTTTTATCTCTTTCTCTTGCTTCTGTATCGCGGTCTTCCCTTTTTTTTCTCGTCTGTTTCTTAGTTTCTTCGCTTATTATCCTCGCTTTCTTGGCACGAACCGCGAACTCTTGGCTTGGCCAAATTTCGTCCCAAGCAAAATCACCACCACGGCTCTTGCACTCTCTTGCCCCAGGCGCGTCAGGGATTGCCCTCGTTACGCTCAGTTCTTTCCTTTTCTTCTCATTTATTTTTTCTTTTCTTCCCATCTATATTTCCATCACCCCAAAGTTTTTTTTTTTACCACCCATTTTGTCGTTTTGTTTTTTCTCACCTCAGCTTGAGATACGGTGCACGCAAGCTTCATCTATTTTTTTTATCCATTCATGCATGCGAATTCAGTATTGTATAAACCGGAATATGTACGACAATTTTCCTATATGAAATATTTATCATATCATGCATACAAATTCAAATAAATATGATATAAAAATAAAAAGTGCGGAGAATTGTTTCCAGAATAAATATACTCCCTTACTCACTATTTTCGAACCCAAATACCCATATAGAAAGTACCGGTATATCCCAACGTGTTTGAGATAAAAATCGAAAGATATATGAAGACAAATAAAACGAAAAATGTAAAACAATGACATCAACGAGTAAGTATACAACAAAGGAGTTCCTGATGGAAGCTGTGAGCATCCCAAAAGGCACCTTACATGGTCAGGGCTCGCTTACGCGCGCTGTACCAATATATACATACAACAGAAGCCAACATAATACATGCGAAAAAAGATCGACTCTACACCCATCGCAGTCCTCTGTGTTTGTTCACTTTGCATCGACCACGAGTTCGTAGCTTCTGTGAAGCTTCCTAAAGCGTACTACACTCAACCAAAACATGCCCTATATGATTTTCATCACCACATTTGTAACTTAAGAATCAAAATGATTGCAAAATTTCATATTGATTTCCAATATTGATGACAGTAGTATTCAGTAGCAACCGAATCCCATACTCACTGATGCGACATTAAGTTTTCTTCGATCATATTCATACAATGACAATATAATTGGAGACATGAAAACTCACCATCATAAGTGGTAGTGGAGTAAGGAGCAAAAAAATTATGATATAATAACACCAATGTCATCATCGAACGACGACATTTGACTTATTGTTTTCTTACCTCCTGGAGCAAAGTCTCATTCACATTTGTTTTATCATTGAGTTTCAAATCCTCTCGTTGACATATAATTGCACCTGAGTAATTATTTTCACTTCTTTGGATAAGTTTCGGTATCACATTCGATTTGACCAATCGATATTCATCACCAGATTGTCTTTTTTTTCGTCTAAATGAACCGCAAAGCATTTTATGAATAACAACAGAATTTCAAATAGAATGTCAGTTTATAATTCAATCGTGAGTTTCGAATGACGACAAATATCGATTTTTACGATACTGTTCCAATCCATAAATAGAAAGATCACAAATATATAAGAGGTTGATGGTGACTAAATGTGCCGGTAGAGTTGTGAAATGTTGAACAAAAAAGAATACACATAAAAAGTAGGTCTCAACGATGCGGTTAAAAATAATCTCCACGGTGACTTGAATTCATCGAAGTGCAGCGGAGCTCGTGCGTTCCACGCGAGTTACTTGTGCACTCCAGGACGTATAGTAATATAGTTTTACAAGCGTGCCATCGACTCTCTATTTATTCCTCTTTATCTCACTTTTGTCTCCCAACTCACTGTTCTCCTTTGCACTCAACTTATTTTTCTGCACACTTTTGCAACCGCCTTGGCGCCAGTCAAAGATTCCTGCATCTGTTTATTTCACTCCTTTTCCTTATTCTCGTTCACCACACGTCGTTTACTATCGCAAACAGCTTCTATATGTATATAAATATCAATGCCGCGACTTTTTACATTTCTATCGCTATTATTGTATTTCCGTAGTATCAATTTTATTTTAATGATTTATGTGTCTATTTTCAGTATTAATATTACAAGGGAATATTACTACTAATTATTCATGAACGATAAATGCCGTTATTTCTATCGGCAAGACCCTCCAGCGTGTAATCCTTCCATTCGGGGTTATCGACCTAAATGATCGATGGTAAATGTCTTAATGATGCATCAGCTATGCATAAATGTATATAAATCTTGTTTGTACAATAATCAAGTATCAATGGCCGCTTGTTTATGAAGTATTTGCCATCATCGTACTTCAGGAGGAGAGAAGAAAATTAATCAAGTCACACTATTTGAATCAATAGATATAAATATCCAGGAACATCTTGATGAAAGTTCAATGACTCCTGTATGATATTATATAACCCTTAAGGTCATTCTGACCTTTCCGTTATATCCCCGGACCCTCGTACACTGCAAATCACTAGTAGCCACAATCTTTCACGGTTGGATAACACCCTCGTCGTTGCAAACTCTGTTTATTGTTTGATAGACCTCTGGTCCACCCCACTATGTACCATATGTAACCTATACAATGTATGTTTGGTGCCCACCTTTCATGCAACACTGCGTCGAAATGATACAAATGATCAAGATCAATTGATCAATTGACGATACTATTGAAATAAAATCTCAGACTCGACGCAGTGAGTGCCGAGAGTCGACTGAAGGCGCATAAGCTTCGGGTTATAGCGGTCGAAGGAGCCCCACTACGTTGATTCCAACAAACACCCGGCAAGCCGGCTCCACTGACCGGACTATCAGGTCGCGTGGCGCTCGGCACAGATACGCGACAGTGTCTCTCAAAATCGCACTACCTGCTATTCGTAACACCTGGTAATATAAATATCTTCGGGTCAAACTAGGTGTGATTCCCAAACTGCAGACACATCTCATATTGATAGCTTCTACACCCGAATTATTATCTTCCACCCGTTGTGTTGATGGCCAATAAAACACCTCTGCAGTCAAGTGTATAAAATAAATATTTTTTTTTTATAAAATGTCAGAGTGTGTGAGATCCGGTCTTGAATATTAATAAAACAGTTATCTTTATAACAGTGGTATATTTGGGTGTCTGTGTAACCAATCCAGGCAGTGTGAATATTAGATTCTGGAAGTGAAATGTCTCAATTCTTTCCATTGAATTATATATTTTATGCGCGGAAGAGAACACAAATTTCGAGAAGACTATGCATGATAAAATGTTCCATCTGAATAAACGGATGCATATACTTATGTTTATTCGCCAAGGACACCTTTATATTTTACTCTTCGGTATGTCCTTGGCGATTGCCTTTCTCTGATTATCAATAAATGAAGACTAATGCGATCCTTGGCAAGTTTTTTTCGCGTGTCTGCATTCAAAGTTGTTTTCTATTCATAAAAATATCATGGTGACGCAAAAACAAAGCATGAAAAGTTTTATTAAAATTTATTACTAGTCATACTGCAATGTAAATTGCTGCAATTATTTTCATTAACTTTATAGAATTACTTTTTACTAGTTTGAATAGACTTTACTCAAGGTATATTTACTTCTCCGCAACTTTCGTGAACCAGGCGGCATACAGATGTATACAAAATATAGCCACAAGATGGATAACTCAAAGATCTGCCATATGGGCCACTCTCGACAATGAAAAAAAAAAAAGCGACGAATATAACTTATTATCCCGTTCATTCCAATTTCAATACCAAAAGAATATCAAACCACAAAATAGCTCAAATTTTTACAAAAGCGTCATAATGAAACATACAATGTAACTGACTCTCTAGTTGTATAAATATAAAATTGCGGTCTGCATTGTGTCAAATGAAAGAACATCGTGAACATGCAAAAATGAGGATGAAATATAATACAACGCATGAAAGAAACGTACAGCAGTTGGTTGACTACCTCAAAGTATGACTAATTTGAGTTTCAGGTAACCAACGCGTATTTGCATCAGAAATGAATATGTAACAAGGGATTGCGATCGCCACTCCCTACACAATTGATAAGTTGCATACAATTCCGTGCCAACCTAACTCACGTCATGCATACAACACCTCGAGGTTTTAAAATGCCAACTCCACTTCAGCACGCAATGCAGGATTGATTAATCTTGAGTACTAATAAGTCTGCACGTTACTTATACGAACGCTATATTATAAAAATTATCTCGGATATAACTAATTCATGATATATGGTATATAGACGTTACAGAAACGAGATGAGGATAAAAAAAGGTCTAGTACTGAACCAACCACATCGTTAGAAGCTCGTAAAATGTGTCTCATCACTCGTACGAGGCACGTGGCGCCCTATTCAATGTGTTACTCACGTGCCATTAGTTTCATAACCAACCCTCTAGTATTACCCTGTAGTATTGAGTTGAGTAACTTCAAAAACGAAAGCGGAGAACATTTCTTTTCAAAAGTTAGCAATCTTAAAGTTCATATGAAAAATTTTATATTTTTGTCTCAAAAAAAAAACACTGCTGAAAAGATTTATGGTATTTCATATGTGGTGCGAATAAAAGTGTGAAAGATAAAAGTATGAAGAAGCAAAGACAAGTACGCGACAAAAAATTGAGAATCCCTGTTACGCAGGTTTTACCTGGAGGATACGCATGCGCTGGCAAACGACAGATGTTTCCTCATCGCCAACTGTTGCTGCTGCATCTCAACCATTCAAAAACGAATATTCCATGGATCTGATTTACCAAAGGCAAAGAGAAGTAGGGGTAAAAAAAAAATAACGAGTCAGTCCCTTCTGTCCCACTCTCACACTCACTCTATTCTCTCAAGTTTTCTAGCGAGCTGATCATGACCGACGAGTTGAAGTATTTCTCGCTATCTTACAGTTGTGTGTGCTTTCATACTTAGATGTGCGCTTGAGTATTATGTTTTTTTTGTAATGGCCATCTATATATACATATATATGGTGTGTTCGAAAGAGGTTGGAGATCCCGCATGCTTATGGGGTGACAAGACAAGTTCTACTCTCAAGTTGACATTCCAAAAGACCGTTAATAGTCATTTTCATCATAAAAATATTGTGCGGAAGAATACGTCACCCGAAGAAGATGAACAATATATTTACGATAATCATTTGTCGTCCTTTCTCTGACATTTCTATCAACATGAAATAAATTTCAATTTTGTCCCTGCTACTGGCTTTCATTGCAGGGAAAGAACATCTGCCAATTGAAATTGGTAGTTAAAAGCACCATAATATTCAGAATGAAAAAATTGATAACAAATGCGGAGCAGGTCCACGTACTTGAATAAATTATCTCAATTACTGTGCAAAATATTCAAGAATACCAAACAGAAAATGAATCGAATGATACATATAAACAAGAAAGGTAATAACAAAAACAAAATACAGATTTGATCCAATGTGGGTACACCTGCCTCAATACCTATGTCGTGCGCAATACTTCGCTAAAGTATATATCACGCGTATATCACAATTTCGTATTCTACACGCGAGATTTATCGTAAGATTCGACGCTCCTCTGGCTCCTTATTACGGATTATTAACTGACAGTAAAACTGCGGGATGCCTCTTCGCCATGTAAACCGGTCACGATCATTGCAGCCATCACCTGCTCATCGTAATTCATCTCGTCTTCCTTCAACACTCACCCATCCATGTCGTCCCTTCTTTCTCTTTCTATTCGTACACATCTATATTTTTATTTCCCTTTCCATATCCACTTCGTTGCTTTTGCCTCTCTCACCTCAGTATATTCCTCACCAGCTATACCCGTTTCATTCCTTTATCCATAACATATACACAGCACTCGTTGATTTTTTTTCTTTTTTTTTTTGCCTCCCATTCTCGGTCTCCATTCGCTCGAGTGCTGTACAAATCTCGGCGCGTGAGGGGGAGGCGATTGCTTAACGACGCCAACCACCTGCCTCAAAGAAACACGTGCTGATCATGGTCACTGCGCGAGGGGCAGCTGCCACTTTTGGCCCTCGCTCTCTATGCCCTCTCTTTCCTCTCACTCTCATTTCGCTGCCCAATGCACATCCCACATCTATTCATTTTTTTTCTATAGACCGGATGGACACAGATACATCTGAGTTCAACAGAATTTATAATATCTAAATAGACTAACAAGGGAGAATTTAACGTGTGGGGGTTATATAAAACAGTGGGTTCAATGATGGATATCTGCGCTCGACGAAAGTATTTATATGGCTGGTGCTATGTATTCCTTTAATTAAGGATAATCTATACGGTGCGACTGTGTTGCATAAACACCAAAAACTGCTCTCACTCTCTCTCTCTCTACGGTTCACGAGACCAATACCTAATGCAAGTACAAGTTAGATTTCTGACAGATATTCTGAAAGATGATCATCCACAATTATTATTTTTTAATTTATTGAAATCTCCTTCAACGATACGCACTAATATATTCTCGTTTCTGGTTGTCTGTACAATCTATGTACCAATTGATCAATTGCACAACAGATGGCAGACGGACGCGTGGTTGATCCTTGAAGATAAATATTTCAACGCCCCTTGGACTCTCTTTCTATTCCGTAACTGATCTCACATATGTGCATGTTCCTCGTCTTAAAGAGATCGTGGCGACTTAAGTAGGATAATATTCGCCATGATACTCTTTTTTATAGAAATGAAATTCAAGATGCAGTAAGATTAAAAGCATCAATGTGTGAAATGTACTCTGGCGCCGGTGGATAATTATATTGAATCTTTGACGGTGCCATAATTTTATCCACACCAATTGCCGCTCTGACAGAAAAAGAACCATCAACATTTATGATTCTTCGACTAACTGTAACGAAATGAACAAGAACTGAGCAGCCGCCATCATATTGCTAATCGGTTTCAACAAACGATAATAAAATTGCAATACAGCATACTAATTGTTACATTTAAATTGATGATCACGAGTTCGAAGACGGTTCTTACATAGATAAAAAGTGCTTTTCGGAATAAAAACACCCGGAAGAAACTATCTCATTACTTGTATTATATAGAATAAAGTGGAGTAGAAGCAACGGGATATGGAAGACACCCGAAAGTGTGTGCAGCTGCCCCCTTTTTTCGGGGCACGTGCACACAAGGGCCGTCTTGAATTTATTCTCCTTTCGTTCTCGTCCTTTTTCATCTATTCTCTCATCTCTTTTTTCTTCCAGCTGAATACAGCTTTTATGCGAAGATATTACATTGTTCCTTCACATTTTATCTGATGGATGAATAGGACATGTTGCTATCACGAAATAAAGAAAGGTACTCACGCAACTAAATATCATATAATTTAGTTTTTAAGTACTATCCACTGGTCTTCTTAAATTTTATATGAGCCGATGATGAAACTAGACCGCAAAAATATTAGTTTTATTCCAGAGAGGAATACGTACTGCAGTGAATGTACGCTCGATGCGATTCTGTAAAATCATGTGAGCTTGTTTTCGAAAGGTCATAGTTCATAAGTTCGAATACCAAATTTCATCTTTTCTTAGCCGTATGATCATCCGAAATTCGTGCCAGTATGTAGAAATGAAAATGCGTAGTCCACTTTGTTACCATAAGACGATCTTCCACGACAATTGGAAAAATTCCCTTAAGCTACGAATTCTACAGTCGGTAACGCAGAAATGTATATCACCAAGAGCAATGGTGTTCACCTCGTAGCCAGACGCTGTATCGGAATAGGTACTACAGAACACGTCATGACGATAGTTGGTAGATGTCGTGCTACACGCAGTTTTCGATAATGAAAGCCAGTCGAATATCAACGCAGAACTCACCAACAGTATATGATGTCATAGTAATGAAGAAGGCTTACAGTCATAATGTAGAAAAAAAACTAGAAAGACATGACGTCGACGATAATAATTCGAATAGAAAACTACGCGGATGATGAAACTTTGTATTGTTTATCAAATACAGTCAGAAATTCCTATCTTGATGTCAATATTAATGAACAAGCGGCATGGTTGAATAAATGCGACGGCATACAGATAAGAAAATGGTTCATGTGATATTCAACAGTAAATAATTGGAGAAATGAACAACTCAGAAAGTCTGAATGATGAATGATCCATTACGTAAGTCGGGAAAGACTTTTGTTTTGCGCTCAGAATTTTTTTGCTGGCTTGAATGATGCGCTTAGGTGAATTTCCATGATAGAGAGCAAGAGCGGTGCGATAAGAAAAACTTTCACATTTACACTCGTTGAACAACTGTTATGCAACTCAACAAACACCTCAGCAAAACAATCCCTGGAGGTCCATACGTTCAGAGTCTACTGCAATATTGTGCCCATGATCTATATGTATATATATCAGGGGATGCAATATGCAACTGACGCACACAAAGATACACAAAACCAACAGGGTGTGTGAAAATCCGAATATAAACATAAATAACCAGGAACAATAAGCGTACAAATGCATTATGATGAAATCTATAACAAATGTGTTGTGAGCGCGGTATTTGCACGTCTCTAAGTTTCGATCGCAGAATGAATCGCGCAACGAGCACGATAGCGGAAGTGCCGTGCGAGGAAGAAGAAGGATGGTTGAAAGCCATGAGAAAGACGGAGTGAGGTCAGCGACCAGCGTTATCCGTTCCATGTTGCCAGGTTATCGATCTGCAACCGCCTTGACCGACCTCCATCACGCCAAGTGCAAGTCCAAGGGCTTCTCTACCCTCCTTTTATACGGCGAATCTCTATCAGATTTGGCAAACGTTCAATGATTCCATTTTATTGAATCAACTAGTATCTATCAGCCCTGAATATATAATAATTATTTCCTGCCAAGCGATTTGCGTGATGAAACGCTGTTTTCTTCCACTGGTGTGCTAGCTCAACCATTCTGCCTTGCAAGTATTGTTTAAAGTTTTTATTTGCAATTTGAAATTGACTCTCAGTCACGGTAGGGAATTTCATCAGAGAAATTTAAATGGTCTTAGCAGAAACATACAGGTCAAGCACCATTCAATTTGGTTCATATAAATGTAGTTATTGAACACCCGATTGCAATGAATAAATGATCGCGATTTTCACAAACGCATCATGTTGATGTATCGAGAATAACTCCGTCAATATTGATACGAATTCTGGTAGCAACTGTCCAACCGTAAATGTTTATAAATGCATAATAATTATGTATCATGCGCGGGACCACTGCGAGACAGGAGTTCACAAATTATTCAATGACAGACCAAACTAGACGCTGCAATGAAAGGTACGACAGGTTTGAGCATCGCACTATCACATATGCAAGAATTCACGTCTGTCTCAATTTATAATTCACATAAACCTCAAAGGTAGACGATGGCTAATATTTGTTTCGGCAATTGTTTCGATATTTCATCACACGTACTTTAATGCATTTTTTACACGTATTTGTTGGTACAGTCGGTCTATACCGGCTCACAATTCCTACATGAATAGTTGCATCAGCCGCATTGGACCACAAGTCAGACAACTAAAGCCATAGCATAAACTATTCGTACTAGACATCCCAATTGAAACCGATTGAAGAACCGAAAAATATCTATTCGATGCGCATAGAATTCAACTGAAGCCGTTTTTTTCACTGTTAAACGCTCCCATGCGAGTAATTTTTATCCACGTAAAAATTAGCGGTGAATCATTGAAATAATTACATATAACTGTAATAGAATATTGTTGGAAAAGTCTAATAGCGAGTACCAATACAATTTACCAACGTGAGTTATCTTCCCAGAGGATTGGAAGTTAGCGTAACTACAAGAACTGGAGGAGGACTTACCACAGTGAGACTGTCAAGCTCGCCCAGCCACTCATTGAGAAGTTGCTCGGGATCCGTCTCGTTGTCACTATCCTCACCACCCTCTTCGTCGTACCGCTCCATTCTCCTGATTTTAGTTCTGCACGTCGACTCTTTCACGTCTTGTTGTCACCCTTATTACCTCTGTAATATGAAACGTTTTAGTTTAATCACACTGTTGGGTTTTAGAAAAGGAGAACAAAATGACAAGTTCAGATAAAAGCAAACATGAAATAGAAAACATAAGTTGTACATTGTGTCTCTATGGTACAAAGAATTCTTGGAGGCAGCGATATATTTTGTATATCTCTTATATTTTACTGCTCTACTTGTAATTGCTATTAAGAATTCATTGACAAAAACGAGTACCCGCCGAAACGACAATAATTATCACAGTCGACAGCAGTAGCCTTTCATCAAATTCACGTTAATAAACGTGTCGCAGTGTGAGTATAAAGTCAATTCGTCCAAGCGAATAATTGCAGTCATGCAACGATGAGCATACCGTGCATTTGTGACAATGAGATATATACTCACATCAACACCCAAACACCTATTTTAGTAGCAACAGATGAGGTTCGATGTTATACGAATATACATAAATCTAGTACATGCGTTGTGAATTCCACATGAATTCAAACTGAATGTGAATTTTATCGTAAAATCAGAATGAATTCTACCGAGTCAATTTATTTTTGCCTCCTGAACATAAATCCCAGTAGGGATTGTTACGTAAGTGCTAAATGAACGAGTCCAGTGATACCAAATCCAATAATTAGATTTTCCCCAATGATTTTCGAGCTATTGTACGGAAATGAGAATGGAATTGACGATGAAAATTCGCGAGAATTAAATCACAAGCAATTGAATCGGATCGGGAGAGTGGGTAGAAGTATGGGTAGCATTCGTCTATCTATATCTACACCCGTACGTATAGATAGATGAATGCTACTGAAACCTCTTATACAAAACGATTAATCCGGATTCGAATTGGATAGTGAAAAAAGGAAGGTAATGAGGCATCCTATTATATAGATGGAGAATCGAGTGGGATGAAATTCAAGAACGAAGAGAAGTTCAAGAGGATCATGCTTTCTGACACGAGCAAAAAGCAGAACTAGTCCGGTGGGATGCAATACCCGAGGTGAAACTCAACGATCGATCGGTGTTGGAAGTCCGCAGCTACAGAGAAAATTATGTGGGAGGGAATAATGATATGAACACTTGAATCACAGTTCACGTAACATAGTCTGATCTGAAGGGGAATTCACAATTCAATCGAATTGAGGAGTCAAATTTTTCCCATTGTGTGATAAAAATTAGAAGAAAAAAAACACATACACACACACATGTACATAGGCACTAACTCCGCACCAATTTTGACACAATAATTATGGAGAAGTAGTTGTCTAGCGACATAAGATTCCGTCAAGACTGCCAGCGACAGCCAGTGAATGAAGAGAAGCCAAGTCTGTCTGCGCACAGCTCATACATTATATATACGCTGACGCACTCTCGGATTAGTCACCAAATCTCACTTGGACGGAGGTTTCTGAATCGATCGTGCTGACATTTCTTCACTGATGTGCATTCAAACAACATTCAGCCGTAGATTATGGAATCGTCATATTATGAATATAACAAACCATACTGCATCGAATTTCCTCATGGACTTTTGCAACCAACACATAATAAATTTGATATTTCATGGAAAGCCATCATTTCATCCTCGTCACCTTGTGTGATAACCATCTATTCACGACATGTTCATGTTAATGTGCAATGTATCCATTCTGAACGCACGATAGTTTATTCAGAACGTGAAGTTATTCAATTCTAAGAATGTAATGTCATTTGCTAACAATCCGATTATTTACGCTTTCTTAACAATTCCGCTATATTATCCACCATTTGAATAAACCAGTCTCGAGAAGTCTTATATAACAATCCTTGCTTGCATATTCACAAAGTCTTTATGAACTTCTATTCAAAGATATTGTCCAGGTCACAGAGTATGAGGGAGATGTTTCTTCCACTTGGGTGTGATATCACTGAAATGTGATCTTGCTAACCAATCGACCTCTCGACGATGCTATTTCATTCACCCCAACACACTTAACAATGTTCACATAATGTTTTTACAACTGGAGATAAGTTGTATATGACTAAATTACACGAAGATGCTGGGTCGTGCTGTGAGTCTATGTTAACCACGCAAAGGTATTTATCAATTCATCCATGTTCATAATTCAGTGTTAATACATTGCCAAGGAGAATAATTTTGATGTGAAAATCTCGATCGTAATAATTCTGAATCCAAGCAACATTGTTGACCAGAGAAATTTCAAAAATGTTATGAATGCACAGCAGTATTTATTGCATCATTCTCACGATTATTTTGTGAGTATGAAAAATGTTTTTCTTAGTAATGGCAAATAACGCTAATAACACAATATAAACTGGTCTGAAGACAGAGGATTGGTTGGTAAGAGCAAATATAATTGCAAGAAATTGAGTACCACCGCTGTGCATCGCGTGCCTTGACCGGCGTGTCAAGCGAGTGAACGTAAACTACTGCACACGCGCGCACAGAGTCATAAATCAGTATAAGAATGTGAGATACTATACGATGCAATTCTCATCCAACACTTGATGCTCAGTATAACATATTTTGCCTGCACTGATTTTTCAATTGACTGGCAAACCAACCACTAAATCATTACATCGCATGGGCATGTATATATAGTCTGATAATTAGTTTTGTACAATCAAGCTGGTAGAGAAAACAATCACTCCATTCAATAGGTATTCTCAATTCAATTGATTTGACCCAAATCGAAACACGTAATATTGCATTGTAAATAGTGCATTGAATCAATAACAATATATTGTCCAACAAACGACTCAATCACTTCCGATTTCGCGAAAGCCTGGAAACGTCGGAATTTTTTTATTGTAATCGCATGAATATGACCACTCGTTCATGGAATCGTTCAACAACACGATAATGTCAGGTCGATTATCATTCACCCAGAAAGGCAAATGCAGGTGAAAGATCGATGCTTGCCAGGCCAAGGTGCATTGTCTCGTGCTCATTCGACCTCGTATCCTCGGGGTCAATCCCTTGACAGCAGTGTCGCATGTATATACCCTAAACGCCTATTCTAGAATGTATCCCGATTATAGATAGAATTGTCCTGATAAAAATATCTAACAGCTCTGCCAATCAAAACCACACCCATCCCTTTCATGGGCTCTTCCTTTCTCATTGCAATTGATCACAGATATACGCCATTTCTCGGGCATTCCACAGATTGAAAAAAAAATACAGAACACTACTATTTTATATTTTGAAATCAATGCTACGTTACATAGGGATAAATGGGATTTCCGAGAGGACGAGCATATAGTCTACCAGAATTTCCAGGTCGTACACGTTCGTCATTGTTACGAGCACACAACGATGAGTTATCAGCGTGCGATTAGAGTATGCTTTTCCGATATCGGCAAACTTCGGATTCTATTGTCTACGAAATAGAACAGATATATATCTCCAAGTTTTCTCTTTATACTCCTCTCTACCTACCCATTCGACACGGTCGTTTGCAAAATGGGGAGTTTACATCAGCAAGATATTAGGGTGAATCGAGTAGGAACGACAAAAATTTTAGTTTTCTTCCTAAATTTTCCCAATACACCGTCAAAATCGATACCCATTATGTAGTTTAGTAGGAAACAATCATGATTGATGCGAAAAAAAAAGAAACACAAATGTCCATGACATAGAAAATTTCTGTGTGGAACAGAAACGATAAATGATAAATGCATTTTTAGAAAACTGCATTTATCATTTGCACTAAGATGAAAAAATGTTGAGCTGTGTAAACAGCACAAATTTTATTATTTTCACAACATTTTTCACTTGAAAACTGAAGATAATCTTTATCTTATCCAATAGATCGACGATGACATCGCGCGAAATTACCTTGTGCAACCAAGCAACTGTCGATAAATTTATGGAAATGCCCAATGCAAACGATCAAAGAGAAACAATTACCATGACGTAATTTTCTCATTGAACAAGAAAGTCAAGGCATTAGCAATCTAAAATTAAACCATAGTAATCATTGTAGGAAAATTTTATTTCTATGATGTAAAAATCAAATACCGAAATGCATTGCCCAAGAAAATAGTTGAATTAGAAAATACTTGAAGAAAAATTGAATTATAATTGTTCACAGAAGAATGGGTTATTAAATAATTGGATATGCTGCAAAAAGTTTAATCGATGAAACGTAACCATGATTGTCTCTATATATAAAGTCGTTTGGTTCTCCCGTTATATCTAAGTTGTACCGACCTAAACACCAGGAGGCGCAGTCTATGATATCGATTGTCTGATAAATAATTCAATGCTTGAGTCGTACAATACAAAGGGCAAAAGGCTTCCGTCACTCATCATCATCGCGCTATAAAAGTCAAGTCCATCATATAATAATCGAATATTGCTGCAAGTTATCCGAATCCTTATCTTCATCTTGTGACAATAATCCACTAATTATCTTCTACAAAGTAAGAAAAAATTGCTCATCCACTGGGGTTTTCAGTTACTAATCAACTTTCGGAAATTAGAAATCGCAACTCTACATCAACCAGAAAACCAGGAAACCTGCAGTATTTACGTCATTCAAGAAATCACGATTATCCACATTCAAAACCATATTTATACATATACTTTGATGACAACTGTGTAAGCGCGCGTGATATTGGTTTTAGCTTTCTGACCGCGAATATTGTGTGTCGTGAACGCGTTGGATTAAACCGCAGTGCTTACCACTCATGGCGATACGACACCGTTCATGCTACTGTATTTGTCGACGCAGCACAGAAATGAGATCAAAACAAAATGGGTCATGAAGAACTATAAGATATATATGAATTTTTAAATTGAAATAATGCGGACTGGATGATGAAAATAAAACGCTCTGACATTCGCGTCTCAAACTATAAAACAATGGGAATGTGTGCCAAACTTTTCCGGCAATGATTTTCACATTTCCAAAATGAGGACGATGGAATTGTTTGCAAGTGTCGTGATGAAGACATGCATTCCATTGACTCTCAACACATCTCAAAAAATAATGTACATTGCTGATATATTCTCAAACATACTTCGTCATCTATACACGATGCATCGCCATGCAATATTGATTACCACTGCATAGAGGGGATCCAATAAAAGGAAATGCGAGAAAGCAGATGAAAATTCGCTTGAAATATTCATATACCCTTCATGCAAACTTTGTCCCGCTATTCCGCTTTGCCTCAACTCCTCGAGGCTGGCAATGCCCATGAATATTTAACATACGCATTGGTAACTGGGAAGGAATTAAATATTGCAGAGAATATTCCCCCCGTGTATAAACTACTAGTCTCGATTGGCAAATATTTATGGACAATGTGGTACATTCATTATTAAATAAAAAATAAGTCCATCAACTTTGTGTGTATGTGTATAAACGGTGTGAATTGAATATAACAATCAATGATCGTCAATTGGGAGTCAACGAGTATAGCTGCATAGTTGAAAAACTACATTCAATTAAATCAGGAGAGGATTCTTCAACCATCATTCTCTAAGTTTTTTTCGCTGCTTGAAACTTCTTGTCCCAATTTTGTTCCAATCTCTCCATAAATTAATGTCTAATACATTAGAAAGGCCATGAAATGTGACGAATCAGCTGGTAGGATACAACTAACTGATGAGACTTGCTTCGTAAAATTTTTTAAATCTCAGATAACGTCTTGAATTACCCCAATCGAAATATATCACATGAAAATGAAGCAGTATGAAAAAAGTATAAGAATGAGGAGAAAATGAAAGTATCGTACACGCGAGACAAGACCGTCATAGCCCTGCATCTCTTCCACCTCTATCTTCCGCTTCTTCTTCTTCTTCATTTCCTTATTCTTCCTTCCTTCATACTTTCTTACCGAAGCAACGCCCTGATTCAATCGATCTCTACCATCTATACATATTCCTTATATACGATTGAATAGCCACGTTTACGTCGCAATTTGTTTCGTGAAGTACGACGCGGCGCCTTTTTTTCTTCTACATCTACAATCTCTTTCTGTCTTGTTCGAACATTTTCTCTCATACATTTCTTTCAAGCACTATACCGAAAATAAATGCCCGAAACTTTATTCAAAACCCCACCGATAAATAACAGAATGACAGGGAAGAAAAAAAAAAGAGAAACGATATATTAACGGAACGTGGTTAACAGCGTCTTCATTTCTTCACCCAACTTTTATCGTAACCAAGGATGCTCTCCTTTATATTCCACTCATAGATTTTACTGGAAGAAAACAGCAATTGGATGAGAAGAAGTTTCACAATATATATAGTTGGCAAAGTAAAAAACACAAAGAGGAGGAAAAAAAAATCGCAAGCGATAATTGAAATCATTGGAAACAAAGAAAACGACAGATGAAAGAAGGTCGAGTGGGGTTATCGATAACGTTCTCCCGTAGTTGTTAAATAGACTGATGAATGTTTGAACTGAGAGAAGGAAAATAGAAGACAAAGGAAAAAACAAGTGTTAAGCACCGTTTGCAAGTTAAAACTCAAGCATTGGGATGCACTGTAGAATACATATAATCATCAGGTTGTGTATAGTGGGTACTTGGCAAAAGGAGGCGCTCAATAAACCCTACGTTGCCCTTGGCAATGCACAGTAATAATATCCACTTGTACGCTTTGACGAGCTACCGTATCGGAATAGTAGAACGATTAAAGTGGATTTATCTTTGACACAGAGCATATTATGCAAAACTATTGCGGCTGTTGAATACATGTACGCGGAGCGATTAACTCAGATTTACAGTTAGGGGTCTGAAGTCTTAAATGTGCCAACCATTGAAATCGACTTACTATACGCGGAGAAATTAATAATAGAAAGATACAATCACATTATATATACATCAAGAAACTTTCTCTACCAATACATATTCCGTTCAGTAATGAGAAAAACATTGATTTTATCACAATTTATACATTCTTTTTCATTTATTTATATATTTGTTCATGTACTTTCAAAGTTGGACAACTTCATTTCTCTGCATATCCCACGCATTGCCATTTCAATATCATCAGCACCCGCAATATATAAATATATATTGATACAATAAATTAACATGAGAAAGTAATGATAGAAGTTACATTACCATTTTCCATCATGCACAAATCTAAGCTAAATTAACGAATACGCGGAAAAGTAAAAAGCTTACGCGAAAGAGTCAAACATTGCAGATGTATACGAATGATTCTTATCCAGATATCTATTCAAAATTAACGGCAATTGTGAGCTTTCCATCTTCTTTCCACGCATTAAATATACGACTCGATCTAGGTCATTAGTAAATAGGCGAATGCTTGAATGAGGATGTCGTGGATCGTGATCACTTCGATTCATCACATACAACTGTGGACTTCCGGTATATACACCCATCGAATTTCAATGTCGTTCACAGAACACTCTCATCTATGCACCTATATATATAATGCGAATATACCTACACACTAGATCGTTGCCTTATAAAGCAGGTCGCTGACTCGTATCCCAAGTAGTGAAATGAAAGAAAGAATCACTATACAGGAAATGAAATGGAAGTGCAAGCGAGATAGAGTGATTATTACGGGGAGGAAAGAGGCGAGCACACGGGGCAACAGCATATCATGAATGGATGTATGCTAGCGGTAGAAAAGCCCAACAAGCGTGCACGTCAGCCTCTATTTTTCTCGAGTTTTTTTTACTGCCCCTCCTTGCCGCCTCCACATCCCTTCCCATTTATATCTACACACACACATACACGCACACATGTGAATACAGACATAACGCATGTACGCCTGCGTCGTAAATACAATACTCTTGAAGGCGGAATAGACTTTATGAAGTGCTTTTCCGATCCACGAACGCGCGCCACTCCATGCAACGATAAAAACCAAAGTGATGCCGCAGAATCAAGCAAGAAAGCAGCGAGTTAAACGCAGATAAAAAAAAAGCAATGAAAGAGTATCCAGAAGTGTGCACTAATCGCCACTCGAGAGCGCATCTTCGATTTGCCGCAAGGAGTAACATAACAGTGTGGATATACACTAGCGTACGATGAAAGAGTGACGCGCGCGTTAATGTGGCAATATACAGATGGGTGCTCAACTTTCCTTCATCTATATGTACAGATGTATGCACATTGTACAAATATAAGTATACATGGCAGTTGTATTGACGAACGCGTACAAAGAACTTCATTTATATAGTCCTATATATTGGACGGCGAACTGCCAGTCCATTGGATCGAGTATTCCACTATTTCTCACTTCCTCAATTGAAATATCCATTACGGAAATATCTTGATATGCGTTTTTCATCATTCGTGTAACACCATGTATATTGTAAAATGTCAAGATCATCAATTGAGTGAATGAGGAACTTCTTAGGGCATGCAAATGAAAAGTACAATGAAATTTATTATGAATGACACATTGAAAAAATATGAGGAAAAAAATTGAATGTGTTTTGTCAATAAAATTTATGTAGAATAAATTACTTTGTATCGTGGGCGAGACTCATAATAAGCGTCATTGAAAACTGTTATGACACCAACACCTTATATTAGAATTTCTTGGAAAGCCAATTGGAGATAATAATAAGTTGTTTATAGATCTTTTATTATGCGAAAATTCTGAGTCAATTGTACATTCCATAAAAAAATGAATTACTACAATTTTAAATGTATATTCGAGTGATAAAGATTTCAACAGAGACATTTCAAATGCGACAATTTTCTCCATAAACATGACAGAGAATTGATGATGAATAGTGGAAATATTTGACCTGGAAGCGTAAATAAATATCGATAAAACAGCGCAACGATATATGATGAAATGACTCATAATTTTGTCATGATAATACAAGTGTTTCAACTATAAACCAGGAGGCAATATATAACATTTAATATGTGATGAAAGCGCGTGAATAAATTTATCAAGTTGCTGTGGCGCCAACCATTTATATAGCGATTAAAAAGGACTTTGATACCGCGTAACTATATTGCACTATACAATCATGAAAAGTTACACCAATTCATCAAACACGATTTCATGTCGAAGCAATTCATAAAATTATATTTAATTGCTTTCATATAATACTTCAATAATTATTATATTTATGATATGTACGCAACCAATGTTTATTCATACAAACATTAATTTTCCATTATGTTCAAAGAAGTTTGTAAAAGTTGCGACTGACGTTTCAGTAGTCACTGCATAGACTTTACATTAATAAAGTAACAAGTAATTAAATTCAAAGAGATTTGTATCCATATCGCGAATTTTATTTGCATCAGCGACGAAAGAAGAAACGTTGATTGCATACTCTTAACCACGACGGACTACCAAACAGGGCAATTATTACGGTGTGCATATATTCGCTTCCAATATATATACTATGTATACATTGGTATACATATCCTCTTCATTGCATATAAACTTTTTCGCGGTCAAGCAGGCGCCATGCAGACGATTGCCACCAGAGTAATCTGCGATGCTCATGCATATACATTCATATTTACTTGTGTGTGAACCCTCACGTCTGCACAAACATTGTGCGTAAATATATGTTTATTCACTCTCGGTCCCTGGTTCTCCTCTCGAGACGACTCGAAAGTTCCTCGCACTCACTCTTCCTCTTCTATTTCTTTTGATCTGCTCTTTTAACTCCCATCACTCTCATCACTCCTGTTCTTTCTTTTTTTTTTCCATTCATCTTCTCTTTCTTTTTTTTTTCCTGGTCGCTAATAATTTCAGAGTATCAATGTTGTAGAATCTACAACCTTGCCCATGAATGCTCAAACTGTTTGCCTCACTCACTTTCACTTCGTATATATAGCTCAAACATTGAGGATAAAAAATATCCAATGTAATAGTGTTTCAACACATTTCACACTCGAGAAATTAGTTTATAATAGTGTTGAACTCATTTCATTTTTCGCTGTGATTAATCACCTCAATTATCAGAATTATCTTGAGAATCAAATAATTGCCTAAAAGTAATTATTCATCATAATTATGATCTGAATTCTTATAATTCTTTATTCCATATTCAACAGCTGCATTAGATTTTTATAATAATCCATATATAATTGAATTATTGAGCAAATTGAAACGATGACTGTCAATTGCACATGGGGAATTGCATAATGTGATCTGTTTGATATAATTTATCATTTGAAATATGATTTTACAATATTTTATCCACCAAATTCTCACTCAATAATTATATGGTTGAAACAGATTCGCAATCCCCGAGCTTCCTCTTTTAAATTTTTATTTCAGATATTCATCACTGATATATTTTATATGCAAACAGTTTATAATCACAAGCACACCTTTCATTTCCCAACAAAAGCAATCGCGCTCAGGGAACAAATTGGTTGTCGATGATTTACTTGTATGCGTCTACATCCGCACCTCTACACAATCGTCTACCAATTTATTTATTTTTTCTGGTTTACTCATTTCGTTGATGACTCTCTCTCTGAATGTACATATGGGGATTGATTGACGTTAGTAAATAAATCTCGTCTCTGTGATTAATCTGGAGAATGATTGCTAGACGAATGGGAGAGCAATTCACGCAGCGAATTGTCAAAATCACCCACTCGTGTATATTTGTTTGCGACAGTTTCGCTTTAAAAAAAATGGTTCAACTCAACATTGAGTGTGAGTCTCCCCAAAGCATTATTCAGTATTTCCAGATGATACTGTCGATTAATCAATTATTTGCTCGCTGATACTTCCCATACACAGTCAGTATAACAACAATTCGATTGAAAAACATTTTTTTTACCTATTCTTATGATAGTATATAATACTCAATAATTATTAGTGCACGAATTTGAAGGACCAATTAGATTGAAGGTTGATAGATTTCAATAATATACAACAAACGATGTGGAACTCAATTTTTCTCTCGTGCAGATTTGGCTCTGCACGTTTTTTTTTTTTTTTCGTGTTGCGACATGTTACATGGACAATACGTGCTTTTTCATGATTGTTCTCTCATATGTTTCCATATATGAATGATAAATTGTGGCAAATAGCACGCAGTGGAGCTGGATCCAAACGTGCATCCGTATGTTCACATGCATAAAACTATTATTTTAAACTGTTATATCAGTGAAATAAATGCATTTTTTCGCACTCACGAGCACGATATTTATACACGAGCATATTGTGTGCCAAGATGTAAGTAGCTACACTCATGCATCAAAAATTTCATTTTCAATAGGTTGACAGAAAATGCTTATACTGTATATACCATCACCAGCTTTTTTTCAATAATGTATGAAACGATATAAAAATGTTTAAAAGAATATTTAATACAAGAGATCTTCATCAATAGAACGTTGGACAATAGCCCTGAGAAAAATATCATTTTAATTTACTATCCGTTACGCCTGCCAATATAATAAACTCATTAAAGTACCAGAACGCAATTAATGTCTTGTCGCTCCATTCTCGTCCCGAACTCTCATTTGACATACAATATGGCAAATATGAATATAGCGACCCGATGACAGATAAATATACGGACATATTCATATAAAACTTTCATCTCAAATTCACTGTGAAACATATCAAACAGCCATATGGAGTTGTCATACTTAGCGAACAAAACAACGAGTGTGCGTGTATTCCGAAATGAAATTTTGCGAGTCATTAGTCTTTGCCACATATTTAATTCTGTCACATGACATGTCATCAAACAATGGAATGTGTACGATGATAAACGAGATAACACAAAAAAGAAGTGGATGCGGCCACAAGAAGAACGAGGAGGAGGAGAAGGGAAGAAAATAATAAATAACGAAAAAGTTGTGGTCGCATGAGGATGAATGCAGAGAGCTGAATGTGTATATGAAGTAAACCGAGCACAAGAGAGGCGTCATATTTTTTCTCTACCTTTCATCGTGCTACATGGACTTCACGGCCGCAAAAATCTTTTATATACTATGTATACATACGAAAAGACACGAGGTTTCGTTCACGATCTAGCGCGGTTTTGCAAGTCCTCGATTTCATATTTAGGCTTACATGAATATACTCATGTATACACACATATTCACACAATATAATTCACCATAATTTGTATAACAGCGGCGTTGAGTTGTAATTTCAAGGTAACACTGTAAAACAAATTATTTCTAATATTCTACACACCGCACAATCACCCACCATATATATAACTCACTCATTTATATCACGAATTAGTCTCTTTTTAGATTTTCCCATTACGGTTAGTTATTCTTACACGAATTTTCGACTGACAAATCGAGTATATACCGCTATATGCCATCATCACGACGGGCTCTATCGACATAAAATGTTTGAAAATACAATTTATAAATATAACGATCACGTTTCAAGCTTTCAATAATAAAATCAACGTGCGAGAAAGATATTTCAACTCCATTCAATTATACAGAATATATAAGTCTCATTTTCACAATTGCAGCGGCAGTAAAATTACTACGTACGTTCGGAAAACTCAGGTAATATATGTTATTTCGTTTCGTGTAGTTGTATTAATTGCTACTACAATATCGACGTAGTCTGCTACTAATATGCGAATATAATATTAGATACAGCAATTCTTTCATGTAACTCATATTAAATATGTAAATTCACGAGAAATAAGCGCAGTTACAGATGTTGCATTATATATGCGATTTGACATTCAACAATAAATATGAGAATTTTTCATTACTTCATACATGGATAGATATGTCTGTGTTTATACGTGTAAGATATATACTCTTTGGGTAACATCCGGTCCCAGCTTGTGTTAAAGTGCCGCGAGTTTCTCTCAAACGTATGTGTATATCCTCTTTCAACCTTTTTCCTACATATTCGTCGGTTGCTCCCCTATGTCTATTTCTGGATTTTGCGACGTGCGACCAGAACATACGCCAGACACATCAGCAAAGGGCTATATGTCTATATATTTCTGTCGTCTGCTTCCAATGAAACCAAGAAACCATTCCTACACAAACTAAATTCGTTCTCATCTTACGTATATCGCCTGTTCATCATTTTTTTCAGCGCAATCGAAATTTATCGCTTTGTTTACATTTAAGAACAAATGAAAATACTACAATGATCCTACTGACTACTGAAAGTCATTTTATGATTTTGTCATCGGGTTTTCTTACGGCATATCATGATAAATTTAATTTGGAATTATCACCATTTGATTACTCATCGATTTTCTATTTATATTCACTCGTTAATAATTAAAAAAGGAGAAAGAAATTCAAATTTCAATAAATATTCATTTAGCAATTATTATATAACAATCCGAATTCACCAGCATCGTCTATTTAATAATAGCCATGAGGGGAGCCGCCATGAAAAGACCTGAATTGAGTGTGCCTACTACTGAATTCAAATATTACAATATATAACTTTATCTTATGACTGATCCCAATCTACGTTGTAATTTTACTCGTCACTGACAGATGCCTTTGTAATCATAATCACGTTATTTGCTTGAGGGAATTAATCGTATTGCCATAGAATTTATATCATGAGGGAACGAAGTGTGCAATAGACTGGAGATCAAACTAATTTTACTTATTCCTTTTCTCCATTTTCTCTGTACCATTATTTGTAGAGGGGTATGATTCAATATATACAGTCACAGACAAAGAAGCAGCGCGTGTAAAAATACGGGAAGAGCGCACGTAATGGAAATACGAGAAAAAAGCCATCCTGTAAATCGCGATTCCCTAAAGGCAAATGCGTAGAAGGGCATCAGTAAGATATATACATATATTAACCGCGAGTGAAATAGCAGGACGTCGACCCTGCAAAATCGATAATCCAACTGTGGCAACGTGCACTATGGACTCACCGCAACATCCATGCATACTTATGTCTCACTGATTCAAACCGCTTCGTTTTTAACCGCTAGTATGGAAATTTTCGATGCTACTGTACGAATCTACCAACATAGGTGTCGGGGATAACAATCGCCACTACTTAACCAACAACTAATTGAAAATATCATTTATAAATTATCAATAATTCCCCCCTCAAAGCACGCAGGACCATCACAGTTTACGGAATCGGAATTGCTATTGAGGTATTATTTTTTTGTTGGCCATCAATGAAATATTTTTTCCAAATCATTATTTACGCATGTTAATCGCAATCAATCTACCCTCTTATATACATCACTTTACCCACACGTGATTGAGGGGATAAACGTATCAGTAAAATTATTGTCCTGCGAAAATCAGAATTTCAATAAGCGGTATCGATTATTCGTCGATATATAGCAGGTAAAAAATATCAAATTGACGACTAAAACGTGGCGAATAAATTCAGCTTTATCATTCATATCAGGTTCCTCTAGATTTGAAAACATATATAGTTGTGGGATATTTCGATGCAGCCAATTTCATATATTTTGAATTCATGCCTGAAAGAATAATCATCGTCATGTCACATTTTTCTTCCATCAATGATTAATCAATCATATCAAAGTATCATTCGGATATAATTAAATAAATATTTGTTTATCTAGGCATATATATATGACGATAATTAATATTTCAGAGATAATTAGCCATCGTGAAATTCAGCATAAATTTTACTTCGGTATCTAATGGAATACAAACAAATCGCAGTATTCACTATTTACTCACGTAATTGTTTGAACTTCATCAGTCACCAGTATAATTTAGTGTCAATAAGTATATACAGGTATATCATATGTTAGTATCTGGTACCATTATGAAAGATGGGTTATTGAGTATAAGTTCACAATTATTGACTTCGGTTATCAAGTTCATGTTCAAAGTCAATATATTAATTCAACGGAACGACGATCGAATACTCTTGTGTGCAATCGACAAACGCTTGAGGGAATGCACCACAAAGTTCGGTCATTAATTGATACTACTGAGGTGCCAATTCATCTGTTCGCAGAGACATATATGTATATGACGACACCACATCAATTCGTCCGCAAATAATTGGTTGTGTCGCTCTACTAGCACTTCATTTACTTCCTACAATTTATCGCCTCGAGCTTTCTCTTACCCTTACAATGGAAACAGATCGACTAATTCAAATACTTGAACATGCTTTTCTATTCATGTATTTGAATCCGTTCAAAAGAATAGTCACCCGACGACTTTTTTCCTATCAAAATTTAATTGTCTTCATAATATTTAAGAAATATGGGCGGAAAATGTCAGATCAAAAGTTTTGCTTTCGTCTCTTCTTGCACTGCTAAACTCAGTGCAAGTAACAATCTTTATACTGCTGGATAAAATTCTTCACGGAACTTTAAAGCAACCAAGCGCTCTTCGTGACAATAATACTTTTTTCGTGCAACATTTATATACGTGTGTTGGCTTTGGGCAATTCTTTTATTTCACTTCCACTTCAACCAGCGCGCAGGTTTGGTCGCCGTGCGATTTTTTGTCCCAATCAACGATTGGCGAATTCCTTGCCATTTAAGGTGAAGAAAGGTTTCTATATATATAATCGCGGTTACCCAAAACCGCCGCCGAATCGAAGTATGCACCGAAGAACAAGAGATTGGGGGCCGGTGGAATTGAGCTCGCGCGCACACGACGAGAAATATCGTTCTCTTTCGATTCTAGGCGCCCTGTACGTGCCTGGAATAATTTCTGGGAACTCGATCTGCAGCGGCTTTGTGAATATCCGTATACGCCAAGGACCTTGGAAATTCTATACCAAAACTTCTCTGATCGTAGAGTGAGATATAGGTATTTGAAAATGATATGCGGATTTATTCGCAATTCCACATTTACGATCATGCGCATGCAAGCGTTTAATATTACTGCAATAAACTCGAATGTGTTTGAATATAAAATATGAATATTATACTAAATAAAAATAATGTATAATATTGGCGTATTAAACTGGACTATCGGAATGAAATGAAATTGAATTGCCTTGGTATGTAGAGGAAGAAGTCAATTTTGTGTTATCAGCATTGGCGATATTCATTCGAGTGGATAACCACGAGTTGGAGGGAATAAGGCGATAATGAAAATCGACTTATCGATTTCGTCGAACACAGGGGATAATGGGAATTGCCGCAGAGAGAAAAAAAATGAAGAAAATAGTAGAGAAAGGATGAAATATACTAAAAGCGAAAAAAGATGAAAACATTTTCTGATTTTACCTGGTATAAACGACGATGAGAGAAACGACTTTACTCTGCAATGTCTTATGTACGCTCTCGCACTCTCTCAGTCGATTACGAAAATGAGAGATCGCTTTCGTAACACCCTCAGGCGCCATAATTAACGCCTTGGCCGCACACCATACTTTATTAAGGCGAGGTAAGAGATAAGGAGTGTGCGCGCGACCACGCACTCAAAACAAGAAAAAAAAGGAAACAGAAGTCCATAAGTGTACTCAACTAGACCCAATGAATTATCTCCAGGATAACCTCACTTCTATTGCCTATAAATGTGTATGTATGCATGGATACTTATATATTTAGTCGTAATGTGAAATAAAATACTAAAACAATTGTTTATCTGCTTGAGGTATCTTTATCAGAATTGAATATCAAACATAATAGCGACTATTATTAACCTGCGAAATCTCAATATTTTATATCAAACTAGAGAAAAAGCCAACAAATCTCTCCTACCAACATTCTAATCTTAAATTGGAATTTACATCTAAAGACTCCGCCATATTCTCCAGTTTACTAAACATTCCGGTAGTCTGGAAATTTTATGCTCAGGTCATTGAATCTATTCGCTACCTGCCTGAAGCAGCAGCTAGTGCAATATCATTGGGTGATGCAATATGTGAGCTCGACGAATAATAAGAGATAAGAGTAGCTATAACCGTATTGTTTTATCTCTTCAAGGTGCACTAAAGCGATTGGAATTGTGGGTGTTGGATGGTAGTAACGCATGCAAACACAGCACACATAGCCCCAAATTCATCTCACCATTATCAGAGGAATACTGTATCATAGATGTAATGGTAATAATCGGATGGAACGAAATTTCTATAAGAAGAATAATAAATTGGCAGTAACTTTGAGCTCTCAAAGTTAGGTACATGAAGACTTTTACTCCACAATTTAAAGAGAGAAGTGTTAAGACATATCCGGTGCATATCATCAACGTTTTTACCCATACAGTGATCCACCCTGTGCTTCCCATATTTGATCAGTCATGGGACTCGTTGTTTACACACATGTTCTTTGGTCGATTCCTTTTCTGGAATGCATGTTAAAGAGCAGTGGTACTCGGCTTCTAATATTTCATCTGCATTCTCCTTCGTCTTGATTGCTCCGACGAAAACGAAAAATTTTCTCTCATGATCAAACGTGGAATCTCAAAAAAAAAATCTCTTTGAATCTCTTCAACATTTCCCTCACCGCTACTCTTCCCGACATTTACACAGAAGCTATGCAGCTACATACTTTGATGTCCTAACGAGATTGAATCCAATGCAATGTAGATTTATAAAGGAGTGAAGAGATACTCTAACGGCTCCATGAACTTCAAAAAACGCTGCAATGGACGACCCGAAAATAAAATAAAGAATGTAGAAACAACATCGAACGGGTTATTCTACGTCTTTCCAAAACTCAAACTGAGAATCATAAATAAAAGTCTGGTCCACCTACGTGAAAATACCGACATTGTGCGTCCCAATGTTTTTATGGTTGGAATTATATATGAAGTGTGGGTATAATCACGGCGGGGGGAATCCAAAATGTTACACAAGCATGGGATATTCAATAAAATTTCGATTCAAGCTTGAAGAAAAGAAAAAAAAAGATGTATGCGTTTTGAAATTATGCGCACATAATATGGGAGTGGTTAGCATACACAAGAGAATACAAAAGTAAGAAAGGCGACTTAGTCTCACATGGTGGTACATGTGGCGCCTGCGCACCCAGCCCAACCTATTTGACTTATACAATAGTATCAAGGATATTTATAAGGGAAATCTAGTATTAGGGCTTGTCATTCTGGGAATTCACTTATAAATGCATCAAGTCGCAAGAAACGCATGGCAGCAGTGCATTGCTAGTCTCCCAGAAAGAAGAAAGAGAACTATAATGATATACCTATTGGACACCTGATACAACCATGGAAATTATCTTCCAGAATATTTATTCAACTTGTACAATTTACAATATCACAAAATGAATCCTAATAATTACTGAAAAAAATGGTTATCCAGACGTGAATACTTCTAGAGTAAATGAAGCGTTCGAATAATTTTTTTCTTGGTTACATAAATATAAGCAGTACAGTAAACCCAATAAGCAACATCCTCTTACATTGACTTATACGGAAATAAATTCTACCTAATCGTCCATCTATTTCCCAAGAATAATCGAGCGGGTTGGTAGCCCCCTTGGGCACTTCACGAACCGTTGACCCTCTCACAGAATGAACGAGAGTGAGCAACTGAGAGCGAGAAATAGGTTGGAAGAGACCGTGTGGAAAGCCGAGGAAGTACAAGGCACGCGGGTCACTTGGGTCGGCACGAGTCAGATACAAAGCCTCGTTAAATCGGGACAATAATGGGAATGATAATAATAGGAATAAAGATACGATGCGCGTTGGGAGGAGTTCTATCGAATAATATATAGAGTCACATAGCAGAGATCTATAAATTATTTTTATAATATTGATAATTATGCTTAAAAGAAATCAATATATCTCAACGCTAGACCACAATATAGTATTAGTATATATATTCTCACTCACATATAAAAATAACACAAACGCCAATAGCCATAGAAATATACCTGCTGTATATATCATATATTAGAGTATCGTGATAACTTCTCAGCGGGGAATGTATATCGTTGGCATTTGTGGGATGAGATTGCGTGTTTCTATATCACTTCACTCTGGCGCAACTGCCCATTATACAACTTGTATGTTCGAGTAGAATGAATGTCCCTTTTTTTTTATGCGTCCACCTGTATTGATGCAAATAGATGAGTTTGTACGGCAGATAGGTGAATGAGGAAATAACAATCAGAAATATTTAAAAGGTTTAGGATTACGCTTCCAATAGTGAATTTAGAAATATATGTATGAGAATGTGAGCCAATGATATTTCTCAAATTTGCGAAATATGGGTCAATTCTATGTATTCACAGTCATATTATATAGCTGAGCACAATTTTCCGCGTGAATATATCTTACTATCATTCACTCACTCATCGATTTCATCGACAACGAGCTTCATAGAGTCAGGGTGTAGGCATTGTATACATGATACGTATCGTTATTGCATGATGTTGATGAGATTGCACGAGTATTGATTCACGTGTATGCTCTACCAGAGAGTAAATCAGGTTGTGTCCATAACAGTGTGGCTCTATGTATACGTTCATCAAGTGAAGTGTCTATATTATCATGAGAGTAATAGGCTAATTTGCGTTAATTAAATATTTCAGGTTGATCTATACATTGTTATGTATAGCTAGTACTACAAGGCCATCTTCGTAAAATGTTCCATAGGAACTTAATGCGATCATTTGTCTTGGAATCTGACAATGAGAATTATTGCATTAATTGTAAATATCATTAAATACACACATATTTCAATTTGAAATAACAGAGTCCTCCTTATAAATAACACTTATATGGATATTGTGGAAGTTTCAAGTGTGTTTCTGTTAAAATAATAATTCTACCTTGTTTCACTTGAGATAAGTTTCACCAACACTATCAGAGAGGGAATTATATATACGCACATTGCCATTTCATCGCCACAGAAAGTCTGTGAGCGCTTGGTAATCAGGACCATACATAAACTCTTCTCCATATTTATATTTATATATATACATACAAATCTGTTTGTGTTGATGTACAATTCCAACTCTCCCACACAAGAGTTGTAACGCGGAGATTGCGTATGCATTGAACCTCGGTTGCACGCGCAAGGTAAAAAAAAACATTTCCAGAACTCAAAATGGAATTCTCGGCACGAGCGTGACACAAAAAATATTTTCTCCTCTCTTTGCCAACTCCTTTCAATATTCTTATCATCATCATCATCATCATCATCATCATCATTATTATTATTATTATTATTATTATTATTATTATTATTATTATTATACTTATTTCATTTAGATGGCAATAAATATTGTGACTCAGGAAAAATACTGCATTGAATTTGTTCCAGTGAATAAAAATAGTGGACAATATTTCTCTGTCACATTCTCTCATTAAACAATTTTTAATTCAATTTAATTATTCAAATTCAAGAGTTGTAAATGCATACATTATTTTACTTGCATTGTAATATAGTGAGTTTATCCACTTGGACGAATGGCAATGTACATGTATACATGCACCACTGTATATAATTTGCACTATGCGCGTGAATCCTCAGACAACGACCGTTGGCACGCTTTCACGTGCCGCAGATTCAATCCGTGGCTGAGGTTCCATCGTCGTGCAGGAGTTCATTATGCATGCCCGCACTAACCGCCATACAGAACCGCGCGCGCGGAGGCGGTCGTATGTGTATAGAAGAGGATGAATGCACTTTAGAAGATGCCGAGAGGAGGAGACGGAGTGTAAGAGGGCCGAGGGCGAAGGCAGATTGCTTGAAGGTTTGTTGTATATGCGTCGCTTGAATTTACACGCAACTATATATATTCATGTGTACATACACGTTTATAACCGCGCGTGACTGCATTTGCGTGCAAAAGCACGTGGTTAGTTATAAACCCTTTTCAACAGTTCAGATAGGTTTGTTTATCCTAATAATACTAGATATAAGCACCGTTGCATAGTTGTTGCCCCGGATTGTATGTATGCACAACAATAATGTCTCATATCCATCCGTCCGTACGTCAATATCATTCATATGTACAACAACATGCGTGCGCAACCCACCAGCCGTTCTTTTTCCTGTTTTGCTCCTGTAGTTTCATCATATTTATTATTCGTGAAATAGAAATTAGATTTGGTGTCGTATTACAGTTGAGTATTAACGTAATATGTATAGTTGTATAGACATGTAAATGGTATGCAATTCAATTCATGTCAACGAGTACACCTGTAGTCATTATTTTTAATTGATTGCTAGCGAATTCACCTAGATTTAACATGTAGCACCGCGTTCAATGAGTTTATGAGGGCCCAATTAATTAGTCATCATGAATATTTGATAACCGTGTGCGATAATATACCGATAAATTTAAGAGTATGCAACTTTTAGACATTTACTCTCCTATTAGCTAGATAACGATAAGCATTAATGTGTAAATGACAGATTATATTTTTTGGTACCGCGCTCAATATCTCAATAAATTAGATCATTACAACTGACGTGACTGCCAAATAAGGTTGTCTTCCTCATATCCTTCAGTTATAGAAATATTTCAAATCACTTTCCCCTAATTTGTCAAATCTTTCAACAGTTTCCAATATGGAAAAACTATGCATCATTTATTGAATATGGAATGATATTTTTTTGTATTTTTCTTTCATGCACTTTTTTTTCTTCTTCAAGGGAGTATTAGTATGCAACGTGACATGGCTTACCGCCATATTTACGACTACAACTCAACGTGCCCAGAGTTTTTCACTAGGGGATTCATAAAGCCTGTCTGTAAAGCGTCAACAACGATAAATATAAGAACATAAAAAATATGTATGTTTGAAATGAATACACTGCCACTTATTGCACAGTGTACACATACAAACACACGAATATATGGATATGCAGTCCTCGATCGCATCATATTTATGAGAATTCGCGTCATCATAGTTCTTGACGTCGTCATCGGCGTCAGTACGATTGTAAAATGCACATGCTTCCGCTACATCACCGACACTTGATGCACCAGAGCGGATGGTTTTTCACTGCTGTGCGCCAGCGGCTTTTTATCGTTTGCTCGTTAATTTTTCAGTAGCACTCTTAGTGGGTGGATATATATTGCCAACCTTTGTACACTATCATTCAAAAATTACTGTACTAAGCACTGATGAAACTCATTAGGTAAAATTTTTTCCCGCTTTCATTATTCCTCTGGCACTTTCATGAATTCATGTGAATTTTTTGCAATTAAAATTCATACATTAGCGACTATGTACCAAGAGTTTATTAACATGAATTATATCAAATATTGCATGACATATAACAGCACATCTGTTTGACATTTTTGATAATTTGTATAAAGTCACAAAATTGTTGGTTATTTTTTAGAAAATCGTTGTGATTAAAAATATGCAATTTGCGTATCAAATTATTCGAGTATACAAGAGTCCAAATTGAATTAATTTCGTCAATTGTTCACCTGAATCGTCAAAGGAAAAAGTTTTATCATCACAAAAAAATAAAAATTAATTGATGAAAAGGTTGGGGAGCTTTTCTTTCATTGTAGTGGAATTCTACTGTGCAAAAGAATCAAAGAGAAATTCAGAGATGACATTGACCTCATGGAGGCCATGGAGGAATATAATATCCAAGTCAAAGTGGTGTATGCATATATATATATATATATTGATAGACTCTAGACAGCGAATGGTATATAGAGTGGTGTGGCCAATTCAAGCGATAACAAGAGTCAAATTATCGTGGGACGAAACGCGAGAGAATATATTATATCCTGAGAGTTCGATATCGCAAAGTAAACGTGGAGTGTTCATTGTAATCTAGCCTTCAATTTTATTAGAAGTATTTTTATTCCAACCGCAATATTTATAAATATTTGAAAAATAACCTCAAGGTGAAATTATGGAGATTTTTATCCCGTTCGCATAAAAAAAATGTATATACGCTCATCAATAATTATTCTTCTTATTTTGTCTGAGAATTTTTATCGACTATATGCGGAGGATGGTTATGCGAAAATGTAATAGAGGAAGGTGATGAAATTCACAGCGAACAAAGGACACGCAAATACTTATTACAAATAATGTGGCTGTGTGCTTCGTTGTATCATTTTTCTTCCTATCCTTTATTCTTTCTGTGAGTGGCCTGTATTTACCCGTGAAAATACATGGTAGAACGGGTTTATTAACCCGTGGTTAGGTCGGTTAGCCGCAAGCTCCTACCGTGCTTACGAACCAGCGAGTTTGCAACGGGTGAAACGAATCTCCAATGTCATCTGTCTCCCTTATTCCTTTTCTCTGTCTTATAGGTGTGGTCGGCGAGTTTTGTTACGCTCTTCACCGCACAAACAATGTTATAAAACTCATTCGAATACTCCAATTTTCCAGTGTATACCATTTATCAACGTTTCATCCTCCGCAAATTTCACAAATTCAACTATCCAATTAATTTGAATAAACTTCTAAAATATAATAGCATGTTGCAGAATTATTTTTTTTTTGCAACTCAATTCATACTGTGAGTAACATGAAGTTCTCAACGTTATTAATATTGTATTCGTTACGTACCAGCATATTTTATACAAAACTCACTAACTTTATTAATTGGAGACAAAAATTTTCAAGCATACTCAATGATTCTTCAGAAAAACTTTTCGCCTATTCTATGTATTCTTCCTAACTGAACTTTCTCATTTCCCTTCCTCCCCTTCTTCATTCAATATTATATAATCGGTCACCCGCATGGAATGTCTTTTGATATCTTGACGGTATATATGCGACAAACTTCGGCATGGCGCTTCCGATCGTGTTGGAATTTCCTCGTTATTCGGTATCACTTCTGATCGATAAGTATATACATGCATACATATCTATATAGATATACATACAAATTACCAGAGAACGCCTTGACACAGAATTTATCTTATATTGAAAACCCCCAAATGTCTAAAACGATTTTTGACTACAAAGTAGTTGAGCTAAAAAATAGAAGGTCTAACATTCACAACGTTCTTCTTTGTCATTACAAGAACTTGACTGTATAGGCGGCACAGTAGAATTACAAAAAAATCTCGAAATTATTCTTACAAGTGTTCCTTTTATCCATTACGTTAGATCAACTCAGCTTATCTATTGCATTACTATAACAGCAATAGATAGAATTTGTGTTCTTTTGCAACGAGTACTGATGGCAGCAAGCCGATATTCCCGTTAGAGTTTTCCTCTCCATTTTGACATGTAGAAAAAGTTTGATATGTGAAAGACCTTGACAACATCGTCATACCGTACACATATCTAATAAAAATGATATTCAAAACAGGATCTTTCAGCCGTCACTAAATGGGAATTCTCTTTGCCCGCGATTACTGACATCTGCATACATATCTATCATATATATGCATATCCGTCTGTTATAGGTAGTCAACCGAGTCCGCATCCACACACCTACTGCCAAACGCAATGAATACCAACAGAACCGAAGAAAGATCCAGAAACGTATCACGAGCGCTCGTGCACGTGGGCAAACATGAAATGATGATGGGCGATGTGTGCGTAGGCAAAACGAGATAGCCACCGCAACTTGGGAGATACGAATGAGGAGATACGGGTAGATTTGGAGAGGACGACCAATATAACCACAGAAATTTCGAATTTAATTAAACAGAACTCCGCAATTTGGATTAAAATTGATGGAGTTATTAAAATTACACAGAGAAAAAAATCAGTAAAATATTCCTCACACTTTCCAATGCAATGAAATATTCTCACAAATTGCAAGTGGGTGTTTCATTTATTTCCCAATTCGACACGTAGTGCAATTTTATTTTTGTGCTTAGTGAGAAAAAAAAAAGGATTCGTGTACAGATCGGGTGTGAAAAAAAGGTAGACGTGGCAGTGAAAGACTTAAATTACACGAAACTTGATCGAGGCAAATGTCAAAGGCGCAACAGTAAAGCCTCATGTTCTCACATCATAGTAAGTACGTTGAGAGTATATACTGTATACACTGTTTGCACATTGCATTCCGACAGGGCTTTCAACACCCTCTTATTCGCTGAGACGGACGTGAATAGTATATGTATATATGGTTGACTGTTTGCTGTTGAGTACTATTTCTATGGTATATTTGTGCTACGGGTCCAAGTGGGATTATGTCACTGCCGTTATCACATTGCTTCATCGCGAATTGTGTAGAGTTAGATGAATATATAATAGTCTTCACAATTAGTATTAGATGAAGTTACTGATTGAAAGACACAGTAATTATATACACTGTTTTCTGTATCAATATATTACAATGATCAATAATCACTACACTGCAATTCATTAACTTAACGGCACAGCGAAATTGCTATGAATAACGAAATTGTGCATAAAATTCCATATTCAATTCATGGTATAATTTTGGCGGATGTCATGCAGTGAATATGATGGGAATCATTGTCACATCAAATGTTCTAGGTATGTAAAAAATTAAGTTACATTTCCGAGCATACGGAAATTTTAATTGGATAAAATAATGAAATCATTCAATTAATGACAAATGTTTGATGATATTAATTGTTTCAAGGATTCTGAAGTGAAAGGAGATAAGCCACGAAAGTGTCCAATGGAATTTAGTGGAAGTGGTCCCAAATTGTCCAGCACTTGGAGCAAAGAAAGAAAAATACGATAACGACCACTTGGCAAAACCGGTAAAATGACTTTGGGAAACCGTGAGCCATGGGGGGAAAAGCGATAAAGCACGTATCTCCGTACTTAGTTCCAGCCAACTTTTACCATTCCGTATGTCACGCGGTATTGTACGTCGTACCGGTATATAAAGGACGATTGTAATTTCCGATTTTGCGAAAAGTACAAGCTGTAGAACACCTTGTTTCTGTATATACTTTTGCATATATTATGGATCAAATCAAGTTTGGGTTTCCTCTCCTCACTAATCATTGGGGAGAGTTTAAAAAATCCAGAATTGCATTTAATGTCATACGTTTTATAAACAATTCCAACCTTTGAAATTATTCTTGATCATTAATCAATAGGAGAAAATGCAGTGACTGAAATGATATTTGTACCGGCGAAAATATACATTTACGTCCAAACGTTGATTTACAGTAGTGATACTAATCATTTTCAATTCAGCACACAGCAGTAGCCAGGCAGAAATTTTCATGATGAATAGGCAAGAGATATTGATTACACCGTCTGGCGATCAGTGGCATTATTTCAATTTTTATTCATCATTTCATCATTCATTATCAAACGACAACGATAAATTAAATGTAGTCCAATTCTTCACACCCGTGGGCGGAATTTTTCATAAAAAATAAGAAGCAAAAATTGCAGAATAGAAATGTAATCATAAAAATGAAATTATGGTTCTGCCCTTTTATTATTTTGTTTCGCACAGTCTCACTCCCTCCCGCTCTCTCACTCTCACTTTGTCGCAAGTCCAGCGATTATTTATTAAGTTACCGGCACGTGCACCTACGCGCGAGGACGCGTGGGCACACGCGCACGCGAGATAGGTATACGCCCATGCAGTGCCCCACTAACAGTCTCTTGAAAATAGTACACAACACCCGTCAGGCATGTACACATCTACATCGCAACTCTGTATTAAAGATAAATGATTGAATCGTCAAACAATAATCCAGCTCGAATCATATTTCATTCATATGCTTTCTACTTTTTTTTTCAACTGCTCTTTTGCACAAAGGAAAAAGAGATTCGATTTTATGGCGGTGATTCTGGCGCTTGGAACGAAATGAAGAATAATTCAAATGATAAATCATTGATTCCAATTCAACACAAGAGTTCAAAATTACAAATCAACATGAAATTTATACACTAAAAAAATATTATTATCCATTCAAAGTTCACAATTTTCATTCACTCGATACATAATTCAAGCAAAGATATTACCCAACCTTCGATGAAAACATTAATTTCTATCAAATTGGTATTCACTAAATGAACATTCATACTTCAATTCATTTTTTACCGCAAGTATACTATACATATTTCGTTTCCATTAAATTCCATCTCACGACTTTCGCACGACTCCTTCAGGATATGTATCGGACTTGACCCCGTGACGTGACACGAGATTGCTCTCTTGCGCGTCATAATACACATATATACAATTCGCTTTCAAGGGAAAAAGCGTTAATAAAAAGTGGAGGTGACGAAACGAACGACGGGGGAATAAATATATACAGAGAATAAAAAGTCAACATTTTTTTATTACTCCCATCGAAAACTTAATAGATTCTCCCTCCATTTATACCGTTTGTGTCTATACCAGACATTCAATAATATTGTATATGGAATCGTGCGCTTCAGAGTTATGAAAGAAACTTATGCCCGAGGTAAATTTTCTTTCCACCATATACCTACAAAAATATTATACATTAAACTGTCAGCAGCGGCTTGGCTATCCATATTCATAAAATTCACTATTGATGCTATCGTAGAAGAATAACATTCACATGAGGAATGAAAATAACTATGAGTATTAATTCACAAGGCGCAGCTTGTGCACACAGAGAGTCGGTAACGGAAGACTTCCACTCGGTTGATAATCGTCAGCGCCCGCGATTTCCGTACTATATTATCGTTCAACTTGGGAAATCAGACGGCTCGAGTCTGCATGAACGAAACGACGACGGGATCGACGACGCGTACAGGATAATATACTCCCTCATAATCCTCATCATTTCTCTTCCTGCTGTATTCCCATTTTATATATGTTACGTACATATATATATATATAATTTATATCCGCTTCCACGCTTTAATTAATCTGATATTCACTTGAATTCCTCGGATTTATTATCAGGAGTGTCTTTGGTGTCTGAACGGATTTTGAGGACAATAAGGGCTTAATGCTCGATGTAATTTCCAACGTGAATCCCGAAGGGAAATTATTATTCATCGACATATGTTCAAAATTGTGGTCTATTACTGTCCAAATAATCCTAACGGATTGCATAGATTTATTTTTTATGTTTTGGCACGCAAAAAGAAAAGCGTTTGATTCAATATGAAATGAAAATAGCTGCGCAGGTAACTTTGATCTGAAATAAATTTCACCTCTGGTTTGTAACAAGCCTATAAAGTCGAACAAGTCATAATTATTCGAAACTTCAATCAGTTTATCTTCAAATACAATATTTCTAATTGAAATGGAAATGATTTTCAATTCAATTCAACTTAGCCCAAGAATTCTCTCATCAATCACGTAAACTCGAATCAAGCTATCTCACAGTGTACACGGATCGCCAGGTACATTTGCCACTTTCCAATTGGGCACTAACACACAACTCCATAATTTGTATACATCCTCCAATCAACTAATTGTGTATGCACATATATTTCCAAAGATATATCATACAGAGTAGAAGCCATATTAGTGAATACAAATGATCACCACTTCATTCATTCCACGTGTACGCAATGTCCAAACTAGTTCACCTACACTCTCTATTCTATGTATGAAAACGCAATGCAAGGTGCAGCAATTGATTATTATTTGCATGCGTATACGATTAAGTACACACCTATGTGCGCAATTCCCGATTCATATCGACTAATATAATCCTAATAGGTGAAACGTTGTTGTGTTTATTATAACAGCATGACTGGGGAACGATGAAAATGCATGCGTGGTTGCGACGAGTTAAATTTGCTAATGCTGCGGGACATGTACTACGCCAACTCGCTCCTGCGTTCCCTGTAAATCGATACTCTTGCCCCTTAATAACCGATCGATTCAAGCTATGTACACCTCTATATATATGTATAAATATACATATACTGGATGATGTATATGCAACCGCGCCTACTTTCGTGCGTGGTTATGTGCCCATTTCTCTCTCTTTGTTGATGTATATATGATAGTCTAGGTGTGTAACATGCTCTTTCTCCAACGACTCGAAATTGAAGATTGTTTATACCGATTGCACAGCGAATGACAAAAGTAAATTCGAAGCCTTGTATACAACGCAAGTTAAGTATGATCAGTAACCTGATATCAATATATAACAAATTCATTTTTCCGTTTATTAAACTCTGCTCAATAATATCTATTCCCCTTCTATTATTCCAAATGAATATAATGATCATAATTACTCTTATTGAAGATTCGCAAAATTTCTCGGATAAATTTTGCTATGGAAAAGTAATGAGAAATAATGAAAGGCGTAAAAGAGAAGAGTGAAAGATATATATGAATAAAAAGAGCGCAACTCAATACTAAAATAAAGCTGTGCTTTTGTTCCAAAAGAGTCGAAATTCCAAGTTTACAGAAATTTCGTGCAGGTTTTTTCCTTTTATTCTCTTTTGTATGAAAGAATTGAACGGCAGAACGTGAAAACAGTCTTTGTTATGCTCAGAAAAAAAAAAAAAAAAACACTAAAAAACATGGAAGAATGAGAGAATCGTGCGTGAAAAATGGATATACATATATATTATTATATATTATATTTTTGCTTCCATCTTTCTCCTCCTTTCTACCATGTTAGATATGTATATATACATATATACCATTTTTATTCTCAATAACATTAAACGAAACAGCGGAGAGTTATGAAATTATGTCCAAAAATGTTTGTAAGACACAAAAGCATAAACAAATAAATGTACATCAGAATTCAGCATTTGTTCTAAAGACAAAACAGATATATAAAATTAATGGTGGCCAGAAATATGTTTTCTTGCATATTCCTATAGAATATAACTATAGTAAAGTTGACTAGAGACAAGTTACTTTAGAGTCTCATAAACCTCAGGCACAGTAATCCCCACGAGCGTGCGCCAAGACTTTATATACGTAGAGATACGTTTATATACAGTGGATTATACCCAGGCAACGGTGTTGGAAAGATAAAAAAGGAAAAACAAAAATTGTAGGGAATGGATACGAAGCTCAAGGGATTTTCTCGCATAACGTTCTACTATACTGCTCGTTACAACGAACGACGATGACAACGACAACACGATAGTGCAGCAGTATAGTAGTTCAGGTGATGCAGAAGAAAAGTGCGCTTGATTCGTCGGAAGACTCTCCAGCAGCAACAATGGGGCGTTGTTTGCAATGAGTTATCGATCGCTTCACTAACCTATATGTGTTAAACACATACACGAGTGAACGAGCTCACCGCGTACCTACAGGTATATTATTATAGTTTCCGAACTTTGGGGATTCAACGCTGTCGTCGTCAATTGTAGGAGAGAAGTACGGCTGATGATGAGGTGAAGAGGTGAGAAAAGAAAAATGATGTAAATTATTGTTCGTAGAATTTCAGTACTCTAAATGAATCCAATGAACTGAATTCAAGTGACAAATTCTCGACCAGTCATCACAAAAGCGAGAATAATTTTGATCCGGGAGACAAGAAATTTATTTTCTTTCTTCTCTTTTCCTATTCACGAATGTGCAAAAAAAAAAAAGAAAACGATATAAAAAAAAATGAGAAGAATTGAAGAAAAAGAAAAACGACAAACACTCCAATCGTTTTTTAACACCACTAGTGCGCCAAGATGAAATAAATCGACAAAGAGTTTCGCTCACTTCTATTCCGTCGTCGGTATTAAAACAAATACTCGTCTGTTAATAATAGACACTTTTAGATACATATATATATGGCTGTGCGTGTATCTGTTAACGAACTTCCGTGAACTTATACACGTACATGCGCATTTATATATCTGTTTGAAGGTGAAGGAAACGGAAAGTCGTGAAAGATAAGTAAATATATAGAAGTGTAGTATAAAGCGCAGCTGTTGGAGCAACGAGAAGAAACCATGTTACGATAGTGTATACTGCACATCATAATAATAAACGTAGGAATATTGTCAGAGATATTTCATTTAATGAGACGACAATTGTATGGTTTCAATGGAAACAACAGTTTTCTATATACCCTACCAGAAGTTTATAATTCAGCGCCTTCAATTATTCATAAATATAATGTAACATATTTCCTGAATCATAATTCAACACACAATTAATAATTCACTCTCAATGACGAATCGAATGGTCATTTGTACACAAATAAACTATATTGAAATCATAACACCATTTTTGTACAGAAAAAACCACCCCGAGGACTTCGATTCCGCTTTTCTTCATCATCTCATCATCAGTCTATAACAACATATCTAATTGACAAAAATAAAAAAACCACAAGTCCATAACATTTGAAAAACAGATAAAAAGAGGCAATAATTTGGAACGATAAAGACAAAAAATGCGCGAGCTCTTATCACCGAAAAAATTGCGTTCATCTGGGAATTAATTGTGGAATCGCGTGAGTGCACCTGTCCGTGGCGGACTGTAGTGGCACACACGAGCTTTCAGACTTCACCTGTGGCGGCACGCGTCACAACGACATAGGAATATAAATACACAGAGAGCCCAGTACGGGGTAAATGTATGTAGCCTGATTTTTCTCTCTTTTTTTTTCCACCACTTCACCGACAGCCCTCTGTATAAGCGCCTAGACCCTCTTGCAATGCCCCTGCATTACACATGAATATATATCGCTGTATATATCAACACTCACGCTCGAGCCCTTCGACGTGCCGACGTCCTGCAAGCAGACTCTCTTTCTCTCTTTTTCTACCTTTACCTCTATATGCAACTTTCCTCCTGTGTAAGTAAATGTACATTCACCCCACACCTATATAAATCTCCATCTATGAATGTCTGTATGTAAACATATATATATTTGGTTGAGGGGAAGTGCAGGAGATTCCAACGATGCAACGCGAATGAAGCACCAGCTCGCCCTCGGCCATATGTTGAGGGTGCGAAGAGATGGACTTGGCAAACATTTGCGATAAACCAAACGGAGGGAAGACCTGACACACGATGATTTCGCAGGCGAAGTGTATGTGCACAAGTGTTTAGAGGTATGCAATGAGTAATGTAAATTGATGCAACGCAAACACAGTTGGTAGATTATTTCCAATTTCGCGATAACAAAAATTTAGCGGACTAGCAATTTATTTTTCATTATAATAGCTTCAACGCAAATGCCTCAAAATTGACAAAACCTTCAAGTATCAACCGAAAATTAATAATCGTTCTTTCTCTGAAACTTATTGTTCTTAAATTGTTGATCGTTTCTATATCTTATCACTCCTACCTACAGTTACGGTTTGAATTTCCCTAAAGAAATAAATACTTCATGGAGAATTGATTATCCGTAAAGATAGTGAGAATCGTAAATAACTGAGAATCAACTCCAATGTGTTCAGTTCAGGTGCTGTTTTTATCGTTTGACTTGTTAAAGTTTGTTAAAATCACGTTTAGCTTCATGTTATACCTTTTCTTTTATTACTCCTCTATAAACTTACGATCATAAAAAATAAATAGATCTGACACAAATTCTACTCTCCAGTTTACAGCAATTCGAATGTTTTCTTCATCACTACAGAACCAAAATAAAGGGAGAGAACCATCAAATTGTAGATTCCTACTCGTAAATCCTTATGGAGATGGTGTGTCGATTATTAAATGTCATACCATCAAGTGTTGTATCCCCCAGCAAAATATGTATGCATGTCGTTAGGGTTGTGAGATACGTAAAATGAGAGGGAGTGTATAGCGGAAAAAAGGCTGTGCCGAGAGGGGCCGAAGTATTGTTTGACGATTAAAAAGCGACTTGAGGCGCGAAAATTTAGAGAAAATTCAAGAACCCTTTCTATCGGGGGTTTTATTCGCTCGTCGCAACTTGGATTCGAGCTACAATGAACCTGAGCTCTTTTTATAATCCTTCACTTTCTACATATATTTCTTCAAACGTTGAAAGAGAAAAAAAAAGAACGAGAAGAATAAAGAGTAAAAAAGAGATGAAAAAAAGAAGGCCAAGTCGTGGAACAGACAATGTGCATCGACTATACATATCCAACCACCCGACGAATAGATTGCGCAATTTTCACACTCTGTCTATACTGACAAAAGGCACAGGTGTCTCATAGTCGATCGCGACAATTTAAAGTAGAAAGAGAGATGATAAATTAATGGGAAAAAATGAAGGAGAGAAAATTCCGAGATAAAAATGGAACAAGTGAATAGAAAGATAAAGTCGAATAATTACTCGAGAGAAAAGAGAATTGTTCTCGCGATAAAAGCGCCACTGGCTGTTGCATCTTCAGCACACTGACTAATATTTATTGCCAATCCAAAAGTCTCCAACTCCCCCTGATCGCGCTCGAGCGTTCCTTGCACTCGACTACATATTTAAAGATACACACCAAAAAAGATAAGATAAAGCCAGTGAGTGTGGTACAATAGATAGTAATGTAAACTTGATTGTTCTCAACTGATTAAACGAAAGCGGGTACAGATATCCATCACTTAGGTCATAAATTGAAAAAAAAAACTCATAATCATAACCAAAATAAATAAAAAATAATACGGTGAGATGACTCCACATATTTTCTCACGATACAACATCTCAATTTGACCGCGGTCGATGAAGAAAAAAAATTAATTCCGATATGTTTTCTAAACTTACAGGATCTATTAACATAAACGGACCCGTATACGAAGATTGCTACACGAGCGCGTGTTCATCAGTTGAAGAAATACTTCGAGATATAAAACGGGAATTTGAGCGCAACCTCACGAAAATTAAACGCGACTGCCATTCTCTTTCTCTTTTTCTATCTTCCTTTTCCGACCATATTACTCTGTTTGCTGTATCGTTTTATTTCCCTGTTGGCTGTTCTCTCTACCTACATCTCTTATTACTTTCTCTCTCCTGTATTTCTCTCCATTTGTCCCACTATGAAACGCAGGCATATACGAGGTCTGGTGGTGTGCGCGCGTGGCAACCACTTTAGAGCTTATTTTTATCGAATGTTGTTTTTTTTTGTGTCTGGATGGCAAATACACCGAGCGCGGAAAAGGGGTGTGTTCCCCATTGCGCAAATGCGCTCACCCACGCGGACAAGAGTCCACGCGTGCACTCGTGGTCAGGCACACGTCTGTCATACACTCATTTACGTTCCGTTCACTGTCGCTCTTGGCAGCTATCCTATATGGGACATAGAAACCTTTCTGGTATATATGTGCATGTACTTTGCTTGTCTCATGTTGTCTTTCGTTTCCGAGGATATGACTACTCCCTTTTACACGTTCAGCCGAAGAGACTAAACTTCATTCTATTAATAGAAACACCGGCGGCTACTATTTTAACGGAACACGGCAGTCAATCGCTCACAACGTTTTACAACACGTTTAGCGCATGTTCATATAGATGCTGGAAGACTGAGTCAAATATATACATTAAATAAAAGCTATACTATGCTTTCGTTCGTGCGTTAATCATTATATCAATGAAAAATTCATTCCAGCTGTGATGAATTCGAATATCGCAGTGAGGCGGAAAAATAAAGAAGAGAAAACTTCATTTAAACACAGTGTAATCGACAGGAATATCTACAATAGATATGGATATACTTTTAACTTCCTTCCCTCCTCATTAATCGAAATGGTTCTCCTTCATTTATTCGATTTTTTTCCCCTCAACAATGGAATTCCTCTCCCGAGCGCTTTTTCAGTAAATTGAAAAAAAGTTTTTCATGGTCATCTAACTTTTTAATTAGAAACATGACAAAGTGACTGAACACACATTGCAGCTCTTTACACAAAAGTATAATTGTGTTAGTTGTGAATATATAAACGCATACGCTTGAACCGAAATTTTACTAATGTGTATACACAGTCACTTTGAAGAGAAAAAAAAATAAAATCAAAAAATGAAGCGACACTCTTGACACACGTGCTTGACCCCATCATCATCCTATTGCGTCATATATTCAAATAAACACATAAGTTCCACAGTCAAAATACTGCTGGAGCTCAAATATTGTCGACGAAAGAAAGAGAAGACGAAAAATTCATCTACAATTCCTGTTTACCAGACAGCATTGAAAATAATTTTTACCAATGACTTGTCGCGTAACCGCCGTTCGAAGTAACACTCATAAGTACAAACATAAGTTAACAATGCGTACGTGTTGAATATTGAACCTGACAGATAGCTGGCCACGAAAACCGATACTGTATCCCTACATACGAATGTCGCGCACTCTTTAACACAACGTGTAATCGTGATAATTCGATAGAAAATGCAAATCCATGACAACATTACAGACACGAAAGTCACGACTTGTTTCATATGGCAAAAGAGAAAGAGTCCGAGTGAGATCGGAAAATAAAGGCTGGCGTGAGAAAGGTACAAACATGTCACGTTAATTAGTTGGCTTCGATTATTCGATACGATTGCTATTTTAATTGATCAAATATTCCAGATTGTATTCTTATTCAACACGACTTTGTCACTCTCCGCTTTCTATTTCGATACATGAGAAATGGAAAAAAATATCTATTCCTACTCTATACTTTATTGATTCATCAGCATTGAGAAATGACATATGAAACATTGTTTATCTGAATAATTCTATACACTCATGCAAACTATCATCTGTATGTACTTGCAGACCTTGAAAACCATTAAAAATTTATAATCATACCGACGAACAATGTAATTATTAATTTAATTACTATTTGAAATTACTACAATACTTCAATATTGACAGCGATGATAAAAGATATATGCGACGACATATACGATTGTGTCACGTGAGTGCCACTGTCAATGTGACAGACACAAGCGTCGAGTGGCTGAGAGGCGTTTGCAATTCGAACAAAGCATTTCGTTTACTAACACAATTCATTGTTCTCTGTGCACCTTCACTCACCGAAGAATAAATGGATGTAGATAGATTCAACGTTAACAAAACACAGAAACATGTGTCCATAATTCACCATCAGTAACTACACTAATTGTTGTCTCTCATTCTATTGTTTATTGATGGTGTTAATTGTTACATCGTTTGTCTCGGGAACATGAATTTCATACGACGTGAAAACAACTGATAAAAAAGTAAAAAAGAGGGAAGCTTCAAAACGCTCGCAAAAAAAAACCGATAGGATGAGATTCAACCCACAGTGCAATTCACATCCATTTGATTCGAGATAAATCAAACACAAACGACCCTTTATCAAACGGAACGGTAATAACTAGGATTTTACGAACAATATGAATCAACGACAAAAGAATTATGAGCAATAAGATTCAAAATTGATGTCAATCTTATACGTTGGAATGATGGCGATGATCGCGAATTCACATTTAGAATTGCAAAATTGAAAGTTTCGCCATCGATCCCATTTATTCAGACTTATTTCGGGTAAGAAATGTTTCTTTCAGATATAATTTAAATTTTCTGAAGTAAAAATCCAAGCACTAGAAATAAAAGACGAAAAGACAGAAGGTTTCATTGCACCCAAATAAATTTTTTTATATACAATCGTTATATATCAACTGTGCTTTAGTATTTTCATATGCAGTTAATTCGTTCCAATTCATTAGCCTTCTTTTTCCCACAGCTTAATTTTTTCATCCAAATACCGTATGCAAAAAATCCCGTCCTTTTCATAATTGTGAATGCACAATTCTTGGTATCGCCTTCCACAAAAAGACGCAATTGGATTCGCAATGTAAATACTAACAGTTCAAGCTGGAAAGAGTGTTATATAAAACGAAAAAAAAAACTGAACTACCGAATAGTTTCACGCTGAAATATTCGTTTCCATCAGTATCAAAACATGTATTTAGAGCGAGCCAGATTAGAATCTCACTCTCTCAGTTCTTTTCATCATGTGAAGAGAAGTCAATAAACAAAAGAATAAACACTGACCGAAGGGCTGTTTACATCTTTTGCTCCAAGCAACTCAATCGTACGCAAACGAACCGGTCGATGCAATACATTGAAAAGAAAAAAAGGGGAAGAAACAAAACACAAGCGAAAGCAAAATAGATAAAGGAAAAGAGATAAAAGATAAAACGTTTAGCTTACCGCGTTGAATGTGCCTATTCCTAGAATTGTCCCGATATCTTTATCAAATATTCGGCTTGGCGAGTCGCGCTCTCCTCACTTGTCACTTGCACCGAAAAAAAAAAGAAAAAAAATGACCGTCCCATGCACTTGGTAATTGTTTCAATTATTCACTTGGTCCATAACACGATATTTAACGGAACAAAAACCAAAAATGATAATGAATTACACGCACATATATGGCACCGGTAATATTAGTGAAGTGGCGTGAAATGCAGCACTGAAGAATGAAATATACGTCAAGAGGGCCTCGAGCCGCCATACACTACTGACTAGACATGTCTCGCTTCTTCAAGTTGCGCGCATGCCTCTGCATCGAACGCGCGCGCGCCCGCGCTCTCCCCGCCGACACGAATCAACTCACCGCAGACTTCTATTTCAGCGCCATCTGACGAGTGATGAATGGAGCTCAGTGTTGCCAACGTCTACACCCAACATACGATTAAATGAATCAGGATGATAGAGTAGGAAAATATTGTGACTAAAAAATCTCATGTTGATATGAAATCATTGTGAGAATATTTGTATGAGAGTAGTATGCAATCGGTAATATGCTGCATGATGCATTCAAATTTTCTTCTTTATCAATATTGTTGCTGAGCACTAGAAAAAAGGATTCTGATATTCAAACTTGTTTTATTGGATAAAGAGCGATGGCGATTTTTTTTATGCTTTTCTTTCATTGATTAAGTATTCTCCCACTTGGCAAATTTTTGTTCGAACTATCTAAAGACGATATTTGCATCCCCATGAATGCTGCAGATAAATTACCAATTTCTGCGTTGTCATAGACAATTATATCATGACTTTTCCAACTACTGTATGGAATTTCTGCCAACAAATTGAAGCCCAAACTCCTGGCTAGCTCTCGATCGATGTTAGATGTGAATATTGCACCTATCACCTGGATTTCCAATGATATCGCCAACTGGAAACATGCTTCAAGCAGTGCAGCCCTCAAACCTTTCGATTCATAACTCGGATGAACGCAGAGAATATAAATGCAAAAGTACGTTTCACTATTCAATTTTGTATGGGCGTCCGCTTGCTTTATCAATATGTTTTTCAAAAACATTATTCTGTCTAACACGTCACCATTGAATATCTTGAAGAGAAAATATTTGTTATTTCATATTAGTATGTACTTCAAATCATTCTTCACCCATCGGCGAAGCCATGTGTATTACTTATTCAATCAACAAACTTGAATTCGTGAATATGTACTGCTCTTATCCAAATTACTATTTATTCGCGCGATAGCTGCACCAACAACGCGACCACTTTTTGAACTGACCGCAACCAGGCTCGTAGTATCTTTCATCCAAAATCGAATCAAATCCAGATAACTTTGGGTAGAAATAGAATCTTCGAGGAGACTGAGTGATCGACACACTGGATCTGTTGGAAAGAAATGGCGCTGTGAATTTAAAAGTGAATAAAATACGGTTCGCTATCTTCTCTATAAATTACCGATATTGGAGTCAGTGTAAAATATCAGAGTTGATGTACCTTTATCAAACGCAATACGTCATCGTAGTGACGTTCTTTTAGATCCAATATTTGACATGAGGGAGGTGAACGCCAGTGAAGAGAAGCATTGATATTCTCTACCATTTTCTTCATCATACCATTTGCACTTTGATTGCGCGCAACAGACCGTGCTTCATCCATAATCAAAACCTGTCAATTACAATGCAATTTGTTGCACCGAAAAGTCAACTACCGAACTCAGATGTCAAACATTTGCCTATCGAATTGTCCATTCGTTGCATACAACTGAATTCATTCATATCAGAAGTAAAGTAGGCGCGATTTTTTCGTGCGCAATTTGATGTGCTAATTCAACATCATGCATTCTCCAGTTATTTCATCCTCTCTATCCAATGATACTTCTAATGATACGACTTTCACTTTCGTGACAATTGCTGAAATTATATTTATATGATGATAAAAAAAAACAGAATAATCATGGACAAAGCTATATGTTTTCAATTTTTTATCCGTAATCATTTAGATTAGTTTGTGACACTGGAAAAGCATACTGCGCCAGCTAAGTGAAAGTCTGCACATCTATTGAATGCATACTCGTGTCTCGAGGCATATCCCACATACATATAGGTGATATATAATGAAATACAATCATCGATGTGGTACATGTATAATTATCTATACACATTTGATTTTTCCTTTTCTTTCGATACAAAGTGATAGTTGAATATCAAGTTTAAAACTCATCTCGAATTGGGGGGAATGATTGCGCTGATGTAACTACTTCAGCCCTATGAGGGATGCTCTCCCAAAAATCCATCCGATCCTTCAACAGGTACTTTGACATACTAATGTCGTTTGGTTTTCCAATATGAAGATATTCTAGTGCATCAGTTCTAACGGGCTTCCACTTGATAGGCAGTTTTCGATCAATCGAAGGCGTTGGATTACTACATTCATTGAAAAAAATGAAATTGATGAATCAAGTATATATATATATGTGTGTGAAAATTTTAATTGAAATATCTTTTATTGTTACCCAGTTTTCGCGAAATTGTACCACAGTTGAGTAATAATATCGATCATTTGGTTATCCTCTCTGCTGAGTGCCGTGTCTTTGAATAATTGTTCCCCAACGGGAAACAGATATTGAAGTTCATCAGCATGAGAAACACCATAATCCCTTTTCGCATCTCCAAATATTCTAGAGAATGAAGCTCCGCCTTTGTACGCAAAATAATAATAGAAGACAGGACTGGAAAATACATTGAGGTGGTCTTTAACCGCCAAGTCAGCACCAGCATTGAACCACGCGTCTGAATACATCTATGTCAAATAATTCAACTTGAAATTCCGCAATTCAAACCATGGATTGAATAGATTAAATGATCATGATAAAGTTTCTACTAACATCAATTAATTCAAACTTTGTTGTTTCATCAAATGATCTATCGCCTACGTAGAAATTGCGAATTTTCTTCGATACGTCTTGTAATGATTTCTTGGGACATGTGTTTTCGAACATAAGTGTCATTGGGGCAAGCTCCAAGAAATGATCGTTCAGTTCTTTGATGTATTCTCCATTTTTGAGCCCGTACAGACCTGAATAATTATTGAAGCAGGGTTTTAGAGCCGATTTATTCTCAAAATACATTATCATAATTTACCTGCAACTTTGATTGCACCCTCATGAGAATTGAACCCTGTCATCCATGGAATATCTGCCATGTCTCCAGTTTTTATAGACTGCGCAGGTTCTTTATTCAGGAATGCACCTGGATGATTTGGTTCGATAACCGGTCTGAATGGAATCATAGGATCGTAATCGAAAACCTACAAAGCATTTTTTTTTCATAGATGCGTGCTTGAAAAACAATTAATCGATTCAACGATATCCTGTTTTAATTCAATGACGTCAACTGTTTTTTTTTTTCATTGTTTTGTTTTGAGTATGGTAATTTCACTTAATTAGCCTGATTGAACAGCACCCAATCCATATGATTGAGTGTAGATCTGTTACACGCCCCTATTTACGAGTATATTTCGCTAATGAGACAACTGCTACATTCAATACGAAAGATAAAATTGTGATGTAATGACGGTAAATACCAGGTGTCAACAGCACTGATTTCAACAAAATATAAATATCGATATTCCGGAAGGTATATATGAAAGAAAATAAATTTACTAATACACAGGGCAGATTGAATAGTATGATAGATAAACACGCCACTTAGCTCAAACTGTAATTGACATTCAGTGGAATGAAGTTTCTGTTCGTATTGGAATTTGTACATACTTGATTGTAATATACATAGATGCTATTTTTTTCAATAAATTAAGAGAAAAAACGCCTCATTAAATAAATAATTCTGTTCTCACAGGAAATGTCAAATTGCTCAATATAACGACTTTAGTTAATCGCGCCATCTATCAAACAAACTTCAATTACTGAGCAGAGTACTTAAATGTATGTCAATACCATAAGAATTATTACGCAATAATCTATCGAATATTTTCTCATGGCAACTTATCTCAATTCCAGCATAAAATAGTATTGCAAATTATGTATGGAATTTAAATACTTGACTCCATACGTTTACTCCATTTGGAATAACCGACGTGTTTCTTACTTCCCCCAACAAAATTTTGTCTCCATTTATATTGTGTGACGAAATGTACCACAATATTGGTAGAGATTAATAAAAAATTCTAGTGCAGTCTAATATATGTGCAAATTATATGAATATTTATCAAATTATTAGAAGGCCGAACGAAATACCTGGAATCGTCGATCTGTTGCAACGATATCTGCAGCATTTTGTTTCCGTAAACAACTCACAAGCTCTGCGGTGTTTGTAGTAGGACAACTTAAAAATTCACCGAGACGTTTTGCTTGTTTTTGTGCTAATCCTGGTCTCGTCAATACCCAAGGACAAAGAGCAGTTCCACTTTGTGAAATTCCACGATGAATTAATCCTGTGGAAAACAAATTGATAATTATTCATATGCTACACAGTAATATGTATATAAAGAATGAGAGATTATAATATTTCTGTATATTTCTGAGTCAAGGGTACAATACGTGACTCAGGATATAATTTTCATTTATCATTATCTGTATGATTGAATGGAGGAAATATCCCACATTATTGCGAGAATACAAAACAGTTCACGCGAATCAGGTGTGATGCAATCATGCGATTTTACATAATCTTAACCGGTCAAACACGTGCCGCCATATAACATTCATATCTTGATAATTCCTTATTCGTAAATAAACAAGTTAATACCTCATTACCAATAGTATATATATATATATACAGTTAATCCAAATCTTTGCATTACTTGAACTAAAATGAATATTCGTCAATCCTCCTTGAGTACAATTATGGATGAGATTAATTGTCGATAAATAATCATGTGTTTTTCCACATCCATCATTCCACAGTATGATGTAGTGTATTAATGAAAAGTTTCAACGACTTTACATTGCAAATCAGTATGTAAATTGAATATTTAACTTCGTCATTTTCTTCACAAAAATAAACAGATTGATATTTACCTCTAGATAAGGGGCTAATCATGTGATAATGAACACTGGCACCACCAGCACTCTCGCCGAATACTGTCACTCTATTGGGATCACCGCCGAAAGCTCTTATATTCTCATTTACCCAACGAATAGATTGCGCTTGATCTTTCATGCCCTGATTGCCAGGAGATACCATATCCTCGGTACTAAGAAAACCTAGAGCTCCAAGTCTAAGAGAGAATTATTTCTTTTGCTTATTGTTTTTTCGACAATCCCTTTTTATGAATATTCTCTCAACGAAGTGAATCATTTCGTTGCAACGAATATGAATTGTGTATGAATTACCTGAAATTTACTGTCACGAGAATAACATCATGATCAAGAAGAAATTTGGGATTGTAGAATTGTGAATGACCAGCACCAGTTACCCATCCACCACCATGAAACCAAATCATCACTGGATAATTTGTCTTAATATGTTTGTTCTCCATTGTGGGTATTGATGGTGCATAAACATTCAAATAGAGACAATCTTCAATTCCAGCAATATTATCATCATGAGTATAAATATTTCTTTGAATACAAATTTCTGCATCTTCTTTCGCAGAACGGACGCCACTCCAGGCTTCCATTGGTTGCGGTGGCTATGAATCAAGAAAAACATCACATCACGTTCATCAATGTCATCATTTTTTATACATTCACAAGTGATAAATATAGAACTCGCAACACTGACACGGCAAATGTAAAATGATGTGAGAAAATTCTATAGCATATTCTGAGAGAGCGCGAAGAGAATTAGACTGAGATGCAAATGACAACTAAAATCCATTGATAAACATCTACAGCTCACAAATGCAGGAAGATTATTATCGTAATACATATGCAATATTTTTATCGCTCCTACGTCTCAACCAATGAATATACAATTGCATTACTACATTTGACATTCTCCACTGATCTAAAATTCAAATGTATTCGTACTTTCATGTCATGACAATTCATCTCACCTCAAATCTCAGATCGCCAACAGGTGGGAGTGCATACGGAATCCCTCTGAACGATATTATATCTCTTCCCCGACGAGTTTTCATAATTGCACCTTCTAATGTTCCATTTTGGATTTTCACAATTGGCGATGCAATAATGAGAGAACTATAAAGCCAAAATGGCATGGAAAGCCCGAATATGATTAGTTGGGCACTCATGGTAGAGCGAATGGATATTAGAACGCAGTGAGTATCGAATCGCTACAAGGAGGCTATGAATTATAGCAAGTAAATGAGGAAAATGACCCTCTCTTGGCGGAGGTAAAATCACGACTGTTCTGTGTGTAGGCGAGTATAGCCAGCGAATGCACGTTGTATCTGAGACCAACATTTATTGAGTCACTGATGCTGGACTTTTTTTTCATATAGATTTACATATAGAAAGAGTTTCTAGTTCGTGCAGTTATCCAAATGCCGGAGATAAACACATGAATTAATCATTACGATTTCAATGAGGTTTTTTTCCCGCGATATTCAACAAGATCGATAAATACCTATTTTTATTCTCATTAACTAATATTTGGTCGCGGTGTTGTGCTGTAAGGAAAGAGCTCACATCGAAACGTTTTTTTTCGCTTCATCGTATACGCTATAATACCTGTCAGCAATGTACGATCTATGTGGTATGCAATTTACCACATCTTTATGACAGCGTGACATACATGTTTCTTTTGATACTTGAATGATGATTGGATGTGGCGAGCCACGAGATGGCTGAATAACAATCTTCAAAGACCATTTCTACTTTGATATATGTAGGTTATTGAGAAGTCAGTCCATTAGAAAAAATACTTTCCTTTTCAGCTCCATCATCTTTCAAGTTTCTCTATTTATTTCTTCATTTGAACTATACTATATACCATACTAGATTATTTTTTTCCTATCGTATTCCTGACAAATTTACAGGGGAAATTTGAATTCCAAATTGAAAAATGCTTTCTTCAAGTTTGATAAAATTATTCATGGCCATAATAATATGCGACTTGATCGTCCTACTACGAATATGCATCAGTGTACAGTAGGATTTTTGGATCAATCACTCCAATAATTTAATAAACTCCACTAACAGTCTCAGGAACTCAGGGATTCTTTTTTCTTTTCGAAGGACTAACCGCACAATTTGGGACAGTGGTGGCAACTCATCAATTGCGGTCTTCGGGAATTGTCTTGAACGCACGCTATCATTTACAATCCGCTTATCCCATCAATTATATGTATAGAGAGAACATAATTGTATAGAAAACTAATCATTAAAGACATACATGTGAAAAAAAGCAGACATGTTTTTACTTGAATATTCATATTTGTAGCACCGCGGGTTATGAATATAAATTTCATCACAAAAACAGCCGCCGCTGGCAGTACAGAATGAATGTACAGCTGCCTGTTCTGCCGACACACTGTCGGTGGAAACTCTGAAGTGTAGATGCGAGTTCCATCAGTGATTGGAAGTATGTTGAAGTGATACCTAGATGTCATGGCAAACCAACCTGATAGAATATAGGAAGAATTTTCCGGGAAGTTTTTCCAGGGACTCTCATTCTCTGTTGATCCAGTCAGCATCGTCATCGCCTGCAGAATGGAGGGTGAGCTCTGCAAACCCCAAAGGAATAGGGGTCGCTTTGCCAGTCGTCCGATGGGGTGACCACCCCTCACGTGCGTGAACCATGACGCCGTTTGAGATCAGCGCGCCATTTTGTAATACACAAAAACCACAGTAGATTCCTAAAATATAATCAACCACAATCAATCAACTATATGTCCAGATAATAACTGCGATAATTGATCACCATATATAACCCAGACCTTTTCATTTCTTATGTTGACATTAGAATTGTAAAATAGATTAAATAATTTTTCCGAATTAATTCATATGAGATGAAGTAAAATTTGAATGTTTATTCTCTTGAAAAGATAACGGTTCGAACGCGCATTTGTCTATGTTTATGTATGAAACGCAAGAATGTGCGATAATGTATTCGATTAAATGTTAAATATCATCTTTGAATATTTATCAGTATATGTAAACGTGACTTTATATTATCATGAACGTAGTTACTATTCAACTAAACCGATAATTTCACTTAACTTCTGTCATTTTCAACCTCAAACTTGCTATCTATTAACAAAACGCAGATAATACGTTGCATAGGTAGGACAATTTTTGTGATGATGTTTATCATTATTATTTCAACATGAGACATTCTTTATAAAAATAATACTTGTATTCAAAATATATTTTTCCTCCTCAATATACAGCCGAAATTATTTGTAAATAAAGCGCGGAAATAATGATGCTATTTTCAAGAATGAACTTGTCGATATTCTCAGGTTTTCAATTACACGTGGACGAGGTCATCAATATCCGATCTGCTTCATTTCCAATTATTTAGAATACCAAACCCGAATATCTATGTTGGGTGTTGATAGATTATGGCAAATTCCAACGATAATTATGCATTCATTGAAGGCTCAATTATCAGACCCATTAGTTTGATGACGTCAGCCGTAAAGCATGGAATTTACTGTTGTTCATAATCAGTGAAATGTTTCATTCGAAAATATATTAATATGTTCATCTATAAATATTCTTGTCAAATAAAGTATCTCTCTTGTAACATTAGAACGAAGTGACACATAACAAATGACTCGTGGCGACGCCAATGTGATCCAACACTTTTGATCCAAATTCACTGACTCACCGCCATTTTGTATATAACTTCGTTTAATATTTCCCAATACTGAATCATGCAATCATTTTTTCGACATCACTAGAGCAATAATTTTATTACTATATAGTATATGAACTTATTCCCAGATAAGTGGATATGCTACATAGTGCTGTGAAGCGATCTATTCAATGTACAATCAGTAGCGCATCGATCCCTGGAGCGATAACAGTAATGTGTTCCATTTGCAGGAAACAAGAAAACCGAATATGTACGTGAGCATCACTATTACGTTTTTTTTTGGTGATGAATCTATTTTTATAGTTTCTAAATATTCTAAACAATGGTTTGAAACGTAGAGTTGAAATGAAAAGTGATATGAAATTCATGTTGTAATAAAACATTTAACGGCTGAGAAATTTCTGGAAATTTTTTTTATCTATCAACGAACGAGGAAAAGGGTCCGCTCACGCACTTTTATCGGTTGCTACAGGCAACGCCGCCTCGAGTACCATATCGTCCGAGGGTGACGTATTGTGTGTTCATGGCCGTCGGAAAAACCACAGTCGTATTCCAGTCTCTTATTACCATGAAGAAGATAAAAGAAAAATTAGTAATCAAAAATGTAGTATTCCCTATGGTTTTTTTTTTTGTTTTCTTTCAGGCGTTAATAAAATCAGATGTACACTTCCTAGATAGAATAGTTTTGCTAGAAGCGTACTAAGTGACCCGGGAAAATCATAGGGGAAAGAATAGTTTGAATGGCAATTTATAATTTTAATGGCTGACAAAAAGAAATAGACAATAGATCGTGGTAGTAGATGGTAATCTATGATAATGAAATGAAATATGAGCAGAGAGCAATGGGGAGACAGAGAAAAAAAGGCGAGGACTTTTCTTTGGGTCGACTTCCATGGCATTCGAGGGGTTCATCGACCATCCATAGCAGCCCGCGAAAATTCTATGGGGTCGCTAGGACAACCCCATTGGACAAAAATGGGGGGGTGCGCCCCAGCGCCATGAAAACCTAACGGTATTTCAAACTTTCCCAACGTTGAACACAATCCCAACTCCACCATTTATATGCGACCATCATTCGCAAATGCCATTATATTATTTCGACCTTTTTTTTTCGTCACATCAAATATAATTCTGTTTTAATTAAAGGCAAACTCCGGGACGATGACATGAAAAATTGGATTTTTTTTGTAGAACTCGCATCCCAGAAATGCTCACGAATCGACAGATAAGTGAAGACGCTGAGCGTTTTTCTATGCAATTTTTAAACTACAGGAACGTCAATTCCGTTTAACAAAGCTGATCCGTAAAATTTCCGACATAATGACAATATCTCGTACACAACTATGAATTCAACAAAGACTAAAGAAATTTCTTCATATGAATTTTGATATATTAATCATACGAATATGTAGCAATGGTTCTCATATCTTCGATTTCTCTCAAACATTTCGAATATCATATCGAAATTCTCTATGAAAAAGGAAATTATGAGATAATAACATATATAAATAATTCCTCGTGTATATATAAAGATTCTTCGATTAAAACTGTTGACCCAAATTCAAAAGGGGTAACGACCTCGAAAAAAAAAGGTAAACCACAAGAGTAAACCCCTTCTGAATGCTATTTGTTCGGCAAACCATTTCACTTCTTCTTCTTCTTCTTCTTCTTCTTCTTCTTCTGCTTATTCTGTTTGTTCTGCTTTTTCTTCTTCTTCATCTTCTTCATACTTATTTCCTCTATACTTATTTTTTCTCTTTATTTTTTCATCCGCTTGGATTATATAGCGAATGGTCGGTTTACTCTTTGAATTTTGTTCGGTGAAAACTGGGTCGTCTTACCTGCGCCGCAGTAAATAGATTCAGAGGAGGATGGTATAAATATATATATATATATATATATATATATATATGTGTATATATATATAATCGGGCGTGTTACACGTGTGTGTTATTATGTTCATAGGTCTCGAATGGATGTGACGAGGGTTGCGGCGAAAATTACACTCGCATTCACCTATATAAATTTCTCATGTGTTCCAGTTCACGAATATATATACACACACATGCTCACGCCTTTCTCTTGGCACACACAGGCCAATCTGGGTGCACAACATTTAGATAGAAATATGTGAGTAGTGCGTATACACCATACATATATATATGCGCACGAGGATTCGAATAGATCTGCACACACTCAGTGCTTCTCAATTAATTTTTGGGATTCATTGATTTCTCAACAAGTGATATAACAAATGTCAAAAGTAACGAGTCAAGAATACGGAATAAAACTCCATGAAAGATAGATACTCATAATTTTTCATATTTGACATATTAATGGCAGTAAAAGATGGTGTTAATAATGAAAGATATAGGAAAAAGTTGAGAAGCTCTACGGGCGTGCATAGGATGAACATATGTGTGTGTGTATATGTTTCTATATACCGCTACGATATATACAGACAATGTGTACATGTGATGGACGAGAGTAGAAGAGTGCGAGTGAGAGCTGAAACGGAGGAAAAAGTAGGAGAAGAGAGATCTCTGCGTCTCTCGTTAGTCATTCAAGTCCATACTCTACCCTTCTTCTCTCTCAACGTCACTATATATATATAAATATGTATGTGCGCCGCCCCTAGAAAATATTTTTCGTTTCTGCTGGCAACAGCTTCCGGGACAATACGATGAACTTGTCATTTCAAGGCCACTGGATATTATTTTATTTTGGAATTACTTCCAATCGTTACTATAATCATCTCTTTACCTTCATCAATTTATCATCCTTGCAAGAATATATATAAAATGTAAGCAAGAAATTTTTAGTTTAATCTTCGAACGCAATAATTATATTGATTTGATAGTGTATTACGTTGTATGGCTCTGTATGATAGAATAACATTAGAGAATCGTAGAATTGACGGAATAGTTAACTGAAATGTTGAGAGAAAAAGGTGTCAACCTTTTTAAAAATATTCATTAGGTGCAACATTCGATGTCTATATGATTCCTTCCACTAGAATCGGTGTGGACTGTTTTCGACCAAAAATTTCACTGATATTTTCCACGATACCATCAGTCGTGTATACATTTCTTAAGATTAATTTTAGTAGTAATAATTAACTGAAAATTTATGGAAGATTATAATACGATGAATAAGGATTTAATCTCAATTTTCTTATTCACGTGAAAGTTGTCAAAAGAAAGGAAAAAACAATATGTGTCAAGCGAAGACTTCCGGCATTCGTATTATGTTGGAAGAAATCCAGGCGCATTTACGAAGGCAGTGAGACCAAGGGTAGATATATATATGCATACATATGTATTTATATATATCATTCACCCACCCTGAACTGCCTGTTGGGTTCGTCCGCTCAACGACCTCGCTTCTAGGAATTCAATGGCGTAGGATCTATTTTCTAGGCAATTTGTGGAACGTATGATATGAGTAAACCACCATATACTTGCATAAAATTAACTCTATACATCCAACAATTAATTATTAACACAAAAGAAGCATAAATACTCAATGAATATTGTAATTCAATATAAATAGAATTTCTGTCCAATCCAGTGCGCATATTTTCTATTCACCTATAGAACTATTCACATCACGCGGCAATATCACTGCATTCATTATTCTACCGGAAACGAGCAGAAAAAATAAATGAACAAATGTCCACATCGCTGACAGACGTAAATAAGAAAAATAATTCAACATTTTTCTCCTTTCTGCAATTCTTTTTCTTTTTACTATTGATATCGCAAGTTCGCAGGAAATGTATCCATATATATCCGCACAGCTCAAGCTACAGAAAACGTTCGTGTCATATTCCCCAATGTTCGTGTGTGCGCGTTCGAAGATCACGGGGGTGAAAAAATGAGGGGGATGATTATACACATATACGAAAGAGAGAATGTGAGTGTAAACAAAGAATGCCCGCGTGTATGAGAGAGTATATGTATATAGTGATAAGAAAAATGAAGAGTGAGAAAGGTAGAAAACGAATATACACACAGCAAGGGAAGAAAATTTTCCGATGCGTGTAAAAAAAAAATAAAATAAATGTAACCCCCTTAGAAATGAGGGGTTAGTCTTGTTTCGAAGGGGTGCGGTGGTTCGCGCGCTTTTCATTTCGCCCTACGTCACGCCATCTAATTGGTCATCGCATTGGCAGCCATCTTGCTTATGGGCGTTTCCTCGTCGTTAACGCGAGGGTGAGTCACCCCACACGCTTGACGAAGAGAGCGCACAAGAGGAAAGAAAAAATCCTATACCATTCTCTGGTATACAGCAGTGGCAGCACATCGCACCCCAATTTCACTCTCCCCATTCTTCCCACCCACTTTCTATGTATACTTTCGTTTACCCAACATCACATAGATATATAGTTATATATATATATATATATAACTATTTTTTTTTGGGAAATACGCACATCCTTATATATCTAAACGCGAACGGAATGTATGAATTCTTTCCTCGTCTCGTTCTTTTCCAAGTTACTAACGAGCCTAATTCACTGCCCGTCCTTTATAGGTCTATTTATTTTCGCCTCTTTCTTATTTTCTTATTCTCTTTGTGTTTAACCTCGTATACATATAGAGATGTAATATTTATTTATGTGTACTATCTCTGTCCCACCTGCCGGAAATCTGAATATTCCTACACACCGCCTCCTTATATTTCACCCTTTTTTCTATCTCCACTTCCTATTTGCATTCTGTGCTCGTGACAACCTCGAGTTTAATTTTTTTACATTTCTTTTCTCCATTCTCTCACTCCTATATTTATGGTAGCTTCACTCTCTCTATATATACTCATTCGTATTTTTCACCGGTACATTTTTCTTTTCTCATCATATATCAAGCGACATGTATATACGGTGTGTTCCAACCGTGCAACCATATTGCAGCGGAAAAAAGAAAGAAAGAGAAAAAGAATAAGGGCCACTGTTTGATAATTGAGATGAATATAAAACCAAACGAATAATTCCCTTCTTCATTCTTTAGACCAATATAGGTCAAGTATGTGCGGGTGTGTCTTTATATGCACCGGATGTCAATAGATGTGATACCATTAAAACAACTTTACCGTTTGTTAATCATGTATTTTTATACATGTGTATATGGTTAACACATGTCAGCGTTGAATTCATTCTTGAATGTGAAGAAATTCAAGAATATTGAGTGAACATAGAAAAAATTCATGAATTGAAACTATGGTAGAGCATGAAACAATCATTGGAAAAAGTACAATCGGGAAAATTTTCACAGTAAACGGATAAAACATTTGAATGATGATGATTATTTCTAAAAAAATATATATATTTGAACGTAGGGAGAATCCTGACTCGCCTTAATACAAAAAATTAGAAGATTACTAACATGAATCAAGAATAGGCGGGCGGGGAAAATTCACGGTGCGAGTAACAGTGAAGAATTTCAAACCAAATTCTTGGAAATCATTTTAAATTAATCAGGCGGCTCATCTCTTTCGTCCATGAGAAGAATCGTATGGCAAATGGAAAAATCGTTAACTTGAATAAAGAAGAAGAAAATCTCTCAGGAAAAAGTACCGACAAATTTTCTAGTAGTATTATTCCATTTGTCCACACTTCATCATGTCATATTTTCTAACATTCTTGTGTATGTGATACCTCAGTGTTCTTCTATCACAGAATTCCGCTCTCGAATTTCCACGGATATACAAGTCTGATTACACAACTGATTAAACAAAGAATTAAATAATTCATTGATGGTATAATGAAAATAAAGGAAGTGTATGAACAAAGAAGAGAAATGTACACGTTCTGTGTGGCATCGGACAAAGGATTCTTATGTAGGAACCATATAGGTATTATATAGATATAAATACGACAATTTATACCAGCTGTCGCTTTTCAGACCTATCGAACGGACAGTTTTCCCTCGAGCAGCTGCTCTAGGATCGATTTTGTGTGAGGATAATCAACTGGGTTGTGAACCTGGAGACACTCGAGAGAAACCCACGTTATACACGCCACAAGAGACTTATGTAAGTAACTTACTCCTCTCTCATTTCCCGACGAGTTTCCATCACATACATACACATAATAGCTCAACTGCATCGTGGCATCGTTGTCGTACATGAATCATACATATATATATATACTGCATATGCATATACATATATATATCCTCTACATTTGAGTCTTAAAAAATTCCTGAGACGAATTTCTGAACAGAACGTGATTGAACTTGAGAAAAGGTTCGGGAGGGAGGAGTAAAAAAGAAGTTTTCGTAGTTTGACACATCACGGAAAGTCAAATAGAGGATATACGTAAGATCAAAAAGGGATATACATAAGAAAACGTATAAGGGGTGTAATAAAAAGGGTGGACATAAAGACGGGAAACTGAAACATCAGTATAGATATATAGATATATACATAGTGCCGGAGATTTATAACGTTTCCTCTTAGTTTTAAACTTCAGATCTGATCCTGAATGAATTACTTACAAGCCTCTCCTTTTATAGAACCATCCGACTCCCACTTTCCGTTTCTTAATATTCAAGGATGAGATTATTACATCGTATATAAATATGCGCAAATTTGTTTATAATCAACAACAACAAATTTTTTAGAATGTTATTTCAGGAATTTTTCATTTCTCGAACAAATTTATGATCAGCAATATTGCATAAGTTCATTGAACTCATACAGCCAATTCTGTGAAGCATCGTTAGAATAATGAATAGTTTAAAGCCCGACAATTGACACGTGAAAAATGTACAGGTGCGAATATCCTTGAAACTTTCTTTGGATTTTTCGTTTCGAAATAATTTATTTTAATGAAAAAAAAAATCACTATGCCATGTTTGAAACAATTATGCATGAGAAATGTATTCGGTATACTATATACTTCGTACTGAACAATTTTCCTCAGTCAAGAATGTTTCATCGTGTATGAAAAACCCTCACTTTGTACTACCCTGCTAAGAAAATTCTATTGTCAAATCTTGAGTAGAAAAATCAAGACTTTTCCAGATGTATCAAACGATAATCACCGAGAGATGATCAATTATTAATCGTAGAATAATACACCAATGTTGAAAAAAAACAAATACAAAAGGAATATCAATTATGAGATAAATTATTTCCCAATTACGTGACAAGATCAATCGTTCATTTTTTCCAATTTAATCATTGTAATTTTGCAGATCAAGTTGTAAAAATGGCTGAGTCCTACTGCGTAATAATGTCGGACGCACGATGTTCACCACGTGTGCATGCATCGTGAGCAAAGTGCATTACCCCCCACCACAAAAACTCCATCAAACAGTCAGTGGTATTTTCCCTCTCCATAAATATTCTCTCTACCAATCCGGCGTTACGATTGTGCGCGATTCGCGATGCAACCGCAACTCCTATACACAAATACATTCGGCTTTTATTGCAATCGGCGTATATAACGAAAGAGAAGGAAGGAGATGCGTCAGCAGTGGGGCGAATGCATCATGCAGAGGGAATGGCGAAAAAAAATGGGGGAATATATTTACGCAGGAGGGTATTTGCAATGTATACACGAGGAAAGTGCTGATAGGGCGAACATTTCACTGAGAGAGGGAAAGATTATCTTCTCTACTGGCCAATCCCCATTGGAGCATCAACCACCACACGAAAATTTTTTGTGCATTAGTGCAGCACATCCATGTATATATGTGTGTATGTGAAATGTGTGTGTGTGTGTGTGTGGGTGTGTCATGTGCTTCTGCATTCTAAATAGATACAGAGATCGAGGAAAATTGATCACACGCACACACGTATGTTTAATGAAGCGATAGGAACTTTTTTCCTGCTATTTTTTCTCATCGACATGTCTTGTATAAGGTTCAATGAAACTAGAAAGCTTTTTATTGTTCGCTTTACGGTCGCTATATATACGATGGCGTCCATTGCAGTTATATATGGAACTCACGAATCAAATGATGTGAAACCAATTTGATTTTTCACGCACGATGTGTATTGTTAGAAATGAAATTGATAAAAATTATATTGAAAAAATTTATGTTCTCCAAATTATCGAATATTTAGAGTTTGGGGATATGAAAACTAAATTATATGTTTGCGAATAAATTTGAGATGAGCAATAATGATGATGACGATACAAATGTTGTGAAGCTGTAAAAATGATTTATGGGAGAAGTATTGGAAGCAATAAAGGGAATTTATGAGGATTATTCTGTGATACCATCATAAACTGCCATTTTTACGGTGCAGTCATATTTCGCCATGGGATTGTTGCATGTAGAGTGGATTCACCGTATATTTTTTGTCAAACAAAATGACCAAAATATCCGGGCTGAATGATATTTAAACATATATGGAATATAATATTCACATATAAATTTTATTTTTGTCCCATTTCTTATTCATCATCTCTAAACACTTTCGAGTTATAGTCAGTGTCCGTCATAAAATGACTTCTTCTCCCCATTTAATTTTTTTGCTAGAAAGAAATGAAGTTTTTTATTACTATAACCGCCAGCTATAATATCATATACCCATGACTTCATATAGATACTATAAACTTTTGTATAGAGAGGTAAAATTTCAATGACGTTCATCCAAATGACTTTCGCACAAAAAAAGCTTAATGTATGGACTTCGTCAACTGTTTAACGAAACCTTTTTTTTTCTTTTGTTACAGGGTGTATAAACTTCAACACGGGCCTATCTTTTTGGGTATCAAGAAAGGTGAAGTGGATAGAGGGAGGAGGTGGACGTTATCGTTTACTGAAACTCAATTCTGAAGATATTGTGAGTACGTTGAAGTCGATGAAGAATAATGATTAAAAATTCCATCATCCTTCATACGGCTATCTGAATATGTATGTGATACAAGTTGCAAATGAAGTAGATGATATGAACTGGTGTGTACATAGTTGTCAAGTTTGAAAATTTCAATTATTCTTCGGAAATTCCAAGGTTCATATCAGGAATTTATGAATTCCTATGCGAATGGCTTTCCCGAAAAAAAAAAACGAGTAATACATATGAACTTCATCAATCGTTTTAGGAACCCTTTTCTCTCATTGTAGAGTATAAACAACATCATAAATTAATTTTTTTCAACTCGTAAAATGACTATAAACTGCTAAACGTGTCAAGTACTGTTTATGCATGTACAAACATAAGAGAGAGATATGAAAAAGTATGTTTCCCCATGTACTCTTTAACCTTTCCATTCTCAATAGTTATAGGTATACAAAATAAAATGCAAAGGAGGAGATGGAGTATATATATATACGTATCAGGTAAAGGTATAGGTATGTATGGGTAATAGGTATGTAAGGAAAGATCGCGCGGGCTTTACTTGCCACTTCAAAAGGGAACAACGTGCCTGCCCCTGAATTTTGTCATCGTCGGATCCTCCGTGAGATCAGATTCCTTTGTGCTGCCAAAAAATTTTTTTTCTTGCGATTTCACAGCGGGTATAATGGATTCCGTGATCCTTTAGACGCGCTCGTTATCCCGGCATTCGTGACGGTTGCAGCTGTCCCGCGCGAGGAAATGCGAAATAATGAAAATAAGAGAGGAAAAAAAAGGAAGACGCACCTTAGTGTGAGAGGGAGGGAGTCAAGAATATATACATTTGAAATAAGGGACGACAATCAAAAAATTGGTAGCAAAAATGTGTGGATTATACACTTGTATGCAATGTCATTTGTGTCCTCTCCTGCCGATAAAGAAATTATATTTTCGATTGCCTTTCTTATACTCAAGAAAAATGACCAATGATGCGATGACAAATGTAAAATTGAAAGTGACTTCATGCAAATAAAACTGGATGCAAATCGGTAGGAAAACGAATGAGTGTCAAAACGGAGAAACATGATTTAGTGTAGTTATAGAAAAACTTTTCGAAAATTGGTCGATTTGATTCAGTGGGGGTTCGATATATTGTATTTTTCCTTGGGCCTTCCACTCGGAGATATATGGCAGGGGCAGAAGGATCATTGAGGCGCAAAGGACGGGCGGTATATGGCAATGCCAGCTGCAAAGTCTAAACGCCTGCATCTAATACCAATGGAACCCAACTGTTCATGATAGTAGTTTACGCGATAAATTTACTGCTAAAAAAAAATTAATAATAGTAACAATGCATGAACTAAATATTTGAATGGATAAGGCACAATGCTGAAGGCAAATATTTCACGCTCAAACATCATGTTCGAACTTTTTTCTTCTACTAAAAAGAAGAAAATAAAAAAAACTTCAACGGGAATGTATCTACGAAATCGTATTAGCATATTTTTATGTATATCGCATGAATTCATTTCTCTAACATCAGCGACCATTACAAGTGCAGATTAGATATTCAAATATGTGACAGTTAAATATTAAATGTGAATAAATTTGTTGGTTCGACTAGAAAAAACGAATCCCTCTAGCGACAGATGTGAGACGAACTATCGCCCACCCTGGATATCAATGACGATACTGCAGCTGCTGTATGGGCAAGTCAGAGTTCGCCTATGGTTCTGCTTACCGACTGTAAGGTTTCCAAGTATAATTCCAGCGATTCAAAAAATATTCACATACCAAATATTGAACTATCAGCAAACCCCATTTTCCCTCTCAACAAATATATGCAAATTTTTGCGTCATCCCGAATATTCAAATTATAAACGTTCATATAATCAAAATGTGGTAGCAAAGTTGACGTATTAATTAAAGGATCTTATTGGGTGGACTGAGAATGGCATTGGTAGTTTCGCAATATGAAGAACTTTTCACTTTTCAATCGACCAGATGAGAGAGAGCATTCTCACTACCTTAGAAATGGAGGAAAAAAATGGGAGCATCAATGATAATTCTGAGCTCACAATATTACTATAATTGATTTTTCGGTCTACTAAAAAAATCCAACAGTACAGTGAGCAATGTTTCGGAACATTGGTTGTGCGTTAGCAATAAAGGAGATTGCACGCATATAAGTTCGAGAAAAAAAGAATGCGGACCACATGATGATAAAATGTAAAACTGAGCAGCTGCGTCTATTCTGGGATTTCCAGAGCATTTTCAGTTTTCCCCAAGGCATACACCCTCAGCTTTACCCCCTTCCAGATCGAGTTTATACACACACACACACACACACACGCACCCATATGTATATATATATATATACATTTATATACATTGCCCTTATGAGAACAAAGGTGAACCTTAGCACAAGAAGAATTGCTGCACATGAATTTCGTAATGCAATATCACATCCACAGATTGACATGAGAAATATTGTAGCAATAAATTTGAATGAAAAGTCAAAGATGAAGTTTATGATGAATTTTTCAAGGGTTAAGCATTAGTCTTTCCCCTACGACAATTAAATTATATTCTAGCCATATGCTCGCAATGTTGAATCCATTAAACACCCGATCTATGAGCCCACACATAAATCGAATAATTGCCAAACCTAACAAAAGGTCGACGTATTGGTAATCCTAAAATTGAGAGTGAAATAACAAACAGGAGAGTGAAGATGAGATGTATAGAGAACGATTGGTTAATGGGTAGATGACCAAGAAAACCACTAACCCTATCCAATTGGAGTAGAACGATCCCTCAAATCGAACCAGATTTTTCAAATTCACTTTATTTTCATACAAAAATAAACTTACTAATATAATATAAATCAATGAATGACTTTTGTAGAATGTCCGTATTTTTCGCAATCATAAGAGGGTGATGAATAAAAAAAACAATGAATTAATTCAAATGATGTAATAGATCATTGAATAACTCTCTTAAGTGAATGAAAATCAATTGCTTCATCTCTTCCACATAACTTCGCTTCCCCCCTATGTGGATGGATATCTAAACATGTAAACCCTTACACACGAGCCTTTTTTTCTGTTCCTTCGTACGACCAAATCGTTCACTATGGGAACAACCTGTGTAGATGCTGCAACAAACGATGCGTGCGAACTATGAGAGAAAAGTTGCAATACGAAGGGAGACCACTGGAACAATTGCTAAACCGAAACAAATTATTCAATGGGCTTCTTTTTCATTCTCTCGTTCTATTTCTGTTGCAGGTTTTTTTCTTTTATGTAACATCTTGGTGCGCCTAGACAATGATTGATTCTCCGAACGAACCAAGTGATCCAGTTGCGGAGTGCCAGGTTTGATGATTGGCCATGATATAAAATAAAAATAACGACATATAAAGCCAATATATTGCTTGCGTCAGAGAACAAATTTGACTAAAAGCATTATGGAAGAAACATCCGGTATATTTTTTTGCACATTGATATAGGATGTGTTTGTGTGTACATTTGTACGCGCGTGAGTGACCGCGAGAACGCAACAGCCTTGCCGTTTTGCTAGGCATATCTAGTAGCTATATATGAACGTACAAGAGCGCAACAGCCGCAACCAGCAGCAGCAGCAGTGGCAGCGTGTGCGGCATCAGCGCAAAACCGGCATGCGAATATTCTAACCAATGGTGAACAGAGGCGGGAATCGGAGGGGGCTCCCACGTGGTGTCCAGTTGACCAATGAATGAGGTAGAATCACGCGGATTTTAAGCCCCGTACGGGCGTTGTGTCGTCGTCGGTAAAAGAATTAAAAAAAACGAGTTTGCATCGCTTCGCATCGTACGAGGGCCTGTAGCTGACGCGAGGCCAGCCGTGCTCGAGCCAGAAGTGCTGGAAAGAGAGTCCAGGGTGTACACAGCTTATAACTTGGAACGATTCTCGTGCCTTTAGCGGTTTTGTACAATAATTCTCGGGACGTTCATTCTCGATTAAATTTCTTTTGCCGGTCAAAATAATTAAAACAAGTCAATAAATCGACAGAGTGTGGGAACGAATCCAAAGCGAAGCAGACGGAAGATAGGAATTGAAGTTGGGCTTTTCCCGCCGGTTTTTCAAACCGATCGCGCCCTAACAAGTGAATACGCGCTCAGGAGGTGCATCATCATAATCATCATTCGCTAGGGGAAACTGTGCGCGAGAAAATACATAGGAAAAAAGGGGTGCAAGAGAGTAAGAGCGAGAGACGAAAACGGAGAGGGGGGGAGAACGACAACGAACAAGAGCAAGAGGGAGAAAGATAGAAATAAAAAAGGAGCGGTGTGAGCAAGAGAGAAAGCGAGAAGACAAAAGCAAATCTACACAACAGCGAGTTCGTTGCTAAGTTCGTCTTGATAGTTCAACCGTAACACATCCGCGTCATTTCGCTGACACGAATATTTTCAACACGTCCATTGAAAGAAAAATTTAAATAAAACAGAGGTATAAAGGCTACAGTATCAGTGTCAAAAATATCCAGCACAGGCTGTACATATACCAACATCATCTACTTACAAATGGAGATAAAACAATACAACTCTCTACATAATACCGATAACGAATAATAGAAAAATAAAAAAAATCAGATATCTATATAACTGAGTCGCGATAATATTTTTTCATTCATCAGTCATATTCGTTAGATTTATACACGCACACATAGAAATACACAGATACACAAAACGTTTCACGTTGAGAGGGGAAGTAAAAAAAAACAAAATCGCACGCTTTGAGATTTGCGTTAAAGCTCCAATATCAACGAAACGCTCTTGTGTGACTTTTACGTGTTCGTCTGGTTGTGCCCGTTCATAAATAACACTCACGCTTTTCAGTCATTCCTATCTCTTTCTGTGTGTGCGTGAAATAAGGTGGAGGCGAAGATCGTAAAAGACGAAAACGAAGAAGGCGGTGCAGGCGGTTGTGGAAAGGGTGAGGAGGAGAAAGAAAGTTTGTGTGGTGATCTCGGTAGAAACGAGATCGACGAAACGACGACGACGACGCGCGCGTCTTTTGCTCACCACGTGTCCGAGCGCAAACTCGGAAAAGCCGCCACCATTGCGTCGAGAAATCAACCGCAACAGCAGCAGCAGCTACAGCAGCAGCAGCAGCAGCAGCAACAACAACAACAACAACCCACAACTCCGACCACAATGTCCAAACTCTATGTGGGGAATTTACCACCGGATTGCAATGAAGCAACGCTGCGTCAATTATTTCAAGATCACAATTTATCGTGTACGACAATACTCGTAAAACGAGGTGGTTATGCATTTGTTGACTGCTCGGATCAATCTACTGCCGATCGTGCAATCGACAAACTCAACGGTGAGTCAAGTAAAATAATATCATATAATAAAATAGAATTAAACATCGGAATAATTAAATGAATTAGCTTTGCTTTGCTACTCACATCATCTTCAACAGATCATTTGGTGCAAATGAAAAAAGGAGACAGAAATAATTGAAAAATCTAAATAAATATCTGCATACATAAATAAGCTTTCTGTTGTAAACGCTTTTCTAACGCTTCTACCGCCTATATTTTGCAGCTTTCAGATCCAACTCACAACCGCTACACTATATGGAAAATTCTGTGTGATAAGATAATTTTTGGATGAGCACAACTGCCTAGGCATTTTTCAACGCTTATGAACGAATTCTATTTATTATTTTTTTTCCTTCATGCATCGCTTTTTTTATCACTTGCTTTTTCAGATTGGACAACGTGGCGATACTCAACGCATATAAACACTAATTATAGTAAGACTAACTGGGAGAATATTTGGAGTATCACAATCGGACAATTATAAATATTTTCTTGCAGACTACGGATGACTGAATAGATAACAGAAAACCGTTACACAAAATGTGATGACAGACGCCACCATTCGCACTTCTGTAGCGTTCTCCAGTCGCTTGTTTTATTTCATGACCTTTTTTTTTTTCATTTCATTCATTCACACGCTTTGAGCGAGGACTCGTCTTGATATAGTTTTCGATATTCGTCTCAGATTTGTTGGTATTGAATTATTGGTGGCTCCAAAAAAATTTCTCTCAGTAATATAATTCACACTATTGTATGGTTGATATACCCAGATAATTATGTATTTAGCAGCCGGCTGCACTTCGTTACCCAGAATTTACCTCACCACAATCGAAATATTGTGTTCCAACAGATATCAAAGTGACAGTGACGTGCATCCGCGGTCTAGTCAAATTTCGACGCGCCAACACACATGTCGTTTATATTACTCTAAATATTGCTATATTGATAAAACATACATACAAAATAACGTCTCACATGCGGGCAATTTTTTTTAAAGTCAGTATCCCAACTGTATTCACATAATTATAGAGATCACGCATGTAACCGCGACCGAATCGCAATTGAGAACCCCTTTCATGCGGCCTCGAGAACATTTCCGCCGAAAAAAAGACGGGCGGGCGGGCTCATATATAGAGTCTCTTAAAAACCTACGAATAATTCGCTTGCGTATGTATGAAAAAAAATTTTTTTTAATTCATTGTGGGTCTAAAAGTCATGTCATGCATATGTTTTATTTATTTATTTTTTCACTTTGTCCTAATTTTCAATTTTCATTCATATATTCACGAGATATTTTTTTCCACCCAAAGTATAAGGATAGACGTCGCCACATTATTTTCCTCTTGATAATGATAGTCATAGATGATTTTATAAGTGACGCACTATGCGTATGATGTGTAAGAGCATACGGGAAGTAGGACAAGCAGGGCCACGTGGTAGGACTAGTGCGCATGCTCAAAATGGCGGCAACCGGCGCTCGTTGCTATTCGCAAGGTCACACGCATATTTCAAAACGAATAGATAAAGTTGTATGATAAAAAAAAACGGCAGTGCGGGCGCCGAATTTTGTTATTTTCTCGTCTATTTCTATTTGGATTGTTTGCTTGGCGTGTCAATTCTGTTGACGATGCCGCAGGTTATCAAGATAACATCCCAAAATTAAATCAACAATTAATTTCTGCGAAATCATAACTATCGATCTATGCCTGAATATTGTATTACACGTACATTTATACTGTTCTAGATAAACACTGACTTATAGATTACGATCTCGTCACAAATATTATTTTTATATTTGCATCCGACCCAGGAATGTATGTGAAACAATATCAATGATAGGCATAATCATTTTTATTGAGATAGAAAGAGCCAGCAATTAAATTCCAGATAGAATATATACATAAATTTTTTTTTTCCATTATTTTCATTATTTTTGTTCCTCTGAATGGATAAAACGTGATACGAAAAATTTGTTGGAATGTTACTCACCCGCGCGGCTTCTTTCGCTAGCTCTATCTTCGAAGTTATCCGTGGCACGTATATAGACACACGGTCAAGGTCACGTGGCAACGAGTATATAGCAGGTCGATCCCAGCCGCGTCCGTTCAAAAAAAAAATGAAAGATACGTATAGGCAAAGGAGCACGTCGAATCACAGCGCGAGTCTTAATCATTTCGTCACACTCGTCACGTCCCACGGTCAAGGGGAATCTGCGCGGTCAAATACAGATCGTAAAATTTTGATTGTAAGAAGAAGTGGATAAGGACAACAAATATATGCGTGAGACTAAGAGTACTTGACGATACAATATTATACTATACATACATAGTTATATATGTTTGTATAGACTGGACATTATAAATATACATTTGTTAGTAAAATTGGACTCACGATCCATAGAACGAGAATTCAGCAACACGAATAGCCAACAACGTGTATACGATTTAGGTGATGTAAGAACACCTGAACCGAAAGGGAAACCAGAATTGGAGTTATGTAACAGAAAAAAAAACGATTTTTTTTTTCTTCGATTCATAAAATAATAAAAGCGGAAACGATTGCATATATTTTGTAATGCTTGCTTTTTTATCCTCGCTTGTTGACATCCCATTATCCCCTTCCTACGTTTGCATCTGATCGCTTTCATACGTCTAAATGGTGTTTGTTTTATTGCTTCTGCCATTCAATAGTATTTAAGGTAGTTGTGGTGTGTCTCGACAAAGTTATTTCCCAATACCTTGATAACACAAACTTATGAGCATTTATCTACGAATTATTTGTCGAGTGTCGATAAGAATTATATTGAATACGAATGTCCAAGTTTTTCGTGCTCACACAGCGCTGCATCAAACGACTTATTATGGAATATATGAGACAAAGAAGAAGAAGAATAAATTTGTTACAGGAATATAATGATAAATCTTGAATACGAATGTCCAACGAAAACTCCCACGGGGGACTAGTTTAGCGGACATGAAAAAGTGTGAAGACCCGAAAGGAATAATAATAAAAAAAACAAAGAAAAACTTAAAAGAAACGGTCAAAGAGTTGCGTGGTGCAGAGCCACAAGAACTAAAGTGTTCGGAAGTATCTGGAAACGGATGTGTCAGCCTCGTCATAGTGCAAAGGAAGAGGTAGAGTGAATGAGAATATAAATGAGCTACAGCTAGTGAGTGTGAGCGATGGATGATGCATGGGCCAAACAATAGTATGCCCGCATAGAAGCATTAGATACAACGCGATAGCCAGAAGGCTAAAACTAGTTTGGTAGGTTACGTTCTAGACAAACTCATACTCGCGATTTTATATGTGTGTTATATATAGATGAGGGCTTTCTATCTCTCTCTGGGTCTGCATACGTCGGTACTGAGTCACGAGGCGATCGTTCCGGCCTTGTCCTCGTATCTTCTTCATCATCTACCTCCCTTTCATATGTATGTATACATAAGTTCTTCTCATCCTCATCGTGTGAGTCTCCCACACACACCCTGGCCCTTTTTAGAGACACTGGAACCCGAGGGTCGAGAGTCAGGTTCGTCGCGAGACGACAGGAAACTGCCACATTCTTACGTCGCCGATAAAATAGAGAAAGAGACGAAAAAAGAGATTGAAAGAATGAGAAAGAGATATTAATAATAGATGAAAAAAATTCATTTCACTTGAATTCAATGATCAAATTTTGAACGGAACTACTCAAATTTCTATAGAATAACTACTTATGCTACGAAAACAGTTGTTTTCATATTCTTCAATTGACTAATTTAACTCCACTAAAAAATTTTATTCCAACAAAAGTCAGAGCTTTCTCCGCTCCACCACTACCTATGATCTGGTATAGAAATCATAAAAAATTTTCTGCAGAAGGCAGTAGAGAACTTGGAGAAATTCATCAATCATTATTTAGTAAAAAAAAAAAATTATCAGTTGATGGAGCATAAAAATGTGAATGGTCGATAATACACATAAACTACATGAACGTTTATGTGTTTCTTACATTTTTCTATTTCTTTTTCACTTTCCTCTCAATATTTCTCGCTCCTTCGCGCGTCCCGCTTTACTTCTTCACCTTCGCGCATTCAAGCGCGCGCACCTGTGTGCGTCACATATGTATGTACACGTGTACCACAAGCATAGAAACAAACACATTTGAACATACACGCAGTAGATATATATATGTATACATGCTCGAAGGGACTTGTGAGTGTCGGCACCCGCCCTCTGCATCGGCTAGACGAGCAGATGCCCCTAGGAATACATAATATTCGCTTCTAAAATGGGCGGCTTTCATGTCGGCTTCTCCACACGAAGCGAACAGGGTAAACGTGTTTCCCGAACAAAACAATATTCTTAGTTGGAGAAATTAACGCGATAAAACCCATAAATACTCATTCCAGAGCAGAATCTATATTTACGACATTAAAAAATACAGAATGGAACGGATTCACCAAGGATTGTTTATAATATATAGAACATCGAAGGTTCCATTGAACTTTTTAATAGATTCCGAAATTCTTACCCGTCAAGTTATCTCGACTCGAATATATTAATGTGATTGATCAGATAAAAATCGATTTATACATTATAAATGATCTGGCGTATATAATGACAAAAACGTTTAGGGACTGCGTCCGTCAAGACTGATGAAAATTCCTCTTGCTTTATTCATTTTTTTGTTTATATTTTTATTTATTCATTTATTATCCTGTTATCCCTCTGGTCGATTTGTCGCGTGCCACACAAGTCATGTCCACCTGCCCGCCATTCAAGAAAAAAATTCGAGCGTTATATCTAAGATTGCAGAGGAAGCCCACCAAGTTAAACACCAAAGAGAAATGAAGAAAAGAATAGTTGGTTACGATAAGTATTGGGATTACTGTTGTAAGCATATGAATAGCTACCACAGTCATAATTTAAGCTGTAACAGCTGTACTGTATAACTCGAAGAACTACACATTATGTTCAATTCAGTGACTGTATTAAGTGTTAATGAGAACCACTGATCATTACTACACAGCCTGACAGCGCAAATATATAGTTTAGTGTAAAAAAGCTTTTGCGCATTCACAAAGAGGAAGTGCTATCTTTAGCCATGAACTGAGACGAAGATGAGAAGGATGAATAAGAGAAAAGTGAGAAAGAGATAATATACTGAGCATGCAGCATAGTCGATGTCAACATATGAAAGAAATGAAGCTCCTCATATTATTCTTCTTTCATTCGTCCAGCCTATGGATGTCGGTGGCTGTGTGGTTTTCAATGACTCCCTCGTACTTTCGTCCCTCGTCTCTCTTCGCCGTTCGTCACTCCTTATCCATTCACTGTTATTTCTATCGCTTCTCTACAAAGTCATCGCGTTCGCTTTGGTCGCACCACGTCCGCTCCCTCTGCACTTTGATGCCTTTCGCGTTCAGATTCATCTTTTTCTTTTTCTTGCGGTGCTCATCAGGGAACATTCTCGGTGACACGTGTTTGTATTAGATATCCGGCCATTGACTTCCAGCAGGCAGCATTCACATGTATGGATTTAGTAGCAATACTTCACAATAAAATTGGAGATAGTTATCAGAAATAACTAGTATCATTATTACAACCATATCTGTTGTCATTCTTCTACATATTGTGCGATACTTTCAGCCGCTATGCAGCATTTTCACTGGCTTTCTGAAGTTATTTACACAATCATTCTTCAAATCTTTGTTCCCAAGCTGTCACAGCTACATTAAGAGTTTTTAATTATTAATTTATGTCACGGACAAGAAATGAATTTAATCATCCGATAAATAATCAAACGAATATGTGTATGTAGATTGGTTAGAAAAGGAAACATAAATAATGAAAGTGACAGTTTCTAATAAAAATCTATAGGTCCAAGATAAAGTCAATTCACTATCTTCTCTTCACTTCACTCAAAACGTTATTTTTTAGTATTTCATTATTTTTTTTTGTTTGCGCTTCTATCATTTCACTTTTTTCCCCTACTTCTTTGGCTCATCCCATCTCCACACTGCTTCTATATATTATACATTCTCTCATTCCCTCGGCCCACCATATTACTCCCTTCTTTCTCTCGATTCGTCCATTCATGGGAACGCGACACTCGGCTTGTAGGCCCATCAAGAAAGTCGCTCCCGCGTATATATATACAGCTCAATCGCATATATGTTGTGTTATACGACTTCCGGGTGGGATCAACATCACATCTAATCCTCGTGGAGCAATTTCTTTTGCTAACAACAATGAAGCCAATAATTCGTTGATGCGTATCAAGGCGCATCAACAAAGAGAAGAAAAACGGAGGGAAGAAAAAGTAATCACACCTACTTTTCATTATCATAAAGTTATGTAACTCAATAGATGTTTTCTGCAGGAGTATGGAGGGAAACATATGATATTAGTGAGTAGGTATTATTGCAAAGACAGGTGTCAAGAAAAATATGATGGTGAAACATCATGCGTGATTCTTTCGTTCTTAATTTTTTTTCTTGTTTTCTATTTTTTTATCATATTCAGTCTGTTGTTCTTGGTCTCTTATTTTGCACTTGAGAGCACCTGCCCCGTATCTTGCGAGATTCGAAACAATTTTTTGTTTAGCCCTCATCTTTGCTAACATTCCGTTTCATTGCAAAATATGAGCGTCAATGTAAGTGAGCATATTATTGAAATATTGTTAACTCTTAAAAAGCCAGTAAAGTGCATAGAAGCGTCAAGGAATGAGAACATGTCATTAGGATTACTTTGGCTCATACTCCGAGAGGAAGGGATATTGTTGGATGGAAAATCACAAAAAGTACTCAACATACCACATAGATGGGAAACGTGTGCCGTTGTATGTTATGTCGGAGAGATTTCCCATCTCAATTCTTATTTCTTATTATACGTATTTTTCACCTAAATACCTGGATATTATTTATTATACTCGAAATTTCCACTTTCATTTTTCCTTCGTGCACGTGGTCGAAACTAGAAAATTTATTTCGATATTTATTTCTGTTGATAACTGCTTATATATGCACTTGATTTGACATTTCAAAACTTGTTGGATTAAATTCAGAGAATGTATAATGTAAAAATGAAAGTGGTTCTCGTACAGTAGGCGCGGGAACGATGTAACGAATTTTTAGGACATAGCTGAATATATGTGTGTATGTATGTATGAATGCATGTATGTATGTATGTATGTATATTTATATATAGACAAGGAGAAGAAGAGCGACGTTTATATAGTGGCGATTCGAAACATCGTATAGAGAAATTGCAACGGCAACGGCTGCCATTAATCTCCGAATGGACGGATATTATTTTAATTCTCGAGTCGCGGTCCGAGTCGATTTCCAAGAACGGGCCACGGGCCTTTGTCCCCCGACTACCGACAACTACCATGAGTGAGGGAGAGAGAGTGAGAACAATATATGATATAAGAGAGAAAAGTGACCGAGTGATTTAATCTATGAACGCGCGGCAACCGTAGTCTTGCGCGCCGCCCTATAGTGTGATTTTTTTCATTCCTTCTATTTTTGAATGATCCAAATGAATGCGTCACTCGTTAATAATATCCAGTTCATTATTTCTTGATTACATGTATTATCGTGGAACTAAATTGTAGTGTGATAAACAACGCCAAATATATGTTGATATTGATCGAGGTGACTCGAACTTTGATGTATGAATAAAAACTATGCTCATTATCTATCATGACAATGAGAAATTTCATTGACTGGCTTTATATCAAATGAATTTAATGCGAAACATTCAAAACAAATATTCTTGCATGTTGCCTGTGCGTTTCTGTCGGTTACTATATAAAAATGATGACTATTCATAGAATACCCTGTGAAGATTTTTCTTTTAGCTTTTAAATTAGTGAATAATGCGCCAAGTAAGAATCAAGGCGATCCGGTTCTTTTTTGGGTTTGCATTCGAGTCATATAGAACAATATATATATATATATATATATATGCGATGAAGAACACGAAAAAAAAAAAAAAAAAAAAAAAAAGAAAAAAAAAAAAAAAAAAAAAAAAAAAAAAAAAAAAAAAAAAAAAAAAAAAAAAAAAAAAAAAAAAAAAAAAAAAAGAATAAATTGGATATGATAAGGGTGCAAAATATTATTACACTGAACTAATGTGGTTGAGCGTTGAACAATCATTGCTTAGTTATCAAAATGTAATTGCGAATTTCAAGAGAATCAAATCCTTACTGCTCAAGCACTAAGAAAATATCCGGCTGAAACTACCTCGAGAAATACTTTTGCATCCTATCAAACGAACTAATCTATCTGCTCATTCTCGCCATTGTGTGTTATAAGTTCGAGTATATACCTAAATACCGGTGTGCCAGGGGTATATGTGTGTGAACGTATTTGTATGAGAGAGCGACAGGAATATATATTGAAAATAAAGAAAAAGGCATAGAAGGGAAGCAGCAACGCTGCAGACGAAAGGAGTACAAGTATGTCACAAGGTCAAAACATTCTCGTGTTTCTTTAATCAGCTTGACTCGTTTTTCTTGGTCAATCAACTATCTAAAGCGCATCCAATAAAATAAGAAAATATAAACCTGAAAAAAAAATGAATTATGAATTGGCGAACGAGAGATAATGTGCCATGATATTTTCAGAAAAACAATGAATGAATATGTCTCATTCATCACATTATATCGAGTACTGCAATTGCAAAAATAAACATCCTCGTGTCTGTATTCATACGGAATGGAAACTTCATGTGGCCTTGAGACTGTTCCTTCGCCAACCTTTCAGTTCTACTTTTATTTCTGATCACTTTTTTTCATCCATCTACACGATACAACGAGTGTACACTGTGCACCATAGAATGTTGATATAATTTACTGCTTATCATGTATTTACGTCGAACATGACAAAGTTGACACGGATAGAAATATTTCAATGAGCAGGCAATGAATTAATAATATCTATTGCGATATCGACGTATCCAACGTTATTTGGCTTGGAATGCGCAACAAGAACCTGTTCTTGTTCTTATTCGATATATTTATTGCTCCGGAATTCCCACAAATATCATTTTACAATGACGGGAAAAAAATCATGAAATTTCCCAACACGATGTCATTTAAACTGATGAAATTGCCGCTGTCGTTACGCACATGAGCGCAACATTCGAACACCTACGCTACTTTAATTACCCATTGTTTTGATAATTAGCATGCGCATCCTTGTCAGGGAACAACCGGAAACATAGCTAGTATCGTACGACTGCGCAAAATTGCTCATCGAGTTCCCTGAACTGAACAACCACGAACTTGGTGCAAATGCCCATGAAACAGAGAAAGGTTTATATGTGTTGAACAGAAGGAGAAGTGAGATGAGGGAGATGAAAAAGAAGAGAGAATGAAGAGAATGAATATATATTAGGTAGGTTATGCGCCGGAATCCAGCGAACCTAAGCTCACTTACTCGGCTCAACTAACCTATGTATACATATTTATATGTGTGTAGTTTGAGTTTTAGGGGAGCGCTAGAGACCTTGAGCCCCCCGGACCCAAAACCGGGTGATGGCGACCTAGTACTGACCCACTATAAAGGCACTTGCCATCCTGCTTGGTCGTGAGGACAATCCACTATTACTCTCTGCCTCGGGAGAGCCCGCTAACCTACTCTCTTGCCTACATATACACCGGCTTCCCTTCTCTCGCTGAAAAGCAAAAAAAAACAACTCTCGCTTCAAGTTCTGCTCTCGCTTCTTCTTTTCTTTGGTTATCCCCTTGCCCCAACCCCCACACCCTCCTTTCCATTCACCCTCTCTAACTCTCGTTCCTTTCCTCGCTTCTAAGCCACTCTCACTCTCGTTTCTTTTCTTTTTTTTTATTATTTATTTTTTTTTCTTTTTCGTTCTGTTTCTTTCCCTCTCCCTACAGCAGCTCACTGTTCACAACTACACCCTCAAAATAACGCGCATATATAAGATCGCTCTCCCTTGCGCTTTTGCACACATATTTTAGAATCTGTATGTGTGCAAAGGCGCAAGAGAGAACACAAAAAAATATACGCGCGGGTTTTGAGAGAGATGAGTGTGCGCTGGAGGGAATGCCCACCTAGTATAGCATAGCAACTGCTGTTTCTGCATTTCTTAACTCCATACCCCATGTTATAAACTGCCATATGTATATATATATACTTCATCCATATCCTATGTGCATATATGGTTATATATATAATATAACGGGTGTCCAGGAAGAGACAACAAAATTTTTTCGTCTATGATTCAATCAAATTTTATGATTTTTCTTCACATAGACACAGTGAAAATCAACCACAACTCCGAATTTTGCGAATGGATCTGAGTTATTCAAGATCATAATACTCCTACATGATTAAATGAACCTAGAATAACAAAAAGTATCGAGCGCACAACGAAATCTTTCTAAATTGATCCAGTTCAAACTACATTCTGTTGAGATTGTTATCCTACTACTGCCGCTTGCATGAATAGCTCTTGAAATGTAACATTTCAATGTGAGAAAATGACTATTATGTAGCTATTGGTGAATATCATTATCTACTTGTACAAGATGTATATTCGAAACAAATTAAAGTTGAATATTATTCCACGTGTGGTACACTCACAAGTTGATTATGTGGAGCATGTGCGAGCGAGGACTATATCTTGAGACACGTTTAAAACCTGTTCATTGAACAACTCTTATGGAAACACTTGCGAATATTATTTGTAATATCTAGGGGTTGATGGCGATATAGGGGAGCACAATTTGATATGGGATGTTTCTAAGTAGCCATCTAGTGGTTACAATTCCTGCTGCCTTTTTTTCCACCCTTTTGATACCTCCTTTTCTTACCTCCCGCTTCTCATTCTGTACCTCTATATGCTTTAGTTTCGTACATACGCATTTTTATTCATTCACATTCCCAAGCTCATCGACTTGGGTGATCTTGTTCTTCTAAAATTTCAGCCAACGACCTTCATCTATTCTCTTTTTTCATTCATTTGTGATTTGTTCTTCTATCGTTGCGCGTTCGCAGAAAATATTTCTTTTTAGTTTGATGAACTCTCTGTACATGATTGGGCCGGTCGTCATTAGCCATTGTCAGACTGCTTCGTTATTACTTCTATTTTATGTTGATTCTTTATGTATGCGTTTCTTTTTATTTCTATATACTGCTATTAATATAGAAGGTACTGCGAAAGTTCTGCGGACCACCCGTTATTCTTGCAATATTTCATATCGAATATGATGAATTCAATGGCAGCACGGTAAAATGACCCAAGATCAAAATATATTCATATGAAATTGTGAATGGTTTGAAAGACAAGAATGAGATTCTGAAGTAACAGGAAGAATGAAAATTTGAATGATTAAACAGTGAAATATTGTGAGGGAAAAAGTAATTGACGCAGAATGGAAATGAGTCGAAGAAACGTTGCAGCTGTTTTGTGCCTTGAAAAGGTGAAAAAATTGCTAACGAGTATTCCTCGTTTCTTTTACATTCATTTTTTTTCCATTTCTTGCTTTTCAAATGGGAAAATATATAACGAGAAAAAACGTTGGACTAATGTGCCCGTTAAGCATTGGAGAGCTCCATGGTAAACCGATGCACTGGAGGCCGCGTGACCATGTCCACAAATACGTTCACATAACCTCTTGATCCTGATTAGAATATGACTAGAGCTCTACACAAGAACCCAAGTGGGTTTGACTACATGGTATATTCTTGCACCTCGTTTTACACAACAGCTTAGCAACTCCTGCTCGCTTTTTCCGTTCTTTCTAGTAGTAATGGAGGTGCTGTTGCTATTAGTGCACGTGTGCAGCTTCCTGAACACCCGGAAGCAAAGATGGTTTTCCGGTTCTAAATGCATAACAGAGTAAACCGGTAGCTCATATGCACGTTATACTTTTTCTATGAGAAACTTCTATTTCTTCACATAATAACCATCACGAAAATTTATTCACATTTTATAAAGATTTAAACATGGACGGTTAGAATTTTCAATCATAATAATTCATCTCCATACGTTCCTATATAAACTGCCCAGCACCCATAAAATGGTACATATAGATTCCCTCTCATATTCGTTTTCGATTTTTAGGCTACACATATCTGGGATCGGCTCTCGTGGTTGAGCCATCAGTCGCCAGTGGAGCAAAAAAACGGTGAGCATTTACAACATATTTAATTATTATTCAATACATCCATCTGGAAGAGAATATAAAAATAAACTACGCAGCAGATATGTATCGTTGGGGAAAACACGGTAATTTCGGATTTTTACTGCCCCATTTAAAAAGTAAAAGAACAAGCTTATTACTGTTCTAATAGCGATATTTGGAAACCGCTGGTGCAACAGCGATCAAAACATCTTCGCCTGACTCCCCCTACCTCTACCTCTGTTCCATTCTTTTTTATTTTGCACTTTTTTTTTCCTTTTTTCCTCCAACTCCCTCTTGCCCGTTTGCAAAAGCTAACGAAAGAGTGTGGCACCTGCCTCCTTCCGAACTGCTCCTCATCGGCCAGAAGAACACGAGGGAGAAAGCAATGAGAAAGACGGAATATAAAAAAAAAACAAGACACAAACGAGCCCAGTCATCGTTCGCCCGTGCCACACAACTGCAATCTGTTATTTCCCCGTCGTTCCCCTCCATGGAGGCGCCTGCCTTCCTCACTCGTCGAGCGCACTTATACTTCCAACTCCCTCTTTTATTGGGCAATCCCATCCCCAATGGGAGAAGTGTGGGTCTTGAGACATGATAAAAATCCTCAAGAAACAGATATACCATCACTCATTTGCCTTCCACCATTACTTTGAGTAAATAAAACGTACCAATTTTTTTTTTCTCCTTCCTTCGTAAGTCAGTGACATAAATAGTAATTACGCGCAATGTATATTTTCGACTGCAAAATTGGCAATTACTGCACGCTCAAGTGCTTCTGAGTGCAACACCCGACCCCAAATGGAAATAATATTCATATTTTATATAACATTATAAGCAGTGCAGATGAATTTGCATTTATTTTTTACACAATCGCTCTGTCACTCATTCTCTTTCTATCTCTCCCTGCATTTCACCCTTATATTCGCTCTCTTGACTGTATACACATACATAATATCTAAATACATAGCTAAACGTTAATTTCCATATTAGCCGATATGTTTCAAATGTGAAGTAACAACTTGGACTACTGGAAACGACCGATGCACAATGCTTCAACAATATATACATAAACGTTCATAGATTGTATGTATGCATATAAGACAGTAGGAAAAGAATTTGAAGTAGAGTGAACTGGTATAAGGAAGAACTTGTTTCTATTATAAAAGTGCGAACCCTATTTCTGCTTCGTGACGTTCACGAGCACACGGTGCTACAGTCACTCTCACCTCACTCATTTTTTCCATCGTACATCCTCATCAGTATAGAACGAGTGTGTACTTGGAATGAATAGTGTGAGAACCAACTGGCCAATATGTCAATCATTCAAAGTATCATCTTGACTGGAGTAAAAGAAGTTATTCAGGAAATATATTTTCGTTTTATGGCAACAGAAGTGGAATTCATACATATGATAGATCATCAACCGTATACATTATAGAAGAGAGTGACGGAACGCGTGTGCCCATATGTTTAATGTGTGACCGCAAGAGCCTCAGGCGGCAATGCAAGAAACCCAGCCGTTTGTGTTATGCCCAAAGCCACACAATGCATCGAGCACGTGCATACACATGTCATTATTCTCTCGTGTTGCACATGCACCGCATCCACAATCTAAAATCAGATTCCAACTCAAGCCTTTTTTTTCTCTCGCATCTTCTCTTCCCATTGTATATAAAAATCCTCTCGCTTGCATTTATATATTAGTATACATATGTATTTGCTTTAGAAATGCTATGCATTATTTCGCTGCAATAGATCAGATCAGGAAACTGATGACGTCCTCATCAGTTTTGATGAGGTGCGTGTCTTGTCGAGTTTATTCTTATTCATCGGATTGTTCAATTCAAATAGCCATTAACTGAAACGCCCCTCTGACAATAATCGTTACTGGTGCATCTAGATTGCGATAATGTACTTTGCGTGTCTTTCCCTCACGCGAAGAATTAATATTACAATGCATAAATAAATGTGAATGAATTATGGATTACCACAATCACAAAATAAATAAACCAATTCAAATTCTTGCAATTGAATAGAGAAATCCCGAAGTTGATCGCTTAATATGAAGCGACATAATTCAGCGCCAAATTATTAACTAAATTTCTGTACCTACTTAATTTCATATTTTGAATACGAAAAAAAAATTACAAATCACCCACCGACGTATTCGCGCTAATCGCGGTGCATTTTTGCTGCTTCGTTTCGGCCCGTAATGGTCCCTCTGCTTTTCTGGCGGTGCAGAGTGCGCTCGTGCATTCGGGCCTCCCTATTCTCCCTCGAGGCACCGACACAGTGAATCGCACGCCGGATGCGGCGCGTGCCAACCTCGTGCAGCCCCCCTCTCTCCCTACATGAAACATACACATATATGTATGTATGTACGTACTATACGTATGTGTATGTTTTTATATACATGTACTGACCCCTCCCCCGACACGTTGCAGCGTCACCCCTTCCGCGAACAAGGCGCGCGAACTCGACATTTACATTACCTCGTTCACTTCATCCACCTCTCTCGCCTTTTTCTATCCTACCACACAATGTTCTTCCATCGCGCTGTATATATTCACATGCATGCTTCATACACTTGTTGCACATCCTCATATGCATGTACCACTAAACCAAAGTGTTTGACATTCAACCGGAATCGAAAGACATTTGGTTAGCAAATAGTTGTACACTTTCTTCATACTCCACATCGCTCTCTCATATCGAATAAATTATTCTAATGAAAATAATATTCATTATTTTATTCCCAAAGAAAGAGGCAGAAGATCTGAATCTAATTATGAATTCTGAAAGCAAATTTGCAGGATCGTTTAACTTATTGACATAGGAAAACGACGAGCTGAAACCATATTTCATGATATAAAGAATTTCAAGAATATCGCGAGATGTCACGGCCAGTCAAGGTTGAATTTCTTATCACTATGAAAATAAAAATGATAAAATATGAAGGAGATAAATCAGATTTTTTTTTTTATACAAATACAGATTCTTCTTTTCTGAATTGCAATTGGACAGCATAGACAAAACTAGATGAACCAGTATCACTCGAATGAAACACACCCCAATTCACACATATCTCTATGCATAATAACAATATAAAAAATTCATAGTTTCGAAGCATCTTGTTGAAATGTTGAAAATTTAAACATACATTCGAACATGTCACGTGTTAGTTAAGTGAAAAGAACAAGTATAAGTATTTTGTATCTATATTTATATATACGTACGCACATCATGAATGGACGTGAAGTGTCATACATATATATAAGTATACTTACATGTTTGTAGTTTGCAAAACGAGTCAGACGCACGAGCCGAGTTTCGGAATAATCAAATCAGGGAATCTCTTTTGCACATATGCATATTATATTTGCGTTATTTTTTCACTGGTTGACGATAAGCCGAAACAAAAAAAATTTGAATAACTATAGAGATCATCCGGTCTGGCTCGGAGCGACTTTATAGCGAGATTATATCGTATACACGACGCATAGTCCCTTATGCAAACTATGTAGCTATATTATTGTGTGTTGACGCGCAAAAAGAGGCACGACAAATAGAAAACTGGACTTCGCTACCCACGAGAAGCTATTCAGCTGTAAGCCCTTTACCCTATTTCCGTTTATCTATTATTTATATATGTATGCATAAAAGTAGTATAAATACATCCCTATAGTCAATAGCATTTTCTCACGTTTCACATATGATGTACTCTTCTACGTTTTTTATAGTGACGAGATGAAAACAATACGCATGGCGCCCCACAGAGAAATCTATATTCTGGTGTTTGCTAAAAGTATTGTTTCGTGCCTTAGGGGCAATCATAAATATTGCCACAATCATTACGGTCAAAGCGGCCGTAGTTACTTTTCAGTATATACTGGAAGATTACTGATTCGCTCGCCAACATGTCGGAGAAAATTTTATGATTGAGAACGCCAGAACAGTATTAAATTACGCGGGAAGCTTCGTGTTTGTGAGACTTCACCACATAAATGATGTTGAATAAAGATGTTATGGGGAAAGATTTTTTTTCTTTATCGATAGATAAAATTGCTTATCGACTTCTTATATAATTCTTCATCGTCATTCTATGCAGACATTCCATTGAATTTTCATGCCCATATTTAGATAACCGTCTGAGAGTGTGTGTTTATACTATATACTGTAGCTACATATAGATATAACAGATGCCTCCGAGAATAGGTCGGTAATAACAGGGCTTACCGAAGTCCGCGCGCCACCACAGCAATCGGCAGCTTCAGGCGTTATATATTCGCTGAGGCGGAATGTAATTTACGCACTTAGATAATACACAAGGGCGCGACGAGAGGGAGTCGACGTGCTAAAATGCGATTATCGTTTCGTAGACCTCCATGATGGCATAAGGCGAAGCACTATACCAAAATCGCATTGACGCTAAATGCGACGATGGAAAGTCGAGAAATTTAAATATAACTCGATGAAGTGTAGCAGGGTTTGAAACATTTTTATGTTCAATATTATCTTCCCATTATTGCACTATCTGTCGTGACGAATACAAAGAAAAAAAAACGTTTCAAGTACCATTATTGTCATGTTGTTATGGCTACTCCATAAACTCTATGGAACGAATATCTTTCGAACTAGTTCGTGGAAATTTTCAATGTGATGAGTATAGAAAATTAAATGCAGAACAAGAAAGGACAGAGAAGAAAGCAAATGGAAGAGAATGGAAGAATTCCATCCAATTCGCAGGTGATATGAAGAAGGGTACAACTTCACCGTCGCTTAATTATTTCGAAATTGATGCACGCTGACGTGCAATAATTATTGTTATCTTCGTGTTCCCTCTGTCCATTTCGGTCTCTCTCTTTAATTTTGCGAACGCTTGAGCCAACAATACTATCCCTGGTTCCGCTTTGACGCGAGATACTCCTTGGGACGATCGTAACTTTATGCGCCAGTCGAGAGAGAAAAAATGAAGGTAAATGAAACGAGAAAATAAAATGGAGAGGAGAAGCGAAGAGCGAAAAACAACTATAAGAGTTGAAAACTGGTAAGGCGCGATTTTTCAGGTGCATTCTACGGGACCACCGACACCTGCCTGGTTAACCTCAGTAGCGCGTCGTTTCAAAATTATCGTGGCAACCACGATTTCATGTTCAGAACTGTTGCACCTGGTACATATATTCCAACACTCAAATTATTCTACAAAGAAATTCTACAGTATATATTTTCATTTATATATACTGAACCACCCATCATATATATTAAAACATTTTTATTTGCTTCACCTATTCATCACAATGATTTCCATATTAGAATCACACATACCCATCTGCATAATATTACAAGAAGGATGAATTTATCAGTGTTACAAGAAAAAATGATGATGCATAACAAAAAAAAATCATATATATTTCGTGTAATATAAAATATATATGAACATACACGAAAAAACTCATTTTCTCAAACAAATTGATTCTATACGACGATGTGACTCGATACGCCTCGAGGTAAAACATTAATTGATCATAAATTGCTATCTTAAGGGCCTGTAAAAACACCGGTCGTCGAATAATCAAAGGGCTACCCTTTCCCTCCAAGTTATATCTCTTTTTTTTTTTTTTTTTGTTATAAACCCCACCGAGCACCGCATTAAGATGGATTATAAACATGGAGGGGGTGTGAGTGAGAAGGAGGAAGAATATGACGATGTAAATATGATCGTTCGGGTATTCGGCGAATTGAAATTCCGCAAAAGAGTACGGAACACATGCGGTATTATGATCAGGGTGATATTTAACGGCGATTTCACTTAATTGGCGTGACCGAGACCTCGCGGATTGCTAAGAGCAAATGAGAAGGCTTCACGTTCACTCATTCTGGCACCTGGTCTGCTCGGTGTGTATATTTTTTTGGTTATTAATTTTTTACTCGGTTAATATCACTCGGCGAACAGAATGATTAACATGCATCTCGTGGATACTTCAATCAACTGTCCTGTCTTCGGGAGTGTGCGTGACTGGTTCTGCGCAGGCTCGAGGTATGGGCATGTATACACATATATATATATATATATATATATATATATATATATATATATATATATATATGTATATGAATTCGATGCATTTTTTTGTCACAGCAAATGTGGGTTTGAATAGTAAGAATCAAGTGCCTCTTTATATATCCAAAGCACAAAAAATGTTTATGGAATCATGTGATGATTGCAGAGCTGACGTTTCGAATTTATAAGTTTTTTAATTCATTGCCGCTTATGAAAGCAAAACAACAAACAAATATATATTTATGTGTGTATATGTATATCAAGCGATAAATCCATGATAAAACGCCCGATTCCTATATCCTTTCAGTTTATCCGAAAAAAGTATGCATTCCTTGTTCACAGGGGTGGCACCGCCCTGCCGGACTCCCCAGTTGGCCAGCTCGGCAATGGATGGAGGTGAGTCTTCCCAAAACAGAAAATTATTCTCCCCAAACAATAACGAGGGAAAAAAAAGGAATACATTCATCTTTTCCTATATGTCTCCGTCCCTTATCCGAATTCAGATGTCATCAATCAACTATATTCGACAGGAGAATCAGCGCATATGACAGAAATATATTATTACGAATGAAGGAAAGTGATATATTGTAAATTTATCAGAGCCAGGCTTATTCAATCAGTGAAAATATATATATATATATATATATATATATATATATAATCAAGAATAAATATGTTTCGTAACTACATTATTACTCGAAATCAATTATCAATTGTTGTATTGAAATTCAATCAACAATAGATCTAATCATAAATTCCATTCGTTGGTGGATTTACTGGTCACGAATATTAAACAAGATCGAGCGCGATAAACATGTATATTATGCGAATAGTAAATTCTTTTGTTTCAAAAATTGCGCACTGTGGACTTTATTCCCCTTCACGCTATCTTCCTGCTGAATTCGAGAGCTAAAAGGAAACACGCGCGCGAGTGCGTTTCCCAGCACGCGGCAAGAAGTTTCTTCCAAGGGTGCGTAGTGGTCTCGTTATTGATTCCCGAAACTCGCTCACTCACAGTATATATTTCTTCGTCCTTCACTTCAACTGTGTTCTCTCACTTGCGTCCCACCCCTACTGCTGGTGATGCGGAACCCAACCAACCAACGCGTCGCGTTTCTTGCAGCGCCTATAGGCTCTTCCACTTTCCTCGTATTCAGCTCTCGCCCTCAACAAAATATCTCACAGCATTCTCTATATATCAAACTCTCACCCTTTCACGTGACGACTCGACACCCCCTTTTCCTACGCTCCTGGCCTAAATCCTCCCTGGCTTTCCCAGCACCACCATACTACTCCTACTATCAAAACATCATCTTCTTATTGTGCGGCATTGTCAATTTTCCCTCTACATTCCTCTGCATACTTTCTATCATGCGAATCAACTTCATTTGAATGCAAAAAGAAACTTAAACAATAATCTCTTATCTTCTTAGATTCGAAATTCAAAATATCGTGTACACTTCACATTGTGAAAGACACAACAGGAGTTCCGGTACTCCAAAATCCACGCAATTCACTTCATTGTACTATTCTTTGATACTCAAATATCAATTTGGATCAAACCTCAATTCTATAAATAATTGTCATTGATTATGTAAGTTCTGCTCACGGGACAAGGTGGATGATGGTATGTCAGTGATATCGATCAGTTTTAATCACTACGTAAAGGGCAAGAATAAAATCAAATTCTGAAAACAAAAACTCAGCACTGAAGAAGGGTGTGGTTTTCGTTTTAACTTCAGGAGAACAAAAATGTTGTCAGCTCATTTTCCAATCGGTCCAGTTCGCAATAATAAACTAATAAACTACAATAAACACTACAGAAATCTTCAATTTATTATTTACTCACATGAACGATAGAGGAACTAGGCTTGCATCATTTCCAGTTCCCGAATTGTGTCTGCCAATATCATTGCTGGAGCTTAATCCATCTCCGCCCTGTTGAAATTAACATAAAATTTAACAACAAAAAAACAATTTATCCAAATAGAGTTTGGATATTCAATCCAATTACGAATTCATTTTTATCAATCAACCCCACCACACATATTTTAGATTATACATGATAGATAAGATAAATTAATACATGAAAAGGAGGTGCACTTCGTCACAATACAAAAATCCACTTGACTTCCCCCCACTCACGCATACATACACGCCATCAATGCTATCACAACCCCCTCACAATATTATCTACATACTCAAAATTCACAAAAATTATTCCATGACACGCCAAGACCAATAGGGTCTTCTTTTGAAATAAAATTACAAAGCGTGTCACAAAACGGAACATTTATACTCGTATTTTCTCTCCCCCTCATGAATTTCACGCGCGAAGGTCAACTGAAAAGTTTTGTTTTGGTCACTTGCCCCAGAGAAATTGAATACTAATTTTCACGCCAACAAATTCATATACATATAATAACTCAAAACGGACAAAACATAACTTGAAAACATTCCCTCTCTGCTGTCCCATATAAATTTTATGGTACAACTATTCCATAAACCATTTGGTCCTCATCATTCTTCTTCACCACTTATATATATATATATATATATATAAATTTCTACTTGCGGCCACGCTCCATTCACCTTTGTATTTACGAGCCGTGCAACTATTAATTAACGTTAAAGACAGCACAGCTCTCACTGAACCTACCCCAAATTTCGTCATTATACTGAAAATAAAGTGAGTTTAGACAAAGAAATACATAAATAGTCAATCATTTTGAGTGGCATAGCATATGTTTCTCGTATAAAAACCAATTAAACTTGTGACCTTGAGTCACTCATAATGACGAGTTATCACTGGCATGCACATTGCCAATGTGTATGCTATTATCATGTGAAATTTTATGCGGATATATCCAACCCATATAGCTTATTGCAATATTTTCCCTTTTTTTTTTCGACACAACACAAAACTATTCAGGTCGCACATAAATAAATACCATGATATATATGTATATATACATTGTTTTTGGGGGAGTGTTTGACTGTTATGAAAAGTGGCCTAGCCTTGAATTTATTCCCCTCCGAAAAAATACAATATATATGTATTTCGTTTACCGCGAATTCAGTCGGCCCGACACAGACTTCCGCCCGTCAATATAATTCCACCATCGAGACTCACAACAACCATACAACTACCATACACTTGTTTATATATATATATGTTCGTTTCAGGTATGCGTTCTCCTGACCTTCGACGAGTAATCGATTCAGGCAAGGTGTGTGTGTATGTGTTTTTATGTGCCTTTGAGAGTCTCAATGTTCTATCTAGTGGAATAATAAATTATATCAGTATATTTTGTGGGAGGATAGAAAAAAATACATTTTTTCCCTGTTATTTTTGTTCATGGAAAAACATCACACATGTTGCAGTCTTGAACGCAAATTTGTTGCCAATAAAGATTCTGTGCTTCAATAGTTCGCACAGCAGTGATGTTTATATGAAAATGGATGAATAAAAAACACAGCAATATTCTGCAGAAAGGGTTAAGGTGTCAAACTAATCAATTATCTTCTTGGTTGAGCGTGAATATGCAGGTAGCTCGTGAGCTGCGCGACTGTCTTCTTTCTTTATTACGTACTTCATGGTTGACGGTATATAGAAAATTATTGCCATGGGGCCGATGAATCTTCTTAGTCAAGTATAAAATTGCAACTGATGGCGATAGTATATACATATATAGAGACAAACTCTGTCATCCTCTGCACTTTGAGAGTGACACCTCTTCGGGGTGCGCTTGTGATGATCACCTCAAAAAGATTTGGTCGAGGGTGAAAAACTGTATATAATAATCGCGCGCCACCATCCAATATTTTCTCTCATAAAAAAATAAAAAAAATTGCAGATCTGAGGAACAGTAGATGCGATCGTACCTTTTTTTCATGTTTCTTAATGAAAATGTGAAACCTACCACATAATTCCCGAGTGATTCTATATTCAAAGCTTTTGTCTACGTGTCGGAACTTTGGTTTGAGCACTGGCAAAAATATTATCGTAAAATCTGATGGTTTTGGCAACATGGTATATACACAGCCTCAACATATCCATATATATCGTAATCATGCTGCAATGAACATTCTATTTTCTTCTCGACACCCATTTCTCAATAGATGGCTATGTAGAGGAAAAAAATTAAGCGATTTTCAAACGATGCTGAGGGGAGAATAAATAAATCAATTATTTATCTCTGTCCTGATCTATTTTTTTCTCGCCCACTGAAACTGAACTGAACCATCGCATGAACAGTAATTCCAAATAGTTCCCAGTTTATGCTGGGGAGATAGAAAAAACAGGAGAACCCAAGTGATATTCACTCATTGATGGCGAAAAGAATGAATTTCTTATCATCAACCTGTCTGAAATCCTTTCCACTACCTACTTGATGTTATATCCTAAACTACCACTCCCAAAATTCTTTGTTCACCATTCATTCACACAGTCGATGTCACTTCACGTTCCATGAAAATCTGCGTAATTCAGCAATTTGTAACCATATTTTTATCTGTCGTGCGTATGCCGGAAGACTTAAGTGAGGTGGCTTCTATTATGCATACATCAGGTGAATATGTTTATATCTTTATGGGTGTAACATTGAATAGAGCCCCTGCAGATTGTCCCTTTGTACTGCATCCACATGAAATAATTCTTGTGAACATACATTATATCATGTTTGTCCATTGCTCCCGACACTTCTCTAACGTTTTATTGAATCAAGACAGGCTATCGGTCATTCTAGTAAATAAAATCAAAAAATTTTGAGAGCATTCCCCGCCCGTATATTCACAAACACATCAATATCTCCATAAAACGCTGTGCGTGGGAATGTTTCGCGTAAGCAACAAAACTTTCATCGTATACCAGAGAAGAAATAGTAGCAAAGAAAAACACGAGAAGAAATCGCGCGATATCGAATAAACTCATCACACACACATATGACCATGTTGTGTGTTCTATATATTTCTCATTTATAAACCCTTATATGATCCCAAGGTATATATATGTATATATATACAGCTCAATAGAAGGCGTAGCCGTATATTTGACCTGAGTTAAGAATTCTCGGAAGGAAGTATGTCCTGAAGCTTGAAATTGTGAGACCGGCGCCTGAGGACATAACTGAACGGACCGAGGTCACAGTAGTACCCAACAGATTTTTATTTATTTTTGATTATTTATCATTATTATTATTTCGGTGAGCAACACTCAACGGAAACATCAAGCCGGATATTCTCATTTTTCAGTGACTACTCTAATTTCAAAGACATATCATCCCGAGTTTATGAAACTCTCATGAACATGACACATCTCCAGATGTTCACATTATACGAATTCAGAGTCTCGCTCATTGACACAACTATAATGTGCGCTATTTCTGGCTTCCATTTATATAAACTCCGACGCCAAATGATAATATCGATGTGATACTCTTTAGAGTAGTGTCATGTTATGTGAAACTTTAAACCGGGAAGTGCACAAGCTAACAGATACGCCATTTTTGTATGCACATGTACATTTAATTTATTCACCAATGTACGGTCAAGTGAATCATAACATAAAATATGGCGTATAAATATCGATTATCGATGACAAAGTATCGTCGCAAGGGCATTACGGCTACATAATATTTTTTTTTGCAGCAAGACGCATGTTTAGCTGTGTTACGCACACGTTTTATCTTACCAGAATGCTCTCGTGCTTGATTCCCTGGGCATCGATCCCTCTTCAAGCCTATTGACGCTCGTCTTTTCATTTTTCCGTTTTCTTTTCGTCCGCAACGAAGTGAGAAAGCGCGATAGGATAGAACAAACTAAAGAGAACGACGCTAGATTGTATCCACTTGAAAGTTTGAAGTGAGGAGGGGAATTTGGCCTTGGCAGTATAATGGGAAGCCCGCGCGCGTTACGTTTCTATGGACTACTACATAGAGAATAGCTCTGGCAGTGTTGGTGGTAGTGTAGCAATGGTGTTGTATATGAGGAGCGAAGAGAAACGATTGCAGTTGCTTACCGGCACCCACCAGATGTCTCCACTATTCACCGGCTCGATGACGTACGCATTTTCCAATTCGCGCGGTCGCCTTTGGACCGAGAGAGAACGAGAATGGACTGATGGACTCGCGCGCGTCGCTAGTCATGTGCAGGAGAATGCAGGAAGGGGATATTGCCGCGCATTTGTCCACAATCGCGGCAATAGGTTCAATAGACAAATATTGGTAGAAAAACAACTGATGCAATAAACTTTTCAGGTGCAGCTATCGATAATGCTTTTACAATTTTAAATAAACAGAGAATATTCCTATAATTCAGTAAAAAAAAAACAATTATACAAACTTTAAAATTGACATTAATATTTGTCCGAAATAATCACGCCTTTCCGATTGTTCTGGGAGTTAATAACAAACACTTTTTACTTGGAGCTATGTTCATACAAATTGACGATCTTGGGTCAATGTGAACTACACCACATCGTGTGAGAAATGGCGCCAGAAATTTTTTTTGTGAATGCGAGGAAGAAAATGGCAAAACCACGGATCTGTTAGTGTGCATAGGAAACTAATATGACCGACTCGATGACAAAGCATTGATGTAAACACACAAGAAAGTCGAATAAGATAAACAAACGAATTCTCATGAATTATCTGTCCACAAAGCCTTGTAGAAACGTATCAACATTGATTGCCGATATAAACATGGTTAGATCGAAAATATAGTAAATACCTCCTGCTTGAGTTTAACCTCTTCTTCAAGTCTCAGTTCAATAACATTTGAATTATTCACTGAACAAAGACTATAGAATTGAATCCATCTCGATGATAATATTAAAAACAGACTATTTTCTTCTCTAAATGGTTTCCCAAACACCTAATATGTTGTTGAGTTATGAGCCAAATGTAAAGAACAATCAGGAAAAAAAAACAGTATTACCAACTGAGCGGTGAACCCTCCCGCTTTCCAATTCAGGGTGGGGTATAGAGCTGTCCCGGGCGCCGGGGAGGATTAAGTGGGGAGACGCAAACGAAGCTAGAAGTAATGGTGGGGATTGAAGCAAGCCAAGTAGTATAGAGATGAAGTTATGGCTCACCGCGCGCCCCAACTGCGTCTCATAACGGTGGGGATAAAGCTGCCAATAGGGTGGGGACATATTGGGCGCGGCCTAAAGCATCCTAACATCGCGATCACGCTGCGTTATACGATATATGAAAATTATATCAGTGTATAACCGCGCTTTCTCTCATAGATATCCTGGTAAAATATATTAAACGCCAGAGCACAACACTGTGTGCTGTTTTCCAATCTGGCGACAACCAATTGATAATTGACCAAACAATAATTTTTATCTGTTTATTATTGTTGGTCTTATAACAATACTCTATTTACGTCAGTGACGTTGTAACGTTACTGTATACGAACTAATATTTTACCCGCCGTTAACTATACTATATTACGACTGCTACTACTATTACCACCACTACTACCAATTTTACCACCACCACTACCACCATCTTCATCACCGCCCCGATAGTACGCACGCGTGCATGTATGTGACGCGCGTTTACCGAAATCGGTGGAGGACAAAATTTACGTTTCGGCCAGTATCGTACGGGAGAAAATACGCGTCGAGCGCGCGCTCACCGCCACCTCCGTTTTTTCGGTCTCGGACATTCTTTCAAAATTCACAGTCACGTATTGTTTCATTGCAATCCTTGGTTTTTATCTGGTGGTTTGAGGAAGATAAAGACGTGGAGCAGTGGAGAAAAAAAGAGGCGTCAGCGAGCGAGAGAGAGAGAGATTGAAGGAGTGCCAGTTTATAATATATTTGCATTGGTATCGAAATTCGATTCGTATAACTTTTTGATTGATTTTCGAATTTATAATTGAAAAAAACTTGAATGAGCACGCGTGTATAAACGCAAAATTATACTACTGTACAATCAAGCCAACTGCCAAGCACGTTTTGATATTGGCACACGCCAGCCCTCATCGGCGCCACGTAATTTCCCATCTTCTTCTTCTTCTTCCATCTCATCGTACCCCCACCTCAGTGCGCGTGTGAATGCGCCGGTATATATATATACAGATATATATACACATATATTTGGTTTCATCCAAAACAGAGTTATCACACACTTTGTGACTATAAGTAATACAAGCTTCTGAGACACAATTTTGTCGGCTTTATATATATATTCATTTATAAAATTGAACTGCTTCCTTACACGAGAACACTACAGTCGTGTCGGATACTCTTGAATATTCAAGCCACACATCATCAACCAACGACGATTAACAACAGTGTCACTGTTTGAATTACGTCACATTACCGACAAAAAGAACACAGCTCACTCAAATTTTTCGACAATATAAATCCATCAACGCGAATATATCCCAACAAATCATCAAATTCAATAGCTGAACTACAAGGAAAGAAAATAAAAGAGAGAAAAAAAAAGAAAAAGGATAGGAAAAGCAACAAAATCACTGGAGAATTTTTCCCAAGAATTTTTTCTTCCCTTTGTGCTCTTCCAATAAAATCAATATACATGCTGGACGAATATAATTAAATGATTGTATTGTGTGGATAGAAGGCGAATTTTGAAAGGTGCAAAAGGAAGAAGAAAGGGAAAGAGAGATAGAGATAGAGAGCGGAAGAGGGCACAGAAGACGGTGAAAAGAAGGGGGAGAGAGTGAGAGAACGGCGAGGGAGGTACAAGGGAAGGAAAAGGAAAAAAAAAGGGACTGTGCACGCGGTCGGGATACACAGTTCCAAAAGAGCTCTTTTGAGAGGGGCAGGAATAGAGGGAGGAGTGAGGACGCTACCATTCTCGTAACAACTGTCGCCGGTTGCTAAACCCGCGTGAAGAGTGTATATTGCCAGTGGTGTGTGTGTCGCGTACAACTCATCGTTCTTAAGTTCGTCATTATATATATATACATATATATAATTGTTTTTTTTTTTCTGTATCGTCATCACCATATTTTCATTCTCATTTGGGCCGTTATACCTGTGTCAAACAAGAAGGGATATTCCAGTGTGTGCCAGTGTTTCAGTCTACCTCAGTCGTTAGCTTCAGCTAACGAAAAAGAAATAAAAAATAGAAAAAGGAGGAAGTTCAAGCTCCTTTTTATAACGTGAGGATTATATTCAGGAGGAAGAGGAAAAGAAAAAGGAGGAGGAAGAATAATAAATAGATATATGTATACATGTATACATATGGATATCAAAAATATATTATAATTATATAAATTATAATTTAAAAGTGATCGAGAGGAAGCGAGTCCTTGTAAATACAAGTTGAAGAAAAGCGCCAGTGTTATTTTGATTTTTTTTTTCTCATAATTTTCATCGCGGAAAATTGTATATATAAATATCGACACACATATATATATATAAATATATATATATACCAATAACGAAAATGTCTGTGGATAAATTTGGCGAAGGTGGTGCGCTGCAGAAGGAAATGGAACGTCTGGATATTGAGGATAAAAATGGAGAGACCGCAAGGTAATTTTCCGTGACAGATTTCATGTTTTTTTGACCTCTAGAGTCTTTTGTTGATTCGTTTTTCTGAACTTTTTTGTTCTGTCCGAGAAGCGATTGCGCGCCAAAAAAAATGGATTGATTTGTTCCCGAGACCGGAGAATTATGAATGAGCTATTTGCATATCATGAATATGGTTCACGAGTTAAATTTGAAATCATTTTCGTATTCCGCATGTGGCGTCATGTAGTAACTGGTACAATTTACAATCCCAAAATTCGCGCAAATTAATACAATGAATGAAGAGAGTAACGTGTCAAATTTGAGATGATTACACTATTGAGAGGCAAATATTATATTTTCACAATCATTTCATTTCTTCAGAATAACGTGCAATTCGTATCTTCCATTCTTCATTTTGGTGTTTCATTCTCTCATAAAATGTGTTGACCCTCCGATGTCTAATCTTCTCCTGTTTTCCTATTTGTATAAATACAAGTATGAATCCTACAGGTTGAGTGTAGAATGCAAACGACACTTGGGAAAAATAACTCGAATATATATGAATGAACTCGGAAAAATTCTGTGGTTTATTTTATGCTTTTATAATGTCTATAACACTTACCATCAAATCATATTCATTTGAACATTATGCATTGGATATCGAAATGTTTCAAGTGGTAATTGCTTCTGCCCATTACGAAACCATTTATGGAGGAAATTTAACTGCAGTTTATAGACATATTGCCTCACCTCACGCTTATGTATCTTCCCGCCGCACATTCCTCCCAATTTCGCGGTCAAGCGCAAAGAGACTATAGTAGGACGACCATGAAAATGTTTTTGCGCGTGGATGATGTAGTAGGTGGCGGGTTGTACCATACGATAGATCTGGCGAGTAAAATTTGATGTGTTTGTGAGTTAAGCTGCTATGCGCTCACACTGTAACGAGATATGAGTCATTCAGAGGTGATGGTGGCGACTGTGAAACGCCGTTGATACAAGTACGTCGCATGGTAGCTTAAAATAGTCCGGTGTCGCTATATAATACAGCATAAATAACGCCGGAAAATATATTAAGCATATATGTATAGGGCGACGCTTCCCTCTCATGGAGGGTGGCATATATTGCCCTGTCACTATTCAACCAACGCACATACGAACATTTATACACGCCCAGAGAGCGCGAGTAAACGATTTCTTTATGCACAGTTTAAACTCAATTCGTCATGAAAAGAAATTTTCCATCCAATATTTGATAAACATACACAGTTTCGTATAATCATTGAAATTGCTGTGCGAGCCATTTCATTGGGAGCGATTTTTTTCTTTGTGTTATATAAGAATTTTCAGTACCAATGACTGCTTTTAACGAAACACAACTTATAATTTTATTTTCAGACTTCCATAAATTTTAATCTTTTTAATAGATAAGGAAATATTGATATGAAATATCGTGTAGGTGGTTTTTCAATTGATTTTCCAAGTATTTCGGTTTTTATTTCATTTCTTTTTTTTTTTCAATCACAGAATCAAATGAACTTATGTAGGAATTGTGTCGTTTTTTTTTCATGTATTTCAAACAGTACTGAAGCGGTGCAGAATGTAATTTTAATTATTCGTATTTAGGCAAGTCATTATGTTCTTTTGTGTAAAGAGACTATTATATTTATCTGAAAACAATTATCACGTTTTGTTACATTCATGAAGCAGTTGAGTAATATTTATCGAGGCCACGTGATTGTAGCGGGAGATGAATTGTTTGATTCATAAGTGGAAGGCATGACGACGTGTCGCTTTTAATTTTTCCTATCAGGTGTTAGTCAAAATTCGAAAATAGAGAATATTGTTACAACCGATGCTCATAAATTCGGAGGATTATTCTTTCAAGAGAAGATGAAAGAAAACAGTCAATCAGTACCGCAATTCTCGTTTAGGGATTTAGCTCTGCAAATACTTCTCGGATATGTAGTGAGAAGTTCAACACTTACCTCACTCGGAGGATAGTTATTCAGGCGTATATAATTAAAATCAATATCAAACACTCAATTGATTGACGATCAGTCGATAATTATGTTCGGTTACAGCATCACCTTCAGAGTTGCATTCTCAAAGTCAACTTTTCTTCCAAAAATCGTTATGAAAATACTGAAGAATTTTCAAATGCATCTGCGTTACCGTTCCAATATGATAATTTGGTTGCTATGCAAACGCCTTCCATTCAACGCATTTCCGCATCACCAACAAATAAATATCGAATAGATTCTCACTATTAGTGTACACAAATAGACTGCAATTCTCCATATCGAACTGTGGCATATTATCCACGTGACAGTTGAGTCGCTAATAAATCTGAAGTCCGTTTGGAAATGAAACTTCTCAATTGCTTATTAAAAAACTTAACGATTCATTCTTGTCACCCTTGTAGAATCTTGTATATTAACTAGTTAACAATTTGTGCCTGCTGCGCCAGCCTAGACGACTACCTACGCTAGAACCTTCCATTCCAGGGAGCTTCCCGTTGCGTGTGGCGTCACTGCTGCCAGGCATTCATATATTTACGTTCCTATGTGCGTTTTCCGGATATACGCACTTTTCTGAAAACATTAGATCGTTGAAGTATATATGTACAGACGCATCGTGCGCGCGGCACGACGCAAGTCATCATCACCAACACACATTTTGGTGTGTCCCATTCTCCCTCACTTGAAAAAAAAAAGTTTTCCCAGTCACTTCGAGGCCATCACACAAACGAACGAATGCGCGCGCGCATCTCTCACACACACGCCCAATCCATTTCAACGTTCCAGGAACTAATCTCTCTCTGTTTCTCTATTTCGTTCTCTCTTTCTGAGGCATCACGAAACCGTAATTTAATCATGTGAAACCATTCGCATTTCGAACGATAAAACCCGTTCAACATTTTTGTAGATGGTTCTGAAGATTTTTATCGTGTTGCTCTTTGGCTGGTTTTCTCCACAGAAAACAACTTTTAAAAATGTAATTCGTCGATCCTATTTAATGTCTTCATTAATTATTTTACTGCGCGCGAAATGATGAGCTATAGATAGCTGTAATTTTCGGGTAATAAATTGACGATTTTTATTCTTTTGTTGAACAAACGTTGACATCGTTAATAAATGGAAAATTGTAATTGTTCTTCTTCTATATTGGTTCGCATTGGATTTTCGACGATGTCACAATGATGACTTTTCTATTCGCCTCTAGTTGAAAATATGTATACTACATATGAGCATCGATGATATGTGCCTGATGCGATGAACACGAGACGAATTCGAATGTGGATGAAATTCTCGGAAGCGCTATCCATCGGCCCGGCATTAATGGCGACCGGTGCGGTTTAGACGATCGCAATTCGAGGTCACGACCGTCTTTTACTTCACTAAAAATCCAATTCCCTAAAGTCAATATAATTTTATTCCAATCGCTGCGCCGACAAACACATTTTTCGAATATATTTCACGTCCGCATTTATTTATGCTGCTATACAACAGTTGTCTTAGAATGTGTATACGTGTACCCATATGGAAATAATTATTTTCAAGTCACACGCATATAGTCAAATATTATACCGAGGTCACGACGTTCGAAAAAAATATAGTGCGGACGAGAAAAAGGTCGAGGTGGCGCAATTTATGTCGAAAACACAAAAGAATAAAAGAGAAAGGGAACAATGATAAACAAAAACTAGTAACGAGAATGAATACTTTTTTTCCCTTTATTTTTTCACAAAATATCTCATCAAAGCGGACTTGATTCTCGCGCCCGATTCATAAAACAGCATGCGCGCGTCACTCTGTTTTTGATGTGTGTGCACGAGTTGCTTGTACGTGGCTCTATCTTTTGGCTGACAGCTGCGTTCCGCCCCCACAATGCCGGTAATGTCAACAGCTTCCTCATTTTTTTATAACATTAGGCAAAGCATCGACGAAAGAAAAAAAAATTTTTAAGATCGTTTACGTTTCCATGCATTTCTCTTTGCTGCCTCGAATGCCGATATGAAACGAGAAAATGAATTTTTAGAAGGATAATTTAGGCATAACTGTGTTATGGTCTTCATTCCAACATATTCTATCAGTCTTCAAACACATTTTGTTATGAATCGTCTGTAAAAAAAATTTATATTTCCTCTACGGTAGTATTTAGATTCTGACCGGGCAAAAAGTTTTCTCACCAAGTGTTCTACGAAATGATTCATTCTGAGCGAATCGACCACAGATAAACCTCCCTGATACACATTCTTAGCCGTACTTATTCTTAAAACAAGTCGGAAGGATGAAACAACAGAAAAATCCTTTTGTTCGTCCCGAAAATTGTGAATTAAAAACAAAAAATTCACAATCTATGCATATTTTTAGAAGTATCCATCAATAATGGATTCATCTTGGAAAAGTCGAGATACCTCAGGTAATATACAAACAGAAGAGACATGGTGGGAAAGGGAAAGAGAGGTAGAGACAGAAAGGAAAAAAGGACAATTCTAAGAGAACGAGCGAAGGCCTGTTGTTAGAACCTTTCGTAAGCACGCCGAATTCGAAAAGATTTCCAAGAAATGAGCCCTCTCAGGTCATCGCTTTTACATACATACTATAACACAGTATATAGGTAACATTCAGAAGATTTCACTCATCTGTGCTAGCACATGGGCAGCTCTTTACACATTATATACTCTCACCCACATCGTTCGTTCGCGCTTCTTTTATGCTCTTGTTCATGGCCTCAAACTTGACTACCTGCGAACGTTTGCGTTACGTTGTTATTTGAAGATATGGGAAAGGAGAAATTTAATAGAGAGGGGAAGATCCTACTGAAGGCATTATTATGACCTCCATATTGCAAGAGAATTTGTGAAGCTTCATTGCTGACTCCTCTCATTATTCTTTTTCTTTCACTTCTACAACTGTTGACGTATATATACCTGGCTAAGTTACTTGGATGGGAATATTTTCTTATGGCTAATCCTGAATGATCGTTCAACCACGAATGGATTTGAATTTTCAGTCGAGCGAAACAAAAATTCTTCTTCTAAAAGCTTTTGCTCGAAAAGTGCGGTTGGCATTCATCAATAGAGTATTCTGGGAGATGCTGTCTATCGATTAGGTATGCGTTGGTAGTATTAAATTGTTCTACTCCTCAGGGAGTGGCTCATACTATTTCCTTGAGTACACACATGTCATTGAAGTAAATTGAAAATTGTGAATAAGAATGGAGCGTTTGTCAAAGCTAATCGAAAAATAATGAATTATGTATTAGATGAAGTATTCGTTCACGGAGAAAAATAATGTGTTGAATTTTGTCCACTGCAATATTTGATCGTGTTGTCTTGATGTACATTCTCGTTCAAATTACTGCGTCGTACCGAATCCATGCGGTTCATTTGAAACGAGCGGTAATATCTTACACTCACTTACAAGTATAACCATCTATAGGGTGAGTTTCGGATGCGTAAAAATGGCGGTGGTCGCCGTGACAAAACGCCATTTTGCTAGTGGAGTCCCGATGTTCACACCTATATACTCACTCAATTGGCATTTTGCAAACAATTGCAACACATAAATTAACCATAGAACGGTAAATTGTTGTCTTCCACCAAGTTTAATTATAATGTTGATTTATTGATTTGCATTTCACTGTTAAATACTAATAAAGATTGAAATTCGAATGCTTTGTAAGCTATCGAGGAGGGAAGAAAAAAATGATGACGATTATAAGTATTATTCTTATCTGCATTGTTTTTCCTGTCGAGAATAATTACAGCAACGCGTTGCAGTTCAAGATAATCCTTGGAATTCTCATATCTCAGCTTTCGTTGATTTCCAACTGTGTATGATATATATTCAGTTGATCTCACTTACCTTCACGTCATAAACAAAGCCATTTAATACTCATCTTATTTTTTTATTTTTTTTTTTTGAGTCTCCCATTTCTTGCATTACTCAACGGACGTGTCAAAGGATTATATTTTCACCGTGTGCTTTCTTGGTCTTCTTGGATATAATATAGCTCGAGCGCGCGTGGCGCATCACATTTATTCTCCGTAAGATTTTTTGTTTTTGATAAATGGTCATTTAAGAATTGAGTTTGGTACGCGCGTGACACTTCTCACGAGCGCAATCAACTTGTGTAATTCCTGATCCAACATTTCGCTAGTATCAAACAATCTACAAAGGAGAATCGGGAGAAGTTAATTACATATATCATTCATCATTATATAATTAGATTTAGATTGCGCCGCCGCTACATTATATCGCTCGGTTCAAATGCGAATACAGAGCGAGTGGTATGAAATCATGCAGAATTTGGAGCAATCTCTTCATTTCGAGGATACACATATTTACAGATGTATATTCATATATATTTCTTCACGAAGATTTGTTGAAAGTAAGAGAAGTCTACCCTTTTCACTTTTGTGTGAGCAATATATAGAGAAGAGGGGAACGCTCTTCTCGTGTTCATATTGGAGGTGCCTGGTAGGCCAATTACGCGCCCCTCGATTGCTCAAGTAGACGTAGGTAGTCCTTTCTTTATTCTCTCGCAAACACTCTAATTCTCCTCGCAGCAATTAGAGTGTTGCAAATATATCGCGAATAACTTTTTATGTAACTATGAAATCCTCTTTTATCATTTTCATGATGACATAGAGATGAACAAAGGATCACATCAACATACTTCTTTTTTCTTTTGGTAATGAATTTCGATAGGAATACTTTGCAACAGAAAATTGATCATGAACTTTCGATCATGTTAATTAATTCGCCATCAATTTATCATTTGCAAGTTATCAAATTTCATAAGCAAATGTGGAGTTTCATTGAGTAGCCAACTCTTGATCAAAGTCATGAAAATTGAGAGATGATACTTGAAGACGAACAAGAGAAAAAGTTTTTCTTAGCATTACCTAACGGTAAAAATGGGAAAAATAAATGCACCGATAAATTCCTCATTACAGACGGTAAGAAAACTACTACGATGCCTTGCCCATGTGCACGCATCGTCCCGAAGTATTGATTACTTTCTACTTCCAGTGTAGAGAGCGGAGGGTATGTAGTAGATATATATACAGCCCTGGGATAGCGCTACACCAATGTATGAATATATATATATATATAAATTGAAAGTATAGGAAAGGTGGCAGCGTGAGGTCGCAAGTAAAAGACCGACCGCCCGCTCTCGCACTCCTTGTGCGTCATCTTCGTCGCCCTTTTGCGTGCATATCTCATTGTCCGATCGATTTGCGACACGAAAGACCCCTCCTTCACCGAAACGGTTACCTAATATAAACATATATATATAAACTTCTTATACCTATATCGATAAAATTTGCCTCATTCTGATGCCATTGGACCACATTGAGAATGCGATTTCGGAGAAATATCACCCAACTAATCGTTTGAATCGCATTTAAAACTTGTGCGGTCACATTTCTATACACACGCATACACACATAAACATCCAAAGTCCAATGAAATTAAATTTCTTTATCAGTCACACGAGATGAGAACCATTCCGCCAATTAGACAACGGTTTGAATCAATCGATCATTAAAATGAGTAATAAATCACGCGACTATTAATTAAAGAGCAGTTCACTGATTAGAACACAAAATATATGTGTACGTGTATAAATTCTCATCGTCGATTCTTTAACGATCTTCACCTTTATCATTTCTCGTACTCATTATATCTACCCATCGTAGAATCAACATTTATTGCAACCTCGTCGTTTTCTTGCTTCATTCTCTTTTCTTTCATTCGCGGCAGATGAAGAAGCCTCAGGGGACTGACGCGAGAGATGGTGGGAGAGCGAAAAAGAGAGGAGAGAGCAAAGCCACCGCGCGTGTATATACAGTGGGAATATATACATGGTAGTATGTTGTTTTGGACCATCAAGAACGCGAATCGGCGGCGTCGCCAGCGCGGCCGATCGCGCCCTCCTCAAACGGAACGAGAGAGACTCTTAATTTCGCATCGCCATAAATAATTTGACCGCGGGGTCCAGCACGCTTGCTTTCCTGGAATCCAGGTCCGTTTCACTTGTTTTTGTCTTTGTCTATTCCACCCTCATCATACCGCCTCTAACTCATTCGATTCTATTCGCTCTTTTTCTCTCTTTTTCCTCATCACCGTTGTTGTTGCGTATCCTTTTACTCTCGTGAAAGATTCCTTGTGTGTTTTGACAACGTCACTGTATATTGACGAAGCGGCACGGGCCTCATACGTCCTCCATTTCAATGTTCTGCTGCTGTAACGCTCTGTTTCTCAATTCCTCTTTTTATTTCCGCCCTTTATTTCCGAAGCGGATTAAAGGGTATACAAAAATGCGCCGAATTATTCAATTACTCATTTGAAATATGTTGTGGTGAACATGGCTAGCTTTTTTACCATTAATAAAAGAAATATAATTCGATACTTTTGTTACAGAGGTTGAAAGTATTTTCAGTACTTTTAATGTCGAACGTTTGCACAAGAGAGTGCATGTTAAAATAATATATCGTGCATACACTTATTCACTCAAAAAGACTTGTATGCCTCGTACTTTCTCAAAAGTTAAAAGAGGTCGAGTGTGTTTACTTGCAATGTCTAGAGTAAACATGGTCATTCATTCTATTTCAGAAAAATATGTCTGAAGTGTTGTTAAAGTCACAAAAGAGTAAATTACAAAATTCTAATATTACTTATAATTTCTAATAGCGAATTTGCGCTCTTATGTTGCTATTTGATATTAGCATTTCTTAGTATATTAATTACTCACCAGACAATTAAGGAATCGATCCATTATATATCTTGTAGATATGCCATTGCGGATATATAAACACTTGGATATCCGCTTGCCCGTGAAACCACAAGCTCGTATAATCACTTTACGTGAAACTTTCGCAGTCTCGCCGAATCGATCGAGGGGGGAAAATGAGAAATGCAAGGGGGAAGGGGTGGGTACGGAGCAAGCATCAACGAGTCTCACTCGTTAGCTAACACGTGAATTGTCCAAAACATAAGGCAAGGCAATGCCTCGCTTCGATTGTGTCAGTCTTAATTGTTGCCTAACTCCAAACGATTTTAGATTCGAAAATTTTAATTAATGATTGATTTTTTCTTTTGTTTCAGGTAAGCATTGAATATTCCTGATAATAAATGGCAGCAGTAATACATTGAATTAAAAAATTCCGCTGATCGGTGAGTCACATATGAAAGTAATCAATACGGCTGAATATAAAACGAGAGAAGATTATTCAAACTATACAATGAGTGAGGGTATGCGAAATCCCACCATGAATTCGTTTTATTATAACCTTCTATTCAATTTTTCTTGCAGACATTGTTTACTTTTTCTCATTGGGTATAGACGAAAGCACAAAAAAGTGCGGAGCGAAAATACCAATAAGAGTTCAAAACATTCGTGCGGATTTTCAGATCATATCGAGAAATGGCAATTAAGAATTTGCATAGAAGTACTATTGAATTTTACATGAATAAAAAAAAAAGCCCAGCGTCCATCTAATCTATCAGAATCAAAATACATTGAATTCAGACGCATTTTTGATGGAGTATATTTCATTACTCTTGCGCCATGCGCGTATTGGAACCGCCAGTATTCCACCCACAAAGTCCTTTAATTAAATGGAACAATGAGAACAGAAATCGAAATACACAGACAGAAAGAAATCCGGTAGATAATTTGATGACGAGTCAAGTTGTTTTGATAGTTGGTATCTGTGCAATCCAAAGGATTCATGAAGTACTGTTCACTTCTCAAAATATTTTACAGCAAGTCATGAAGCATGAAAACAAGATCCAATTGCGTGCGCATATAAAAGTTCTTGTGTAATATAGTCGCCAATTATCTCTGAAAACAATCAAGCCACTCATATCAAACGTGACAGTCACCACTGGAAAATATATATAGCATCGAACCATCGATTTGCAGGAATTCTTCCGGCTCACTCCCCTCTTTCTCATCTCCCTTTACAACAACACAAAAGTCCTTGAACATTTTGGCCTTGAAACCTCTCCCTCAATGTCACAAACCCATATATAGAAGCTCTGTACATATATATACATACATTTTCACGAACACATATTTGCCTCTTTACTTTCTCTACCGGATGAAGTAGCGAGGGTGGCCACTGGTAGAGTCGAGAATGGGGTAACGGACCAACCACCGACCCCACGAGTCTGCACATAGAAAGTGAGAGTAACAGGCTGGACGACAGAAAAAAGAAAGAAACCAGGGGGAAATGAAAGAGAATGAAAATACCAAGTTTTAGGGAATAATTTGGAGATTGTAGACAAATTACTCAATATAATAACCCTAAAATCGAACATGATAAATGCATCTGTATATTATAAAATCATTGTGTATATAGAAAATGCATATCGTCTAGTCGACTAATATTTCTGCTCAGTATAGTGAAACAATGATTGGATTTGTGCAATGGTGTCGTCATGATTGTTAAAAATGATACAAATGATACAAATGGGGCTTATGCCAATAGTCTACAATTTATAGCTTTTGTATGCAGTTATTCACTTCTACTAAAGTGGTGCCTAATAACTGTGTAATCTACTCACATATATTGCTACTGTGTATGGCAAATGTTGGAAATTTCATCACGAGGTATAGTTGTATGTATGAAGAGTATATCCAGAAGTAATACGCCACGAGGAACCGATCGATTCACTAGAATTCATTTGCTAGCAATAGTTTATTCTTTTCTTTCATGTTATTCGTATTTTATTATTTCTCAGGTTGGCCTTATTCTTTTGTTTCTTTTCCTTTCCTTCTAGATATTGTACATAACTTGAAATTCAATTTATTTCCGGGTATTTGTTGCAACATTGTTCATATACTTATATTGATTTTACTCTATCGTTGCATCTTGAGGTTCGCGGATTTCTATTTATATGCTGCATACGTTATTGACAACTAACTGGTGTGTAGGCACATCGATTTGTCATTGTCCAGTAAAATATCAATAGTTCTCACACTGACAATATATCAGACACACTCGATCAAACATAATCTTAGACATCTGTGGAAAATTTCAATTCTCTGAACTCGATGTAATGAGATATTCAACGTGGATTTGTTTATTCAATTCATTTATTAGTTTTATTTAGCGCGATCGCTAAAGTGTCTCGACGTTCATGAGACAGCCATGCGAGTGATAATTTGGTTTAGTCCACGTCCCCCGGACGTCTCATGTTAATCGAATTGGCGTGCAGCAATTTTACGATGAGTGAACGTCGCGGTATCCGCGTTAGACTTCAAAAGAATATGTGTTGGGGGAAAAAACAGCCAAAAATAAAATGAATGAACCAAAGAAAAATAATGAAAAAGGAGAAAAGAGGCAGGGCAATATGGTAAGAGATGGGCAGGGTAACGATGAATTTTCAGAGAAATATTTTAGATAGCGGGTGTTTATTTTATTTTTTCGAAATACATTGTTGCTATCGATATATACTAATTGTTATCGTCTCGACTGACCTTTCTCATGTATCTCAACATGTATCATACAGAAAAATATAAGCACGGACTGACATGCACTAAATATAGTTGGAACTTATCCAAGAGTGCATTATGCATAATTTATCATATCGGTTCACAACGTTTTGTTGTAGGCTTGTAAATGCGAATTGACTGCTATTGAAAGTGATTATGTGAAAGAAGCGTTGGAGGCGACGAAGGGTAGGAAGGAAGGCGAGACTACGGAAAATTCATGAATTTGCAGCCGGTGAAGAAGGAAGATATTCAGACGCAAATTCGACCTACAGTCATAACAACACGCGTATATACGTTACTATTTATGTCACCCGACGCCGAGACCACCCACGTGTGCATAGTCGCATCGAATATATTCTTTCGTCTGTGGTGAACGCGTTCATATAATGTCTGCCAACATTTAATAATAGTGATGACAATAAAAAATTATGTAACGAACATTTTTCTGTTAAGATACAACATTTCTACTGTTATTTTTTGTTGTCTCATATGTTGATATTTTTTGAAAATATGTAAAGTCAAATCTATTCTATCAAAATAACGTTCGGACGTTCCTCTTTAATTGCAATTTATTCGGGTGAAAGCAAATTAGTATTCCAACTTGTACCATCACGTTGCACTCTGGTCCCTACTATTCCTTCACAATTTGCATGCACATGCATAATTCGTGAATTTCAAGGGAGTTAAAATGAAAAGGACCCTTTTTCATCTCAGTACACAGTCGCCGAAAAATAACACTCTCTTCACTTCATTTTTGTTTGTTTTTGTTTGTTTTTTTTTATTAGTTTTATGACTGTCATATATCACTGTCAGAATTGTTTATCTCTCTTTCTCAGATTATTACGCGTACTGCGACTCTTTTCCATCCCTCACGGTACCCACCGACACAGCCACACACAAACACACACACATACACATACCACACATAACTAACAAACGCATGTTAGTTCGCTGCGTTTTTTGAATTCTCCCGTTCGTCTGGAGTTTATGTGTTTAATGTTTATATGCATTGGCGAGAGGTAGAAGGATGAGAAAGCAGTGGGATGATTATGATGGTGGTGAATATGGAGAGAACACGAAAGACGAGAGAGAGAAAGTGAGGAAGGAGTCTAGGTCCCGTTTGCAATAATTTTGGGTGAGTGCATGGTAGAACTGCAGGAGACGTAGTAAAGAAAGCAAGAGAGGGTGCGCTACAGCGCGCGCTTATTGCCTTAAATTGCTAATTGGGCTCCAAGAGAAACTGGCAGGGCATTCTATGCCATTCGTATGCTTCTTTTCTATCCGGCTTTATTCGATGCCTCCATTGTCGTCGACACGAGGGAGAACAGCGCGCGAGAGGACGAAAGAGAAGTTGTGCTATTTATGAATTTATGTACATGCGTTGTGAATATATCTGTATATTGGTGGAGGAGAGAATGTATAGGTGGATAAAACGGGAAGATCGTGTGCAACGAGGGTAGAAAACGTGAAAGATTAATATACAATTTTCGCCCTTTCAAGGACCAATGAATTCTATTGTTTTCGCTCTAACATATATGGAAATTCAACGAAATCGCCATGCACACAGGTGTATTTTGCGGAATATCTATTCTTACTTCTCTCAATCGATATTCTTTGCGGAAACAATATTGGAAGCAATATAATTAGGAACAGATTGAACGATCGATTATCTGTGTTATGGCACATTGAATACTTTGCTTTATCGTGACCCAAAAAAATATAAGAATCGGGTTTTTGCATTGACAGTTCTTTTGCGAACATTTATGGAGCAAAGATTGTGGTATTGTACACAGAAAGAATTTATGATAGCGAATACTTCTCACAAAGACGTCCATTGATCCTGGTGGAAACTGTATACACCATCCATGGAATTGTAGCCACGTGACAAAATGCTTGTTCAGCTGTCGCCGCAACGTCATATCGACCTGAATTCACCGAAAAAATGTTTACAAAGACTACACATCCGTTTATTATTATTATCAATGATATATTAGAAAATACAGATTTTTTTATGCTCATGAAAATTTACTCTAACATAAATTAAAAACAGCAAAAAAATTGGCAATCAAATATCTTGTGTATCTACTCGATGCGTATCTATTGGTTCCAATGGGTAAAAAAAAAATAACTAACGAAAAAGAAAAATCGAAAAAAAATTAATAAAAATAAAAAGCATTTCGCCGTCAAAAAATGAAAAAAGAAGAGTTAGTTTGGACGGCAAACTGGGGTTGGTTTTCGTAAAGAGTGGGGTATAGGGCACAATGAGAGCACTTCCTGCTTCGAATGGCGCCGCCGTTTTCTATCTCCTTTTTTCGCCCCCCTTCTCCTCTCTTTCTCTCTGTACATACGATATTTTTCAGGCCGCGCGTGTACTCCATCCTATACCGCTCCTCTTGCTCTCTCACCCATAGATTCTCCAGCGCCCAGATTTTAAAACTAAAAAAAAAAATAAGCAAAAAAATGCAGCAGAAAAGCTATGGTGAAGAGGAGTGAGTTTCTCCAAACTATATACAATATATATGGGGTTGCGTTTGCCCGCGTTGGGATCCCCTCTCGCATTATATTATGATGATGCACTCGCATACCTCCCGCCTATAATTCATGAATAACTTCGCCTCATAAATACTGTCTACGTCCTCTCAGAAATTGATATCGTGAGTATAGTTGAAAGAAAAAGCACATAATTTTCCAAAAAACTAAATTATTGAAATGAAATCACTAAACAGATAATATACACTGAAAGATGAATTATACGTATAAATTCGTTGTTCATATTCATCAAAGTTTGAAACGGCTGACATTGTTTTACAGCTATAAGAAATTGTGATGAATAAAAATTTCTTATGCAATTGAATAATTAGATTGTATTATTCTGAAAAATCTATCAATGTATTATCGAGTAGATAATTATGATTGCTTGTCAAGCAACAATCCTTTTGCCAAAGTATTTCCATCCTCTTTTTCATCATGTTGTGATAAAAGAAAAATATTGGAAAATTTGTTTCTATTGCGTGATGTATCAGGTATAGACACTATATACATGAACATACACACTCCTCAGTATTATTCAGAATAGACTCATATCAATAGACTATATAAATATATTATATACCGCGCTTCGTACTATCAACGCGTCAATGCGACTCGTGCACAGAGAGAACATATATACATTCGCGTAGCTGCCGCTGAACCTCTTGTATATTTTCGCTGTGGCGGCGCGGCAGTGCCTAGTCATTGATATAGGCGCGACCATGCTGCCGCTATCGAGACATCGCCGCGGTCGTTCGTATTCTATTCGCAGTATGCCGCGGGACGTTACGCGGTTCGTGTGTTTACTGTGGAACGTTTGGCTTTATTACAATTGACTTTGAACAATATCGATAAATGAAAATACATAGACGACTTGTTAATATTTTTTACCTTTGATCTTTTGTGTCGAATATTTCTCTTTTATATTTCAAGTTGATTTCGTGTAAATAAATTGAGGGAGAAATTTTGAAGTTTTTATACGAATGATCGATATAAGTGAGGCGTACTTGACATACTGTCATTCAATTGATCTATCTGATCAGCGGGCAGGAAAGAGTTTCGATCGATACATCAACAATTAATGGGCACGTGGTATTACCACAACTTGCGTTCGTATTCCTCAGTGTTGGTATTTCCTCTTATTTCATAAAGCTATAATAAATGTTGGATTCTCATTGCCTTTCAATTAAATAACTGGGAGGGTTTTGCGATTTGTGGTGAGTGAATATAGTCAGTGGTAAAACAATTTTAGAAGTTGGACTTGGTGATAAACTGGATAGGTATATATTATTCTTATTTTTTGTTTTCTTTCATCCAATCAATGCTGAGTTGTCAATGTGTGTGAACAATACAGTTGTTTACTTCAATTGATGGACGCCACTGGAGCTGGTAAGAATACAATATTTTGAAATGACCCATGGATATTGCAAGACGAAAACATAGTTGCTAGTATTGAAGAGAAATTGAATACGGTCAACGAAATGTAGAGCTGTAATTGTTTTTTTTTTCTAGTAGTTAGATTGTATTACAACCACTACATGCACTTTATAATGGACTACTACTGTTATTGTTACTGCTACTTTAGAATGAGTGACACATGCGATTTTCGAGATAACTTCTTCCAACTACACCAATCACGCATGCACAAGCGATAACAGCTTGAATTAAGTCTCAACTATGTATTCTTATGTACAATTATACATTATGTGAACATCTTTTCCACTGGAGTGTCCTTGGATTAAGGATCATATAAAACAATCGTATAAAAGAAAATGCATATTACTGATTGGGTATATCTTAATTCTCAATGAAAATCTATGTAGTGATCATTCGTCTCATTACATGTCATTTTTCCCACCCAATTAACTAATTTAATTTTATAAACGTGTCAGCAGTTCGTCACATTTTTATCGTAGCTGTATGTATGAGGACGTGTCGCGGTTACACAAATGATTATTTCAATGCGTCTATTTTGCTGTATTTTCGCTGAATACAACTGAGGTCTTATATGTGCGCGTGGTCATTGAATGTTGGTGAGTAAAGTAAGAGCAACTTATTTTTTCGGTAATAACTTGAAAGCGTCAAATGATAATACATAAAACCAGTGAATTATTGTCGAGTTTTTACACAAACAAGCATCAGATATATGATCGACTCCATTATCAAGAGGGAAATAAAACAAGAATCAATATATATTCGTAGCAACATCATGTGATGTACATTTTGTTGATTTTCTGCGAAGTATTGTAATCTATATTTTCTTTGTTCTTCACGAAATCATTTAGACTATCCTATAGAGACACATTCTTAAATATTTATTATGCCATATATAAGGCCATTGAATGATGTAAACCCATTATTGTATCATATTTATCGGGATATAGGCATTTTTGAACTCCCACGCTGTGATAATGAATCATATGAATGTGAATGACTACGGATTGTAAGTTCCGTCGGGAAACTCGACAAGATACTCCGCACACACATAAAATAAACAATTATTATCTGTACGTCAGATGAAGATATATGTGTATCTCCAAGAATACAAGGCACAAAAGATAAAAAAAGACGTAGAGACGAGTGGAGAGTTTCGCAATATGAGATACTTGCAAATGTATTCACAAGTCTTGACGACGTCATTCGTTTCCCGCACTATTCAGACGTCTCGTGTGCATGGCCTCTACGTCCTTGAATTCTCGCTTCAAGAAATTTTGTCTAATCGATGCGAACTCTATTTTCCCTGTACATAAACACACCATGTCAATAATCCTACAATTACTACAATTATCAGTCGTTGATTGAGCTTGAAATCATTCAAAATGAACGCGATAATGCGAATGAATTCGAATTTTTTCATTAATTAAGAAATGAATTCTTGAAGCGATTTCGTAACGCAGGACCGCTTGAAGTTTACACAAAAATGGGGCAAGTGGATCCACAAATGAACATTCGTAGGATTGTGAATTGTGATTCAAAAATTTTTTTATTTTGTGGAGGAATAGAATAGGAAAAAAAACGGGGATGCGTGATAGAATGAGGATAAAAATAAATCAGGCGAACTAGAGTATTAATATATGTTGGATGTTGTGACGGGAGTGGGCCCATTGTAATATAATGTAAGGATATGGAACTGCTATATATAGCTTATGTGAGGGTGTTTTATTTAGACACAACTGAATGCTGCGTGATGTAGTTGCAAGGAATTAGCACGTCTGAAATTGCATTATTATTATCTTCCCAATGTATATGCGTTGGTAATTTTTTTCTTGCATCAATATTCGATGAATCATATTCGAGATACTTTCAATATCAACACAATGAAAAGATGTTTATATATTTACTGCCAATCGTATTCTCTCCTTTTGGTTGTTATCCTACGTTTTCAATCTGTGATCAATGTTGGATAGAATATATTTTTGAGTCTATTCTATTATTCTGTGTGACTTAATGACATTCCACACTCGACATTTTTACGATACGTTGCAAAGAATATGTTCCAGGTTGACAGAAAGAGAACAAAATATAAAGCCTGGATTGTTTTCGTTGTTGTCTATTAATTTTTCTCAATTTTGATACTCGCGTGCGACAGTCATGAATAATATTAACTCATTTTTCGCGAGTTCCCGGGAGTGTAGCGAATAACATGGTATTTATATTATTCTCCATCATTAATTTATTTTTTTTACTTTTCCCTTAACGCTCGTCTGACATACACACACACACACACACATATATATATATATATATATATGCGTAAGAGAAAAATATTGGTACGTCTGGAAAGTTTCATGGCATGTACATGATATGTAGGTCGAATATCTGTCAGTATAGTTTTTTCTTGTTGATACGAGTCGCTCTGTAGCGGCTTTCAATCGTCCCAATCTAGTACAGGTCAATGGTGAGGGTCATATTCATATTACGAAAATCGGCTCTTTATCAAAGGAACCGAATGAGCCGAAATTTTCTCATGGCCACACATTAGTCTCTATGTATACTCTCATACATATTTTTATTTTTTTCCTCCTTCTGGCTCTTAAATCAAAGAAAAATCACATTGTCATTGCACTGAAATACTCCGATATCATATACAGTTTTTTATTCATATGCCATAGCTTTTTTGTTCCCTCCTTTTTCCCAGAAAATTATTTTTAAACATGTGAGTAACCAAAGAGTAGATGAGTCGTGAATGATAATTTTCTCAATGATTCAATGCCGATGCGTCACTCGCAACAACGTACGCACGAAAATCGCGTGTACTATAAATCGAAGATCGAATTATATGAACTGATTTTATGGTTATTGCTACACCTGATTATAAATATCTGGAATCCCGAAATGAGCAACACTGCGGTTGATACCATCAACAACTTTGATGGTGGAAGTCTATTATGTGTTAAATATAAGTACAGTGTAGTGATTTTCATCGCCATTCATGAATGAAAGAAACAAATGAATATTGAAGCGTTGAAACAAGACTTAGTAAAGTAAATGAGAGGAGTTGAGTGAAGTGGGAAAGAAAAAAAGTTTGATGTGTCTATAATGAAGCATTATATACATACATTATGACCGAGCATTACGCGTGACTTACCCGCATAACAATATTCGATAAGTGCGATTACCGGACGTGATGACTGTTACGGCCGTTCGCGCGGTCTACGAACTAAACAAATGTGCTCGCGATGCCTTATGGAGTTGTCGACCTCCGCTTCGTCAACATTTTACACGCATAATGGATAGACAAGGGGTGAGATAGTCATGCACTATAGTGACTAACACAGTGAAAACAGGAGATAGGTGGAAAAAAAAGCCAATAATATTCCATGAGAAAATGGAAGCATCAAACAAAGGAAAATATCTGGTTTAATATAGTATGAATTCAATTGTAACGTGAATGAACCATCGAGTATATGCGAATATATCTCCGCCCTGCACTTTTTTCATCTTTAACTGCACATATTTTTACGGGTAGTCTCCTTTGATAATGCACTTTTCGGTGGTTCCATCGTTGGAGAGAAAAAAAAATATTCTAAATGTGCCTTGTACATAGCGGCATATCACATGAGAAAAGATAAGAGTTTACGTAAGGGGAAAGCATATCTAGAGTGCATTTGTAGTTGGAATATGAATATATATGTATATATATAGAGAGTGGTTGATAATCATACACCGATCGATAATAATCTTGACTATAGATGTATGCAACTACACATGCACATTTTTCCTGCAATGTGACAATGTACGCTGAAAGTATATGTGATAATTATTTCAATCTATTGAAGGCAAAAAGAGTCTGCTGGTTACATTTTTTTATTTTTATTTGCATTTTTGATGAGTCGGTAGAATTATTAAATGACTCATTGTAGATTGCGTACAATTGTGATGAATCATTTGAGTCGTCATGATGCGTTGAGAAGTATTCGACGTGATGGAACGTACGATGATGTTTTTATTTTCTTCTCCCCATTAGTGCACACTTACATGTATGAATGCGTATATGTTTGTTGCTTATGCGGCATTGCGTGAAAAACCTTCGCCAGACGCTGGCGCTTAGGGTTGAATGCAACGGCAAGCACCTTTATATATATTCGCGCTACGTCGTTTTATCCGTATATACGCACGACTGCCCGTCGAGTACATACACGCCACTTTCCCTTTTTAAAATCGATTTTGACTACGCCGCAAGCGCCCGACGACGACAAGGACTGCGTCGGTGGACTTCCTTCATATCATCAGAGCTGTAACCAAATTTTCCCAACCTCTAATTTATATCTAATTCCCTAATATATCATATTCACCATCGATGATTTTGTTTATTATTGAAAAAGGTATAATTCCTATATTGAATTTTGTCAACGCACATCCCTGGAACAATAGTTTCATGCTATCTACTTATGCATTGTGATATGGTCGAAAGTAGCCTTGATCGTTAAAGGTGAACGGATGGAATCGCATCGTTCCACACGCGCGCGCGTTGTTGATACTTTTGAGCGATTTAGTATGTATATATATATATATAAAGAGAGGGTGAGTGCGGTATACGTTGGGGCATAGATCTGAATATTCAGAACGAATTAAAACGCGGGAAAATGGCTAGAGGGGGGAAGGAGAGACAGAAGCACACACAGAATTTAGCGCAGTGGAAGAATCGAAGAGTTTTACACCACCTACTGGCAATATCAATAGCCATAGCAGGGTATACACTTTATCTTTTTCCTTTTTTTTCTTATCTCCTATTTTCACTCAGCTCCATCCTACTTTTTCTACATTTCTCATCCTCTTGATGGGTGCCGTCGAAAATCCTTAAATGCGAGGGACTCTCACATCATCGCCGTTATATCGGCTCATCCTCATCCGTCTTTGTACCTGTGACGCTTTCCGTTAGTCGTCGCGTCTCCTTCTGTTTTGCTATGTGCAATTTGGAACGACCTCCCATCGATACCTCCCATAGCATTTTTAACTTATCCTACTTGCCCTAAACTACCGATAATGCGTCGAAAATGAAAATAAAATATGATGGTTTATAAGAACTCCTTTTTCGATTCTGGTGTACTATCTCAATGAAGAATACACTATTAAATAAAGTTGAATTCTTAGTGTTATCTTTCGAAGAAAAAAATCGAAGAGAAATATTCTTTCATTCAATCTTCCTTTTTTTTTTCTTTTTATATTATTTTTACTTGGCTGGTTCAAGAATAAGGGGCGCGAGAGAAAGTACATTGTTCAATGTCAGGGTGACTTGTTGCACCACTCTCATCGATTTTATGGTGAAACAGGGCTAAAGAAATATGATAATTGCTAGAAAAAAGTGGGGGAAAAAATGAAATGGTTGCATATAACTTTCCACAATAACTCCATTCCACTTTTCTCAACATTAATTCTTATTTTTCCCCGTTATTTTTCATTCTCAGAGTTTATATGAATCAGTTACCGGACATGAAGCTCAATATGGGGTGAAATAATACCTTGGGGACGATTATCGTTTATTTCTATGCTATGAATTCGCCTCCTCGAGGACTATTAGAGAATGGGATAGCTAAATGCTAATAAGCCATGTGATTAATGAAATTCTGCAATAATACGAGTTTCATATATTGGTGTTTCCAGAGATTTGATGAACTGGTAATTGTACATGAATTGTTTCATTTTCTTGATAAATTGTGAAAGAATAATTGTTCCGTGCTGATGATTGGTTTGCGCACGGAATATTTCTAACTCAATCCACATAAATGACACTGTTTAAGTGCAATATGCGACTGAAAACATGAATATGTCCAACACGATTTCATTCAAGAAAGAAAACGATGTGAAATTCCGATTGGATAAGTTTGAATTCGTAAATTCAAATGTTATCATTTAATTCAATATGATCATTAGTATCAACCCTCCTGCGACATTTATATATAGTCAATGATCGTGATTTATGTACAAATATATTGCCAAGATATTTTGAAGCTTAAGGGAAAAAGTGTGCCGGTGTTGGCCCGTGACAGAAATAATGCGCGTCGTGTTGTAACGAGCGCTGGGCTGAAAAATCGATACGCATGAAAGCGAAAGTCTCTTCACCACCCCCGTGTGCTTTCATCCAAGTATATATATATATATATATGTGTGGCACACCCTGAAATTCCTCCTGCCCTTCTTACTTATTCTTTTGGTGCGTTCTCCCTCGTTCCTCTTGCCATTCATTCATGTCATGTATCGAGTGAGGGTAGAGTTGCTCTATCTTACTAGTACCACCACCATTCGAAATCCACTGTTTTACTACCACCATTGCAATCAGAGCACGAGAACAAATGTAATCAAAACCAAAAAGAGTCAATTTCACCCGATTGTCACTTGAAAAAAATTTGAAAGGAAAGTGATGCTTCAGTTTAATATAATTGATGTAGTCTTTCCAAATGAATAAATCATTTCATAAGATGGTTTCTGAACATATTCTTGCAACATCGATGATGAAGTATAAACCCCGATAAATTCAAAATGATTCTTTTCTCAAAATTTATTCTTAAGTGGCACACTTTATTCAACGTGTTCCTCAGAAATTTTCTTCCCTCGTAATCTTCTCTTCCTAAGCAACGCATCTAGATGCACTTATTTCTTCATTTGATATATCTATTAATGCAGTTATCATTAATAGATATATTTCATTCCATTTCTCATTGTTAATAATGAGCTTTAGAATAGGTAGTTCCCAATTCCTCTCCGTCTGATAGAACACACGAATATGGACTCATCGGAACAGGCGGAATTTTCAATCTATTAATTAATTTTTTTTTATATACATCATTTCTTTATTAGTTTATATATTTATTTATTTATTTATTTATTTATGAATTATTATTTGACTTAATTTTTTTTGTTTTTTTGTTTTGTGCCAGCAGCGGCTCCGGGGCAAAAGTTCTGATCAGCAACCTGCCGGTCCACGCAAGATTTGAGGACGTCGAGCTCCTGTTCTCAACCTACGGACAGGTGCAAAACGTCGAAAAATTATCCTCCCGCGACCCTAACAGCCAAACCTTACTTGTCAGCTATGAATCGCCAGAGCTAGCACAGCAGTAAGTTCCTCTTCCATCTTTTGTTTTATTCGGATGACATTATTCAATGTGAACTGCTGCCATTGAAAAAATTGAAAAGAACATTACTAAATATCAAAATATAGCGATTTCGTACACTTGATCATAATGTGCTTTTCTGTCTCCGAAATTTCAGGGCTGTGAATCAATTGAATGGCTACGAGTACGACGGTAATCCGATAAAAGTGGAAATGTCGAGCGCTGAAGGTCGGCGAAGAGGACGAAGCCAGCGTGGTGGCGTGGCATTCTCCGGTTTACCAGGTCCTGGTCGTCAAACTGACTTCCCGTTACGTATACTGGTACAGTCGGATATGGTAGGCGCAATCATTGGTCGTCAAGGTTCAACAATACGCCAAATTACACAGATGACGCGTGCCAGAGTTGATGTTCACCGCAAAGACAATGTCGGTTCACTTGAGAAAGCCATCACTATTTATGGCAACCCAGAAAATTGCACGAATGCGTGTAAAAAAATATTGGAAGTGATGCAACAGGAAGCTAATAATACGAACAAGGGGTTAGTTTTAAATTTCGTTTCTTACGATCTTTATATTCTATCAACCATCGCGTCTCATTCATTTTAGTATGTTCAAGTCATATAGAATGAGAGTATTCCACCCGTGAAAATTCAATATCTTACTATGAGATCGCGAAACTGATCTGCTGTGAACTGATATCGATATTCGTTCATCATTGAATTATACTTTTTTCCATTACAGTGAAATCACATTAAAGATCTTAGCACACAATAATCTAATTGGACGTATTATTGGCAAAGGCGGTAACACAATCAAGAGAATAATGCTGGATACTGATACTAAAATAACAGTCAGCAGCATAAATGATATCAATAGCTTCAACTTGGAGCGTATCATCACGGTCAAGGGCAATATTGATAACATGAGTAAAGCGGAGTCAATGATCTCAAGCAAATTGCGTCAGAGCTACGAAAATGATCTCCAGGCAATGGCTGTAAATATTTTGAAGAATCGGGTTTAAGAATAATGTTACCATGTAAAAAAAAACATTGAAATGATCGTTGTACTTATCTCTCCACAGCCTCAAAGCATGATGTTCCCTGGTCTCCATCCTATGGCTATGATGTCAACAGCAGGTATGGGATACAGTTCGCGAGGTCCTGGTTTATATGGTTCAGGACCAGCCCCATATCCCTATCAAGGAAGTTTACCAACGCAACAGGGTGCTCCAGCGAGTGACACTCAAGAAACAACGTTCTTGTACATTCCTAATAACAGTGTGGGCGCAATTATTGGCACCAAGGGTTCTCACATCAGGAACATTATACGATTCTCCGGTGCTAGTGTCAAAATTGCGCCATTAGAGCAGGAAAAACCTGCTGATCAGCAGACTGAGAGGAAAGTAACCATTGTCGGATCGCCTGAGTCCCAATGGAAGGTCAGTAAAATTATGTCGAGTTTTTAATGTATCATATTTTAGTTTTGATAATGCCCGAGAGATGTCAGAGAAATTATAAGTTTGAATATTGAGACATATTCTCAGAAATTCCGGCAGGTATGCAGTGGTCCCACAGTTAAGATAAGAGACTTGTGGTTACAAGGTAGTGAGTTCGATCCCATAGGCATTATTTGAAATTCTTCGAAACATAGTTGAGACGAAGACAGGGAATTCTGTGATGAATATTACTGATCCTGTCAGTTTGGGGTGATGGCGTAGGCAGGCATTACCTTGATATGTGCAGGAAAATGAAACTGCAGAGGTTTCTCGTAGTTGGTTCACTCATTTCCAATGTGTTCTAGCTCCCGTGCCTCTGCAACAATTTTTTGTTCATTCTGAAGGTTTTGGTTGACAAAAAATTGATTGGTATACACCCCAACAGGATTGCATCGCAATATTTCATAATCACTTTTCATTTTACCAATGGGAATACAAGAATTATTATCTGCAAATACGATTATATCATGAAATTATGACGATCGAACGATCAAGTTTTTCACATTGAAATAATTGATTGATCATGCGCGACTTTCCGCGAAGATTGCAAAATGAATATTTAAACAATTCAGAAATGATACCTCCAGTATGGCGATATTAAAATTTTAATCCTTTTAACCATCAAATTGCAGGCTCAATATTTAATCTTTGAAAAAATGCGTGAAGAAGGTTTTGTCGCTGGTACTGAAGATGTAAGGTTGACAATTGAGATTCTTGTGCCAAGTGCTCAAGTTGGCCGAATCATCGGTAAAGGTGGCCAGAATGTCCGAGAACTTCAACGTGTCACGGGAAGTGTAATCAAGCTTTCCGAACAACAAGCAACACCACCACCAGCCGATGAGGAAACTACTGTCCATATTATTGGACCTTTCTTCTCTGTTCAGGTAATGGAAATACCATAGCATCGCAAAATTACATTAATTTTTTAAATTATTATATAATAACTCTTTATATGTGTTTTACGACAATTCATTGGGTATTTAGTCGGCGCAACGGAGAATTAGAGCCATGGTGTTGCAATCTGGTGCGCCAGGAAGTGGTACCACTGGTACTGGCACACGCGCTGGACGTGGTAGCAGCCAGGAAGGTGGTGTACGCTCAAGGAGGGATGGAAGTGCTACATCTCAGCAAGGGAGCTCGGCGTCGCAACCCCAACAACAACAATCACAGCAGCAGCCACAATCACAACAGCAGCAGCAATCTCAGCCTACTCAGTCACAGCCCAGCTCGCCGCCATCCAATCAACATCAACAACAACAACCATCTCAACAACAACCACAACAACAACAACAACAACAACCGCAGCAGAATCAGTAACGTTGACGAAACTTTACCTTGACGTCAATCAACGCCACACAATTTCCGTTTTCAATCGAACGTGGTGGTATTCCAACTTCCGTATAACGACTCGAGGAGAAAAAAAGAATCATTGATACGATGATTCATTTGAATTATTTCAAATACAAAATCTCAATGTTACGATCGTTTAATTAATTATTCACGCCCGTTGAGCTTGATAACCTTTCGGAATTTTTATTCAAAATGTAAATCATGTTTGTTTTCAAGCTCACGTGTGATACGTTGAATTAAATCCAAGTTAATGATATTGTAAATCTGCGTGCGTGTGTGTATGTATGTGTGAGAGAAGGAGAGAAAGCGCGTTCGAGATATGGCTCTGGTAGTCATTCATCTCGTACCAACGCTCGAAACATTGAGAATTTATTTTTGAAAAAAAATGCAGTATTCACATCGAGTGATACTGATGTTTCCATATGCGTGGGCAATCGGAATAAAATATAGACATACACGTTTGAAGTGTCACAGAACACCATGAACATTAGGCTTTCAATCGTTAATGTGACGATTGTTATATGATGTGTTGTTTATATTTTCGTTTGATTGCCGCATATATTATTCACGTATTACTTCTCAACGACTTGATGTATAGACTAAATGTAATCCAAGAAGTCTTGTGAGAGAAAGAGAAAGAGAATCGCATATTGGCGTAATTGCACGAATATAAGTTGTAATACGATAGCGGAAATCCACCTCGTCGATGTGATGAACGTGAAGAAAAAATGAAGGAAAACACACACAACCTTATTACCTCATTCATTATGATTAAAGATATAAATATGATAGAACAAAGCAAAGAGAGTGAAATGAGAAGAATGATTAAGGAAAAAACCAACTAATCTAGAAGTCTACCTAATATTAAAGTTATCATAATATACAGAGAGAAAGAACGTTGAGTGAATCGATTACACGATTTACGTTATACCATTTACAACTAATAATTGCATACCCATATTATTATTAATTGCTACCAACAATTATTATTATTACAATTTCTTTTGTTTACCATTCGTCGTCGTCTAGTTAGTTGGAGACGGAACTATTTGTTTCCACCTTTTTTTTTTTCATTTATATCAATTACAATGGAAAAGAAAAATCGTGTAATTAAATGCAGTTATGTTATCAATTATCCACAAAAAATAAAGATAGGATCCAATGATGATATATACAGAGACTTGAAAGCAAAGGAAATGAATGAATTGATTAATATACATACACAGAATTGAACTGTAAAAGAAAACACAAACACTCTGAATATTGAAGCGAGCTCAGATAGCTCGAGCTCCTGCAAAAAGGAAAAATGTAGCGCCCTTTGCACCATAATACCAAAGAAACAATTATGATTTTTTTTGTATTATTAGGGGAACGAAGTGTGCCGGCGACAAACGTGCACGCGTGCGCTGCACTCATTAGCTGATCAGAAATGATTGGGCTTCGAGTACATTGTTCAGAAGTTCAAATTCGGGATCGAGAACAAATCATAATTAAAAAAAAAATAGACCGCGTCAATTATTGTCATTGGTAGAAGATGAAATAAACTGTGAACATCAAACAGTAAGTGTTGGACATCAATGGATAAAAAATGATTTTGCTAATATGAATGGGGAAGGGGAAGATGAAAGAAGCACTTGAAATTATGAAATTGATTAATTCTAATGGAAAAAAGAGAAAATGAAAAAAAAAGAGCGAAAAAAATGAAGAAAAAATGAAAAAAAATAACTTGAAAGATTGATATGAGCCACAAAAACATTTTCAGGGATTTTTACTTTACCATGAATGTAGTAATATGTGAGTGTGCGTGTATTGACTGATTGATAAATATTAATTAATAAGTGATTCATTGATTCTCTGAGCGAAATTAACCAGACGAAAATTCGACAATTTAGGCGTGAAAGGTTTAATTAGGATTATCTGATAAAGCAAGCAAGAAGTAAAAGCGTCAAGATATTATTTCTCTGGTGTATCGGAATCGCGTGTGGATTACGGAGAAAAACATCAATTCTTGTTCGATCATGAAAAGCACGTATGAAATCGAAAGAATCCATTGGATGCACCATGCTATCCATGCACATGGACAGGGATACATACAAATACATAAATTGACATTGGATCATGAAGTGCATATACGTACTCATGATTGAAATGACAAGCATTTGGAGATAGTGTTATCGCAAAATCACCAAACTGAAATATCGGACAGACAAGTCTTCAACGATCGTGTCATGAAGTTCTGTTGAGCTTCCTATAGCGAGCTGAAATAGCTCAAAAAATGACAATGCATTCATCAAAAATATTGATAATGTTTAGTTAATGATTATTTGATTAGAATTTGATGATGTTTCGGTCATTGAAGTCTAACAAAGTCATTTCCATCATTAAATATCCATCAATAACGTTATGGTTTTTTGATGAATCTGTTTGTGTACGCTTCATGTCACATCGAACATTTTCTTCTCACTAATATTTGGAATTATTAGAATTGATTGCCAGCTTAAAGAACACGGGTAATCGTTCAGTAATTTTGATATGACGTCATTAAGCAACGGATAACTTTGTATTTTCTCGTGTAAAAAAAATAGGAAGATATCCAGTTGTTGTTCAATCAAATTTTTCCGAAATTCGATAGGCAATTAGTACAAAAAAAAAATAACGTGAGGTTAAACATTAAAATGGAGCGTTTGCGTTAGAGATCGTCAAATTTGGAAAGTGTGAAACCGTTGATAACCCATCAATCGAGATCCACGGGGTGGTGATTAAATGTTTAGCTCACGTTTTATATTATCACACTCATCGCGCGTTTTTCGCCGGAATACATTGGTATATGAACGAATATTAGCGAAAAAGCAAAAGAAGTAGAGCAAGAGAGAAAGAGCGAAGCTGAAATAGAATGACAGCTTATTTAACAATGAGTAAGGGAAAAAATTTATTTTGATGAGGCAGAGGGAGCGCGAATTTGAGGGAAGAAAAGATTGATGAATTTAAAAAAACTAAAATGTGAGGAAAAAAAAATGAGAGTATAAGTTTATTTTTGATACATTGTTGGGGAGATCTAAGTAATTCTTTCTTTTTCGATTTTTTTTGTTAGATGTTTTAATAACTTAATGAATTTTAACGATATTAAGGTATAACAGGAGTTGAGTATAAAAAAAAGAGGAAATTAAAAAATTTTTAATATAAATAATGGAATGAGTAAAAAATAATAAAATAAAATAGTGAATGAAAGTGTTTAAATAAGAAACGTAGAAAGCGAGACAAAGTGATTTCGTGAGTGGGACATTTGAAGATGAGATAAATGGAGGTAAGAAGGGCAAGGAATTCGGGCGCACGCAGTTTTTTGCACTGCGTCGCAAGGAAAAACGGAGTGTTTTTTTAGTCGGATAAATTATATATTATATTTAATATATTTCATAATACGGCGGTGGTCAGGTCGCAGGGAGACCCGGGCCCACCCGACACGACAACATTCATGAGAGAATAGAGTGAGAAATCGTCGAGGAAACACGGGCTCGCAGTTTTATGTGACGCGTAGTTTTCTACAACGATCTCTCCTATTGTACGCGGCCTCCCGCTTCAACCACTTCTGGATTAATCATCGATACATTAATACGTATGAAAATTGCAATCAAGAGTAGAATCAACAATCAGTAATGGAAGTGTTAATAAAAAAAAATTAGTTTCAGTCATAGACAAGAGAAAAGAAATCCTACCAACAGTCATCGCATCATTTGAAGCAATCGACAGTCTTGTCCACTAACAAAATTCATGTTTCTAAACGATTAAATATAATGAGGCGGGAGCGGGACAGGGATGATTACTCTTCTACATTTGTTATCGCATAGAATTCAACTCCGAATTTCCAAAGCGCTCAAAAAATGAATGTGCGAACCTTTTTCTTATTATGGAGAGCCAATAATTTGATTAATTAAGCTGATGTTTAAATCCAGGAAGAAAAAAAAAACTTGTATGATTTTAATTACGATAATCACTACCATTGCATCATCAGTCTCACTACTTTTTCAAGTATTCGTGTTTCTTTTGCGAAGCTTCAACACGCAAAGGTAAAAAACCCTCCGACTTCGTTGCTCGCTCATAGTTCTGATTCTCTCAAACTGAATGTAGGACAAATGCAACCAAAATGCATAAGAGAAAATAATATAAAAATATATATCTAATATTAAACAAAACGAAGACATGGACCAAATAGGCAGTCATCGTCACGCAAACGAAAAATATAAGATGAATAGCCAACAAACGCAGCCAATCGGGAAAATAAACAATCATGAAAGAGAAAAAAATACAAAATTTTTTTAACAGGCAGTAAATGTCTTTTCGATTGAATCTTATTTCGGCAGTATTTTCATTCACAACATCACCTCATCGAAACTCAGGCTCATGATAACGATGCCCAGGAGTGGTGAGAGAAGAGAGTGAGAGAGAGAGAGAGAGAGTGAGTGTGAAAGAAGGAACAAAAAGTCGAAGTTATAATAGAGAGATAAGAAAAGCGCAAATTATTGTATAATATTGCGTAGATGTGAGACCTGTTTACACGTACGGGGCGGGTCAAGGAGATGAAATGTACAAATCAAACAAAGTAAAAAAGAGAAAATGGAAGAAAGAAATTATTAATATAATAATGATAACTTAAAGAATTTAAAGTTATAAATTATTAAGCGTGGTATAGAATTGAACGAGGAAGCTTGACAGAAAAGCGAAGCGAACGTGGAAAAGGGGGAGAGTGATTAAAGAGACGATGAATGATAAGGAATACCACGGACAAATGTACAAAATCGAGTAATCGCTAAATCTTAAATGTTAGTATCTAAAGTATTTAATCGTGCAGAGATTGTAATTGTGTGTTACTCAAAAAAGGGAAAGAAAAGGAAGACATATGAACACAAACAGACCCACAAAAGCGTACTTGAAACAGTTATGGTAGAAGGAAGTTCATTTGATCAATTTTTTCATATGAAATATACAATGGAAAAAGTAGATATCTAAAAGAACTGCATATTGCAACAACGAGTATAGAGCTGATGTGAAACGAATCCATCGCGTCATACCAGTTAGAACAATGAATGAGAAAGAAAAGATACAAAAAGCACGAAATGTGCAGACCCCAGGACAAAACTGAATGCGTCTAACGTGTAACAGCTACGCGATTCGCGACCAAAATCAAGATACAAAGCGACCAACATATTCAGGTGTGCGTGAACTTTTTCACCGGTAAACGTCTAACAGAATAATCATGTTCAAATCCGGTAGTTATGCATTATCACGTGTATTTTTTTGTTCCAATGCGCAGCACCCGTGGTGGAGGCAACTTACCTAAATGATGACAAATCTATTCGCGTTCTTCAGACGAACAGATAGAACCATGTTTCCAGAAGTAACAGTAGGAAATTGAATGATTATAGCGATATACAAACACACCTGCACCATATGCATTCGCCAAGTCTATTCCAGATGGTTCATGGAATGACCAGTAATGGCAGAAGAAATATGAACATATTACTGTATATTACCGTCTGCAACTTCTGCCAATTAGGAAAAAAAGCAAACCGAACCGAAGTAGCTGGTAGTTAATAATAAATGAATAGTTATTGTAATAATAGATATGTGAGAGCGCGAAAAGAATAAACAAGGTGGTCACATTGAATAGAAATTAACAATTACAATAATTTTGCGTTCAGTTGTGATGGCGACGATTGTCATTATTGTTGTTGTTTACAGAGACATGAAGGGATACAAAGAAGAACGAAAGGGTGATTTCTGAGAAAATATTTTGGGCTTTAGTATTAGTAAGAAATTGAAAAATCATAAGGAATTATGGAGGTAATAGAAAAAAGATGTGCGCATTCATGATAAAGGAAAAGAAAATAATTATGTGGGCCTTATTTGTAAACAGTTGGGCATTGTTATGTGAAGGGGTTTCAAGTGATAACGCTATAACAGAATAATAGATTTATCAAATAATACGCATATACATTGATTAAGCTAGAAATAGCAAAAATAAAGTCGCATTGCATATTGAGTGAGAACTGTTATATATAATAAGTGGATTATACTGATTTAATATGATGGAAGATAATTGACAGAGAATGAAAAAGTTTGGCGAGCCGTTAGATAGTGTTAGATGATGCGTTGCTGGAGTCGTAATATTTTATCTATTATTATCTAATTGTTGCCAACATTGGGCATTATGAAACAAAAAACGTGCGGGTATGTAGACCATGATTATATAATCACAAACTGATCATTCTCCCCAAAAGAAAATAATATCGATAAAATAGCCCTTATTTTCCTCTGTACATATATATTTACCTACGTATAAAATGAACTGATGATTATACATAGTCAATATATTAATATTCATAATCACAATCTGGAAATAAACCGCAGCCGACACAATATACGATATACTGTTAGTTGCACGCGTGCGCCTTCTTATAATTCCTCAAAATGAATTTGGAAAAGAGGAACAAATGAATAGAAGAGAAAAACGAGTTGCGAGATTAATACTAAAACCCAAAATAAATTCGTGTCATTTACGAACGAGAAGTATATGAAATTAATTGACAAGTGCGTGAATCATGATTACATAAGGAAAAAAAAAAATGAAAAACTAAATACGAAAGAGAGAGAACAAATAAATAGAAATATAGAAATAATGTCAGGTGCGCATAAGAATAGTAGAACCATGTGAAGAATATAAGAATAATAATTGTCCGGATCATTATAGATGCGACCGAGCATGTGAGACTTAATATTTACCATTACGCGTCCACTATACCTCAGGAGTTGAACAGTTGTTCAATATCAATTTGGAATGAAACGAGCAATTGATTATTGTGGACCATAATTAGTTTTTCTATGAGTTTCGTACGATGACGATAGGGTGACTCGCAGAATGAATGGGATTGAAATATAATCCCAATTGTTGTTTTAGATTTCCATTTCATTTTTATATGTAAAAACAATAGTTGAAAGAGTCGAAACAAAAAATTATTACTGAGTAGCAGTTAATAATTCGTCATATGATAAATGTTCTAATTCCGTTAAATACTTTCAAACGTGGCATGTACAATTTATATAAAAAACCACAATTTGTTCTTGTTGATGGAAAATAGTGTGTATCACAGGGGCTAAATGATTGCGTCATCATTATTGAGCTCTTATTGGCACTTGTGCGTCCCGTTAGCCTGTTATTCTTTATCATTTTTTTTTTATTTTTTTGTTTCTTGTTTATTGTTCTGTACCACCTTGATTCTCTTCACCCATTGCGTTATCGTCAATTTGTACATCAGCGAACCTGTCAGTTTACATACTGTCAACCTTCGGAATTCTCGTTTCAATAAATGAAGGGAAAAGGAACAAATTACACAGATATTTCCACGATGAAAATATCGATTGCGCTAATCAATCGTGAACGCACTAATCATCTCGAATTTGTTGTTTACAAGAAGCGGAAAAAGAATCAATGTGTTGATGGTTGTGTCGCAGAAAAGAAATAATAAAACTAATGATTGAGGCATTATTGGGAAGACAATTTGCACAAGTTTATCAGAAATAATAATAAGAATTGTATATTTAATTTTGTCAGCAATTGCGGCGAAAAATATTTGCGATTGCGTTTCACACAAACGTTTATTGTTATCGCATATCAAGAAATGTTCAAGGCCATCCACGAAAAAAAACAAAAAACTTTTTTTCTTTGAGCGAAGTAAAAATTAAAATTTACCAATATATATATTAAACGATAACAATACGGCCAATCGATTTGAAACAAGCGTACGAAAACATACAAAAAAATCAAATAAATTAATTCTATAATTAATGAAAACAAACAGTGTTTTGCTTGTGATGAAAGGAAACGAAATAACATGAATGTATGAATCACTCATTTGTGCGTCATTTGGGTGGTCTTTAAACATTTATATGAACTGTAAAACGGTGGTTGCATGCATACGAAAATAACGGAAGTTAAATAATATTAATACAAGAAAGGGAACGCCTGGCACAGCGCCGCGGGACTTTTAAGAACTTAATTGTTTATTCATACATATAATGATGCTTATGATTTTGTTTTTTTTTTCTTTTTTTTTCCTAATGGAGTGAAGCATTGCCGTAGGAATCGTACCTCGCTGGCATCCGCTTCGCACTTGCTATGATTTGTTTTTAATTTTTTTATTTTGCTTCGGGATCACCCCGACTTCGGATGGAATTATATATCACACAGCGACATTCTGTATCGAACGCGAGTGTTGAATAACAAATGGAATTTCTCCCACCTTGAGCGAAAAAATAAGAATAGAAAAGAATCCAACATCAACTCAACACCGGAGTCAAGCGGTCCCGGTCAATTACATTATATTTCCATAATTAATTTCAATTTCCTTTATCGATGTCTACTTTAGTTAACTCTATTAATTACTACTACTCTACTATATAAACTATCCTTATTTCTATATCGGCCAATTACCTTCACAACTGCCCTCCTTCGTTTGAATTCATAAAAAGAGCAGATTGAAGAGTTTCACAAAAAACTTGACAGTCAAAAACAAAGAAAAATATTTTTTTGAGAGATAACTAATTTGGGCAGTACAGTGGTGTAATGATTTTACATGAAAAGGAATAAAATATATTATACGGTATTTGAAAAAAAAGGAGGGTATGACGTGAAGTGTAGTGTTTTTGATGGAATAGAATTGCCAATCACCACAGTTTCCCATAGATTCATTATAACGTATTTTTCTTTTCTCATTAATATTTTTGATTTTTATTTCAAACTGGCGCACTTGAATTTTTTTCTTGGGATTTATAAAACTAAAAGAATAAACATGAAAAATACGGCATTTTTAGCGAATAATATGTCTAAACATTACTACATATATACGGATAATCATTAAGTACACACGAGCATAGGAATAAAGGAAAAAAACATAGGCAATAAGACTTTAATACAGTAGCTGATGGCTTCGCTCCAGTTATCAAATTCTTAAAATTTTGAGGAAAATAATGGAATGCAATCAATTGAATCAATAAATGGTACAGAAATGGTCAAATGAAGAAAAATTTTTCACTAATGTCTGATGAAAAAGAAAAAAAAACACAAAGTGTTGTTGTATTTGGATTTATTCTCTGGAGGGATAGCTTCTGCTACAGATAAAATCAAGGAAAAAATTGGTTTTCATAGAATACGCAAACGTGAGGAATTACCCTTAATCGTATAATAAATTGGATAAAAAAAATTTTTTTTTAATATCGAATGAAATCTAAATATGTGTGTATGCGTGCAACAAGAAAAAGCTCGTACTCATCGACTAAACAAGCAGGAGAGAAAAAAAATCCCGAATTGTATAATTTTAAAAAATGCAAGAGAACACCACTCGATTCTGTTATTTCTGAATAACTAACGTAATAGTGATAAACTAAATAACCGTATGAGAAGAAACAAAAATAATTTACCCAACACTGTCATACATATTCATATATTACCACCACCCATAGTAATAAATTACTATTCCTCTAATGTTTCTACCCGCGCGAATGATGGTATGAGAAAAAGTAACAGAAAAACAACCTGAACTCATATTTACATTTTACATATGCATTCATTAATATATCTGTACATGTTGTAATTAATTGAAAATTGCCTGCAGTCTTTCTCCGTTGTGCTGTTAATTGTAATGATTGTTCATTTTACACTACGCCGCAATGCTTATATGAAACTCACAAGTGCAATAGTTATCTCAATAGTAAATGGATTTAAAAAAGAAAAAAGAGCGCAATTGCGACTGTTGATCAGTGGCTGCATTAAATCTATAATTAATGATTGAAACAAATTTGCAGCAACGAGATCGTTAATGGTCGAAATATGTGCATTTCACACAGAAATAAACTACCTCGCAAATTTTTTCATCGCTGCAACGTATATATACCAACTTCATTATACACACGCATACACTTCGTGCACCCATGTACATGAAGAAAAATATATTCTTGTTTCATAAATTTCCCATTTCTTTTCATTTATCATCATTATTTCCATTTTTATTCTGATTAATATTAAATTACTATTAATTTTATTTTTATTAATTGAAAAACAACCGATATTTCCAAATACAGTTTTGATACACATCGACATATAAACAATACACTTGTCGTGATGCAATAGAGTCTGGAACCTGCATATATGCCACATATGTAAACATATATATATGTATATATATATCACGCATGTGAAGCATACCAATATGAACTCTTAAAATCATCAAATAATATGAAACCATTTTTTTTTATCATGAAGATAATTGTATGCACCTATTGAAAAACGAAAGAAAAAGAAGCAAATGATAAACACAAAAACATCGCTGCCGATTTTACACGTATGTTTTCGAGTATTTTTATAATGCGAGAGAAAAAAGGTGAATCAACCAATATAAAATGTCTGGGAAAAGACAAATAATAGTGACACGAATAAAATGTAACGCACAGATTAACAATTAATAGAAAATTACTTGTATTATTCCGCGATCGATACAGAAATGCCTCGGGGAGGAAAATGAAGCGCTCGGGAAAAGTTGACGAAAGCTCAAGAAACGATGAAGAATTCATTTCAATTCCCTTAAGACATATAATAATACATTAATAATGTATAATAATAATAATAATAATAATAATACGGAATATTTGTGATTTCCAGTGAGTCATCAAAGTTTATCCACAAATATGCATATACCAACGTAACTTGGTCACCTGCGATTCCATTTTCCTCGCCAATATATGTTTGCATCTTGTTCATCACCATAAACGGTTTTGCGATTGTAGTTAATTGGTTATGTATCGCACTGCCAAAGCAAAACCGTCCAATAAGACTTGTGCATCAAAATATCATTATCTTAGAGCGCGATTTCCTTCGTATATGTATGCAGCGTCATTATGAACAATGGGAGCAAGGCACAAAATGAAGAAAAAGATAGAAGTAATCTGTTATATCTTGTTGCGCATAATTTGTCGCGATCATTGAATGTGTTACCGCACGATGACAAATAAAGATTGAGTGTGTGTGCGTGAGAATCGAAATGTGTGTGAGTGCGCGAGCATTCAAAATAAATGGAAATGAATTTTAATCATGCAATCTGCAAAACGAGTTAAGAAAATAACATGAAGATAAACAATAAATAAAATAAATTAATCCTATCTGCGATTACAAATGGCATTATATAGCATTAGTGAAGATGATGAGAAGAGAAATGAGAAATAGTATCTTTCTGAAGAGAACCTCTTTGCAATCGTTTGCGCACATTACGTCGCGTGATTACGATTTGTTATTATACACCGATATGAATCTGTTAGTTTTTTGTCCTTACATATTAGAGTTGAAGAGAGGATGAAATAGAGTAGGATTGGCCGTTGTATTTTTAATTGATTCGATAGAGAGATAAAGAAACATAAAAGGAAAATATAATTGAATAGAAACAATTGATTGAATAATACAATTGTTAGAAGGATAGTGAACGAAGGAGAGGGACAAATCTTCCTTCGTCATAGTATCCAAGTGGTGTGTCATAGTGTTGTGTAAATACTCTTGTGTGGAGACAATCGAGAATCTATTTGGCGTTCTTTAGAAAACAAAATCAAAATTTGATAATACAAAAGTTCATTGATAATGTTCAAATTAATATTAAAACTGTTGAAGTTATAAATTGAAAACTCGATGGTCATTAACGCAAGGGTATACAATCTGTGTTATAAGAATGACATTTATCTTCCTATTTTTAAATCTGCGCTTCTTAAAGACAAAGAAAAACATGAATAAAAATAAAACAATTCCTCACTGAAGCGAATGCGAAGGTGGTATTATATTGAATTGAAAATTAATAACCATATAACTCTATCATGAAAGAAGGAGAAGTTGCTGAATGTAAATGCATTAAAATATTCAGGAGAGGTGTGTCGTCGTGGGTACATTACCACCATCAAAGAAGGAAAATGAATTTAGTAAATTATACACTGCAATGAATTTATATCGCATTTAATTTCCCAGACACAAATAATTTCTGATATATGTACATGTATGTCTATACTGCAGCTGGAATATAGATAACGGGCGTGCGCCCAATAGCAGACAAATACTAAAATATCCCAGACGATATGCAAAATTTTTAATAACCAAATAACCGTGAACGGTATAGCTAAGCATAAGATTGATTACTATGACAAAGGACTAACGAAAAAAAAAAATTGCTTGCTGAATTTTCTTTTTCTCGTGCCGATTAAATAAATGTGCCGAAATGGAGAAAGGAAATGAAAAGAAAATGAAGAACAATTTCATTTTATCATTACATATTGTTTCTAATCTAAGTTGCCAAAGGGCTAACAGTTTCTTTTTTATTCTTTGTATTGTCGACTCATTCATGTGTCCATGAATCCATATAAACTCACGAAATCAATATCATTTCACTGTTACAAACGAGAGTCTGATGCCTAATCGATGAGTTGTGCCGATTGATTTTTGACAACTTGAAATGGATCCTTTATTACGATTGAATTCCGTATCTGATT